>CM062391.1:28385050-28985050 GCA_031304145.1 Cardiospermum halicacabum | reverse complement strand
ACCAAGACCTGGACGCTTGCATCTCTGATTTCGGCTTGACCCCTCTTATGAATGTACCAGCAACTCCATCTCGGAATGCAGGCTACCGAGCTCCAGAAGTCATTGAAACTCGCAAGCACAGTCATAAATCAGATGTCTACAGTTTCGGTGTCCTCCTTCTAGAGATGCTGACAGGTAAAGCTCCACTCCAGTCACCAGGCCGTGATGACATGGTCGACCTCCCCAGATGGGTACAGTCCGTGGTAAGGGAAGAATGGACAGCTGAGGTTTTCGACGTTGAGCTGATGAGATTCCAAAACATAGAAGAGGAAATGGTACAGATGTTGCAAATAGCCATGGCCTGCGTCGCAAAGGTGCCTGACATGAGACCGAACATGGATGAAGTTGTTAGGATGATTGAAGAAGTCCGGCAATCCGACTCAGAAAACCGGCAGTCTTCAGAAGAGAATAAATCCAAAGACTCAAATGTGCAGACCCCATGATTATATCTGGCCAAGTTGGTTGCTATTTGATTGAGTACTTTCGCATTGAATATTGTTTCAATTGTAAGGCCTTCTTCTTTAGCTTTTTTCATCTCCAAACTTACATGCATTGTGTCTTCTTCAGAATGTGAATCTCCCAAATTCTGTAACTTCTCTTAGGAATACCTAGCCATGTGAATTTCATTGTTTTTAGATGGGTTTTTCATTTCATGATTTGTTGTAATAATATTTATTTCAATGTTATCAATCCATTCTTCAGGTTCAATCTAGAATTCAATTGTTTTACTTCTCTATGGATTGTATTAATAACTATCAAGTAACTTCATATAATATATGTTTATAAAATAAGGCAGTGAAATGTAAAACATACTTTTATCCATTCTAAACTTAGATACATTGCTAAATTATTATTTTATATCACAATTTTACAAGATTGGAAAATTTTACAATTTTTTCCCTCCTATTTATTTTAAAAGTAATTATATTTAATATCAATGATATAAAACAGTGATTGGATTTTGGGAGAAAATTTGGTATGATCCATCTTACTTGCTATATGGGACGACGGATCAATAAAAATATATAAGATTGTCTGAATTAATAAAATATTATGGATGGTGAACCCGCACCACTATATATAAATTTTGGATGATGAACCCGAATATCACAGAACCTTATAAATTTACTATTCATAATCTATTCGGTCACTCGATGTTTGGTGTCAGAGATCATTTTAAATTCGTATTTTATATATATATATATATATATATATTACATTTAGTATTTTAAACATCTACTTAAATAATTCCTTTTAAATAGTATTTCAAAATTTTACAATATTTTTATTTGTAAATAAATAATTATAAATTAAATAATAATAATATTTTTTATAACCAATTATTTAAACTTTTTTATGATAATTATTTATTTAAACTATTAATAATATAGTTATTATAATATATATCACTATATTTTATCGACTTATTAAGTGTGTGTTTGGTAAGTAGATTTTTAAATAGCGATTTGAAAATTTAACCGTTTGGAAGAAGTTTTTTTATTAGCATTTAGATTTTTAATTAGTGATTTCCAGAATGCTACTTCAAGCAGTTTTCCATGAATCGCTAATAAAAAAACTCCTATTTTATCCTTATCAATTTATAAATATTACTAAAATACCCTTAATAATATTAAGAGTTTCTATTTGTACTATATTAGCTTAATTTTAATAGTGATTTTATTTATTAAATATGATTAAAAATCTTTAAATAATTTTTTTAGTTAGTCTATATTTGATTTATTTTTTAATTAGTTGATAATTAAAGAATTGTTGGTTTTGAATTAAAAATCTTAAAAGAATAAATTGTTTAAAAATAAATATTAACATTAAAAAAATAAATAAATTACATTGTAAGGTAAAAGATAATTATCTAACAGCTATTTCAACATCTAATAGTTGGGTTAATTTCAAAAACTACCCAATTTTTGAATCATTTTAATTCTGGCAACCGGTTTTGCAAACTTATACCAAACCACCCAAAACCAACCAAAATCAAAACTACTAGTGGTTTTGGTGAGATGTTGGTGGTTTTTGTGGGTTTTTGAGTGGTTTTGCTAATTATTTAGTTTTAATAATTATTAAATTTTTGTTTTGATAATTTTAGAAAATTTTAATTTATTAATTTCAGTAATTTATAATTTTAATTTCTAACTTTTATTTTTACTAAACTACAACTAGTATCAGTGATTTTTAAAATTTTTAATTTTTTATTTAATTAGCTGAATTATTTTAATAAATTTTATTTTCAACCTTTAATTTTTAATTTTTACATACAACCAAAAATTATCTAATTTAAATAGTTTTTAATGAAAAGTTGAGGGTTTTTTATATTTATTTTTTCAAAAATAAAATAATTATTTAAAAATTATTTTTTAATTATTTTTCAATTTTAAAAATTTTTATTTATTGATATTAATTTTTAAAAATGTATAAAATTATAATACAATAATAATATAAAAAAATTTAATAAATTTTCAATCATCTATAATTAAATAATATCTTGCTGCAATTTTTATTAAATGAATAAAATAAAAATTTAAACAAAAAATTATTTAACTAAATATTTAAAAACTATTAAATATACACAATAATTTTTTTAAATGTAGTAAATTTTTAAAATAAAAAGTAAACTAAAATTATTAAAAATTATTAAATCAAACATTTAAAAAATACTAAACTATTAATAATTTATTTTAGTTTAGTAAAATTTTAAATTTTTTTAAATAATTTTTTTTAAAATTATTTTATAAAATATTTAAAAATTGGTTAAAATATTAAACCAAAAATTTAATAAATATTAAAATTAAATAATTAGCAAAACAACTCAAAATACAAAAACCACTCAAAAATATAAAAACTACCCAAACATCACCAAAACCACTAGTGGTTTTGATTTTAGTGGTTTTGGGGTGGTTTGGTATAAATTTGCAAAATCAGGTGTGAAAAATAAAATATTTCAAAAATTGGATATTTTTTTGAAATTAACCCTCTATATATTATTACCAAACATTCATGTTAAATTACTAGCTGAACGACTTTAATTTAACAATTAACTGCTAATCAGTACATCAACTGCTAACTAAATATCTAATATAACATCTAGTGTCAAACATACACTAATACTTCATAACACTAACGAATAATAATAATATTATTATTATTATATATCATTTTAACAGTTAATTTTACCGTATTTTACAGATTACCATAGCATAAATGAAATTATATAATTGATATTAAATATAAAAATAATTTGAAAAAAATGTAAATTACCAATAAAATACTATTTCGAATGTCAAATTACACCAAACCAAATTATATGTATATATATATATTAGTGGGAAACTTTCATAAATAGGCTTTAGTAAAGACAATGATATTGCTCGTGAAGATAACCAATTTCATCTGTAAAGGGAACCACATTCTACGCTCCACCTAAAATGCAATTTTCCTCTAGATCTGATTTATTTCTCAAGAGTGTGATACCGGGATATAACTAATTATCGATCACAGATTGAAATAGATACCTTCACGAGTAATATGGTTGTCTTTCACTGATACAGAGCATGAGTTTAAGATCGACGTTAGTGTTTGGGCTCCTCCCTAAATGCATTTTGCCTCTACGTATTAATTATCTTCATATCCTTTACAGACTGTGTCTGCACTTATTGTGGTCACTACATATTAATAACCACCTTAACCACATAATAAAAAGATTGAAGTTTGAGTGTTGATGACTAGTGTTCAAGAAGATGTAATGATCGTAATTGAAAATGAGTGAAATTGGTGTTTTGAGGAAATGACAAAAGGGAAGTTTCGTCTATCAACATTTCATTGTTCATTTAATAATATTACTTACAAAATTTGTAAATAAAATAAATAGTGGATGACAGTTTTGGAATGAAGGATTGTTTGATGAAAAATAAGTTTATCATAGACTAAAAACTTATAAGAACTTGTTGATATTCATAAATTTAAAACAAAACTTTGTTGGATTAATTTTTGCAAGAAGTTAGTTACTGTTCAAATGAACGGTAATTAGGGGTGGGAATAGAACAGGCCAGGCTAGGCTTTCGGTTAAATAGGCCCGGCCTGTATTCTAATACTCTGGCCTGAGCCTGGCCTACAAGCTTATGATAGGCTTGTATTAAAGGTCTGACCTGATCTGTTTAAAAGCCTGTTAGGCTTGAAAGCCTGTTTAAAAGCCTATAAACAACTAATTATATTTATAAAGAAAGTATTGGGCTTTATATTTATAAACAAAATATTGGATTTTAAATTTATAAACAAACATGTCAATAAATTTAATAAATAAATATATATATATAAATAATATATGGGCCAACCTGTTAAGTTACAAAGGCTTCTACCATAGCCTGAGCCTAGCCTATTTAAATAAATAGGCTTTTGAAAAAGTTTAAATCTAGCCTATTTATTAAATAGGCTAGGCCACACGAGGTTTTATGTAGGTTAGGCTGTAGGCCCCTGAAAGGCCGTCTGGCCTATTTCCACCCCTAACGGTAACAAAGCTTGCTCCGTACATTTTTATGGTAATGGCTTCCCCAGTAGATTTCTATTGTAATAAAAAAGGATTAGTGGGGATGATAGTTTGTGATTGCAAAGCCATATGCTATGTGTTAACAAATGTAACTATTATTTTTTAACTTTAAAAATTAATTAAAAAGTTACCGTATACATATAAATATAAAATCATATATCGATTTTTTATAAATTTTGTAGTTAATTTAAAGGATTAATAATTTTAAATTACAAAAGTAAATTACTATTATAATATTTTAAATAATAATTAAAATCATATTTTCAAATTAAAAAAATTATATTACAATTAATAAATATCAAAATTTCAAATTTTAATAGGTTTTATTATTTTTTTAATAAAAATAAATTTACATAAATAAAAAATAAATTATATATTACAATAATATTATTTCGAAAGAAATTATTTTAATTATTAAAATTTGATAATTTATTAATAAATATTATTAATTACAAAATGAATTGATTTAAATGAAATATTATTTTAATATATAATTAAATATAAAATATTTTTAAAAAATATAAAATAGAATATAATAAATTAATTTATGAAATATTTAAGTTAAATATGTTAAAATTAGATTTCTGTAATATATATATATATATAAATATTTCAGAATATTTAATATTTTTAATTAAATTTTAACTATAAATTTAAAATTATCAAAATGTCATCACAGGCGGGTGCATATCACTAATTTCTTTAATTTGAGGTTAATAACTTTTCAAGTGTCAGGTCTACCTCGCACGGTTAAGATACCAAGAATCAACCTCCAACCAATAATTCCACTTCCCGTTAGATTCAAACCCAACAACAAATAAAAACCAGTTCAATCAACCTACACACGCCAAAACAGTTCCACTTGTTACAACAAAATCCAATTTCTCACACACCTATATATAGCACACCCAAAACACACACATGGTAAAAACAACAGCCTCATTGAATCCTTATTCATCTCCGACAAATACAAATCCACGATGTTAGACCAAGACCACCGGCACTACGCTCGCAAAAAATGCTTCGCATGCTGGGGATGCATAGTCGCGACAACATTCACCACCATAATACTCACCCTCATCACCGGCCTCATCCTCATGTCCTTACTCCGCTCCACCGCGCCGAGAATCAACTTGTCCTCACTCTCCACCCCAACACTCTCCCTCAACACCTCGTCTCCCAACCACAATCGTCTAACCGCCGACATCGACGCCACTTTCGAAGTCATAAACGAGAATAACAAGGTCGATTTAACTGTTCATCCGTTGGTGGTTAATTTTGTAGCGGAGGATATGAACATTGGGCGCGGGAGGACGGATGGGTTGGTGGTGAGAAGCGGCGAGTCGAAGGTGATGAGAGTGGAGAGTCGGGTCGTGGGGAGGGATATCGGGAGTGGGTTTACGGAGGAGTTTGAGGAGAATGTTGTGGTGAGGAAAGTGATTGTGGGGATTGAGGTTAGAATGAAAGGGAAAGTTGGGGTTAGGTTTGGGGGTATGAGGTTTGGTGGGTTGCCTTGTAGAGTTGTGTGTAAAGGGCTTACTCAGTCTTTGTATAGTTTTCATGATGGGCCTAGATGTGATGTTAGGTTCTTCTCTTTTGGTTGATGATGGTTAGTGTATGTTCTTTTATTGGTTATTGTTATTGTTTTATTTATTTATTTTTATATGTAGAAGTTAAGCTGGTGTTTTTGTTTTCCAAAAACTCACATTTAGCATACAAGCAGTCCATTTCTCCGGATCCAACTACACAAAACAATACCAATACAAACACAGAAATTAGCACGGCGTGAAGAATTTAGCAGCTGTATGGAGAAGTTAATGAAGTCGTTATCCACCAAAACACGGTAAGGTGGTCCAAGCGCAGTGTTGTGTGTAAAGAAAACCGCAGACGAAACATTAGGCCTATTTCACAGACACCCAAAACAAACGAATTTCTTAAAATGACACAAATTGGAGGAACAAATTAACAACACTAGAGTGGATTTTGTAGAGACTTGCACATTCCGAGGAAGCTTTTCCTTGGTAAAAGCTTTTCTGTTTGGATTCAAAACCTCTTCTTTGTAACTAAATACAAACACCATAACCAACAAAAATTGAAATCAGCATAAAGTGATAGAATGATGGTGAATATACAGGAGAAAGAAGTAAATTTACTTGTTGATAGCTCTTTTGGTGATGATCTTCTTCATGGCAAATTTAGGACCCTTTTTTGCTCTTCCCCATCTCTCTTGATTTAGAAGATACTTACTAATTATGTACAAACTTCAGCAACAGCACAAAATGAAGTCGCACAAATAATATCATCAGAAAGATAATACCAGTATAATGTTGTTGCAATACCCATTCCCTTGTCATCAGCTTTCAGCTTCAGCATAGTTGATCTTCTAAAAGACCTTCCGTGTATAACTACTCTAATAAACTCACAATTTGGAGAGAAAAGGTTGTTAGAGTAGTTAGCCAGATGGCATGATCCTAGAGGATTAGTTATTCAGTTTGTTAGTGATGGAAGGTGCAAATTTAATTTTGTATTCTCTATATAAATAGATAGACTAATATCATGTAAGATCAAAGTGTCAAAAATCAAGAAATAAAATATCCTGTAATCTTTTGAAAACCCTTCTCTATATTTTCTTTGGTACATTCTCGCTTTGAAGCAAAATATCAAACACTTGGTGTGCAATAGAAACTATATCTCTTTGTTAAATCTTTTCATGATGTCAGAGCTTGTTGTCAAACAACAATGGCGAATTCTGAGAAAAACAATTCTAGTGCAACAAGCAATATGATGAGCATTGGATCTGAGTTACAAAATCTGGCTAAAATTCTCAATATACAACAAATAAAGCTTGAAAGAAACAATTACCTGTACTGAAAGACACAAATCCTTCCAACAATTCAAGCTTTAGATCTAAAAAGTTATATTTTTGGATCAGAAGTTCCTGATGAATACGAAGCTATTACAGAAAGTGAAAGTGATGAAAATTTAATCAGAGTAAAGACTGATAAGTATATCAATTGGAGGAAGACTGACAAACTGATTATGAGCTGGTTAATATCCAGCATCAGTGATACACTCATTGGTCAGGTAACTCAATGCTCTAGCTCTAATGAAATTTGGACTAAACTTGATAGGCTTTTTAGTCAACAATCTATGGCTAATGTGATGCAATTGCGTAAAAAGATGAATTCCATTAAGAAAGGATCTGACTCTATTGTTGATTTCATAATGAAAGTTAAGGGAATTGATGATGCATTGTTAGCTGCAGGTGATTATGTAAAAGATAAAGACCTAGTATGAGTGTGCTTAATGGAGTAGGACATGAATATGATTCAGTAGTGGCGGTTGTCTCTAATCAAATTGGTTTTATTTCTCTTGAAAATGTTCAATATATGTTGCTCATGCACGAGCAACGTTTGGAGGAACTAAATGATGCTTCTAAGGCTGGCCTAATAGGATTAGTTGAACAAACTCATCTAAACTTTGCTGGAAGAGGAAGAAATAATCATAATTTTAGAAGTAGAGGAAGATGATGTTTTGGAGGAAGATGTCAAAGAATTCACTGCCAGATTTATACAAAAGCTGGTCATGGAGCCTGGCAATGCTACAAAAGATTTGATACTGAGTTTCAAAGGCCAAATGTATCTGATGGTAGTCTTTTTGCCTATCAACCAATACATCAGACTAATAGAGGTTCTCATGTACAAGGACATGTTGCTTTTTCTGAAATGTCAAATCACAGCTATCCTACTAACTTTTTTGATGATAGGCAGTACTATAAGAATGACTTTTTGCAGCAAATCATAATGACAACAACATCAGACAATGGGGAGTTTATGCAAATTACCTTCAACACTCAGCTTATCTAGCTACACCTCACACTGTGAACGATTCAGCTTGGTATGCAGACAGCGGTGCTACCCATCACATCACGTCACAACTTGACAATCTCAGCATGTCAGTTCCCTATTCAGGTACTGATACATTACTAGTTGGTAATGATGCCAAATTAATAATTGATCATATTGGTACCATAGTTGTGAAATCTGTTGGACAATCAAATAGAACTGTTAGATTAGAAGATGTCTTACATGTTCCTTCTATTACCAGGAATCTATTAAGCATTTCAAATTTCAACAAAGAAAATAATACTTATGTTGAATTTTTTGATGATAAATGTTTGTTTAAGGACTTGAGAACCAAGGAAGTATTGCTAACAGGATAGCTTAAAGGGAGCCTTTATCAAGTAAAGTTGCAGAAATCTCTTGTTAAAAGAGAAGTACATTTAGCTATTCCTCAAGCTATGTACACAAATAAAACTAGAGATATTGTCAATAGTTGGCATACTAAGCTTGGTCATGCTAATCCTGTTGTTTTGAAGTTTACTTTGAATAAAATGAGATAACCTTGTGATATCAATGCCTTAACATTCTATCGGTCCTGTCAAATGGGTAAAGTGCATAGATTACCTTTTAAACCAGCACACCAATAAGGTCTTCATCCTCTTCATCTAGTTCACACAGATGTTTGGGGTCTAGCACCTATTATGTCTACAGAAGGATATAGATACTATATTATTTTCACTTATACATATACAAGATATACTTGGTTTTGTCCAACGAAACTAAAATAAGATGTTTTAACTAAGTTTATTTAGTTTCGGACCTTTGTAGAGAAACAGTTTGGTCATTCTATTAAATCACTTCAAGCAGATATGGGAAGAGAATATAAACCTATTGAGAAGTATGCAAGGGATCATGGTATTCAAATGAGATACTCTTGTCCATATACACAAGCACAGAATAAAATTGCTGAAAGAAAGCACAGAACAGTGGTTGAAATGAGATTGACTATGCTAGCACATGCACAAATGCCTCTACAATATTGGTATGATGCCTTTTATACAGCTGTTTTTATTATGAATACATTATCTGCAGTATCTAGGCAGTTTAAGACTCCTTTGGAAGTCTTATATGGAAAATCTCCAGATTATAGTCTTTTGAAAATTTTCGGGTGTGCATGTTATCTTTAATTAAGAGACTATAATAGGCATAAGCTAGACTTCCATACTTCCAAATGTTTGTTTTTTTGGATATAGTGATATACACAGGGGATATAAATGCTTACATCCAAATGGGAGGATTTATATATCAAGACATGTTATTTTTGATGAAGCTGATTTTCCCTACACTGACCTATTCTTAACACCTATACCTTTAGCTAAATCCATCAGCCCAAACGCTATTGACATATTACCAGCACTAGCAGCCTCTTAAATACACAGACAATGCCAAACACAACAGAGTTCACCTATACAACATTCACCATCACCACCACTATATTCATCCCACTACAAGAAAATGTTAAAATAGCTACGAAATTTAGCTATGGATTTTTTTTGTAGCAATGTAGTGACGGTATTGCTATGGATTTGCTACGGAATTGATTGAAATTCTAATTAAAATGTTAACGTAGCAAGTTCGTAACAATGTTGTAGCAATGCTAGCTACGAAATTTTAATACGTAGCAATTTTTTTGGTGTCACAATGATAGGAAATATAGCTACAAATATTCTTTAGCAATGTTATAGCAACTCTAGCTACGGAATGTAATATGTAGTAATTTTTTTGGCCCCACAACGGAGGGAAATGTAGCTACGGATATTCAGTAGCAATCTCGTAGCTACCTATATTACTTAGCAATGTTGTAGCTATTGATATTCCGTAGTAATTCTATAGCTACGGATATTCCATAGCAATGCGTAGCTATGGATATTTCGTAGCAATGTTGTAGTAAAGCTAACTACAAAATTTAGGTACGTAACGACTATTTTGGCGCCACATGGCGGGATATCGAGCTACAGAAAATTCGTAGCAATACTGTAGCAACACTAGCTACAAGTGCAATATGTAGTAATTATTTTGGTGCCACAATGATACAAAACATAGTTACGCATACTCCATAGCAATGTTATAGCAATACTAACTATAGATATTTCGTGGCAATGTTATAGTAGTTATTTTAATGAGGCAATTGCATTATTAACTACGAAGGCTTTTTTTTTCTTTTTTTTTTTTTTTACTATAGAAGCTTTGCTACATATTTTATAAAATAAAATAAAATTAATTTTTCTTAATTACTTAATATATATCTATAAAATTTGTATTTATTGCTACGAATTTAGTTAATTTTTTTTTCTTTTTCAACATTCGTAAAATTCAACATACCTTTTAACTTTATATTCATATATGCTATACTAATTTACATTTAACATTTTTCTTTAAAGTATTTTATATATCAAAATTTAATTTCTTTAATATTTATTATTTATTTTTATTAAAAAATCTATTATTTAACTATTGATAAATTAAAAATCCATTCTCATACTAAACGAGCCAATGGCTCAGTTGGTACATAGTATGTTTCCTCATTTCTTGCATCCCAAGAGGTTGTGAGTTCGAGTCCCACGGAAGGTGAAATGATATCTAGGTGTATGTAGGGCTTGTGGTCGTAGCTATTCCGTAGTTGGTTTGCTACAGACCATTAGCTACGGAAAATTTAGTGACGGACATGTAGCTACGAAATATGTGTAGCTAATCCATAACTCCTTTGCTACGGAAATAATTTTCTGTAGCTAACACGTTAGCTACGAGGATTTTAGCTATGAAATCATTTTTGTGGTAAATCTGTGGCAATGGTCGCAATAGCTACGAAATCGACTGTAGCTATTCTAACAATTTTTTGTAGTGTCCTCCCCTGTTCATTACTCTACTGCAGTTCATTCTCCTACACATATTGCATCAAACACAAGTTTTCCTACACACACTACTTCAAACACAAGCTCTTATACACAATCTAGTACTCCTCCATTAAAATTTTGTTCTATTCGAGACATCTATGAAAGTACACACCCTATACCTTATCACCATGTCTTTTCAGTATATTTACTTGAACCTAAGTCACCACAGAAGGCTGTTATGTCTTCTCATTGGCTTGCTGCCATGAAAGAAGAATTTATGGCTCTTAAAAGAAATAACACATAGACATGTATTCATGCAGATCATTCTATGAGTATTGTTGGTTGTAAGTGGGTTTTTCGAACAAAGCTTAATGCAGATGGTTCACTTAACAAGTATAAGGCAAGACTTGTAGCAAAGGGATTTATCAAACTCCAGGTGTGGATTTTATGGACACCTTCAGTCAATGGTTAAGTCAGCAAAAATCACAGTTATATTCACTCTAGTAGCTACAAAAGGTTGGGATATTGGACAAGTGGGTGTTAATAATGCTTTTTTAAATGGAGATCTCACAGAGTGTGTGTACATGGTTCGACCTGAGTGTTTTTTGGATCAATCAAAACCTAATCATGTGTGCAAGCTAAATATGGCTTTATATGAGTTAAAACAAGCTCCCTGTGCATGGTTTCAGAAGCTCAAATCTGCCCTGCGTTCATGGGGATTTGTTAATACAGTATCAGATGCATCTCTATTTATATGGAAGCAAGGTAATGAATACACTTACAAACTAGTATGTGTTGATGATATTTTGGTAATTGGTACTAATTCTAGTAAGGTGAATATGATGATTCACAAGGTTAGTACCACAATTGAGGGCATTAAAAAACTATTAGGATGAATTCTAGTGAGAGAAAACGCTCTGACTTCTCTCTAGAATTTTAAAGATGTTTGAAGCTGCCGCCATGGAAAACCGCCGGCCACCTTCGCCGTCGGGCCTCACCACCGCGCCACCACCACCACCGGAGGACTCCACCGCCGCCGCCTCCTCCTTGCCGCCAAAACCTCCCTCCGCCGGCCATCCCCCCACCATCGTCCCCATCTCTACCTCTCCCCTCCACCCGTCCGCCCTCCACCTCCCGCCGACCACCGCCCCTCACCCCTCCCACCTCCCGACCACAGCCCCCGTCACCGGCCACCCGTTGGCCGACCACCAAACCCCGGCCGCCTCCTCCGTCCAACAACCGGCCGCCTCCTCCAAGTCGGTCACCATCCTCCAGAACCCGCTCCGCCATCCAGACATCTTTGGTAGAAAACCTACTCCCCCGATACATTCGGTTGATCTTGTGTCTCTCTGAAACTCTAAAATTTCAACTTTCTCGGCCGCTCCTCTATCTGAGAACCCGCCCCAGACTACTACGTCTCAGTCTCCTCCCGAGACCGCGCCGTTGCGTGACACCTCTTTGGCCGCGTCGCCTAAAGCTGCGCCGTCCACCGATCAAATTCAACCGCCGGTCTCCAATCCCAAAGGTATGAACTATAAATCTACTCTGTTGGGAGAACAATCTAACGATACGATGAAAGCCTATACTGCTGCTGCTCCACCTCCGGAGAGAAAGGGGAGTTACATGACAATTCCCATATCTGCTGAACTGCACGCTGCTAGAATTAAGATGTTTGATACGGCTTTGATTGGGAGAGTCATTCTCAAACCGGGTAATATTCCGTGGAGAATTGAAGATTTGAGAACCAAAATTCAAAAGTTATGGAATCCGCGAGGAGATTGGAAGATATCAAGTTTGGGTAAGGGTTTCTACACTTTTAAATTTTCATCTATGGAGGAACGTGACCGCATTAGAATCACTCCAAATCTGTCCCTCCACCCAGGTACGATTAGATTATTGCCTTGGTCTAATAATTTTAATCCTTTATCTCAAAGATCTACAGCTGCACAAATTTGGGTTAGATTTTATGATCTAGGTGAAGAATATTTTGATCCTTCAATTATTTGGAACCTTGCTAGATGTGTTGGTCAACCTTTAAAAATTGATAAAAGAACTTTGGAATGCACGCACGTGCAATATGCTAGAGTTTTGATTGAGGTGGATGTATCTAGATCCAAAGAGTCATTTGTGCAAATTGAGCATGGGAATGGTATGACTGTCCAAGTTTCTGTGCATTATGAGAGTTGGCCAGAATTCTGTAACTTCTGTCAAATTATGGGTCATGATGCCAAGGTTTGCAGAAAGAGACTTAAAAAAGAAAGCAAAATCGTACAACATGAGAAAGCCTCAATTCCAATTCCTCCAAAACAGAGTGCTCCTAAGCCTAAAGTCACCAGGAGTGGCAGCAGGTGACTACGAAAAAAGCAGCAAAAAACACATCAGTTCCGGTGGGTCAATCTTTGTCCCGCCTCATGACCTCCTTGCGACCTCAGAAAGAAGTTGAAGCTCTTGCTGAACCGGAGACTCAGGGCAATATGGTTGTATCTGACCCCATGGTTGATCCTTTAGAAGATGAAGCAGCCTGGACTTCTACCAAAATACTGGATAAGTCTGCCGTTGAAGTTCTACTATCTCAGAACGATGGCCCAATCTTGGGCATTAAAGATAAGCCTCTTGCAGATCCACCCAAAAAGAGCTGGGCAAGTGATGACGAAGAGGATGGAGAGGATGAAGAGGTCCTGGAGGTAAAAGCAGGACCGGAGAAAGCTATTGCTATCTACACAGATAAAATCACTCCCAAAGACATCATGGCTTCTGAGAATGATGATTTGGAAAAGGTGGAGCAAGCATTTGAAATCACCACAATTTCGGACTCGGAAACGGATGACTCCTCTAATGCCCCTTCATCTCACCGCAAACTTGAAGAAGCGAAAGAGGATTTGGTTAAGCCTACTCAAGATGCAGCTGGTGCAAAGGAAAATAAGCTGGCCAAAATGCTGCAAGGTGTTCCTTCTAAGGTAACTCATCCTATCAATGAATCTTTGATTGATATATCTGATAGAGTTAGCAATAAAGATATACCTGGGGATAAGAATAGTGACGGATCTTACAAGGGTGTTCGCACCCGGCATCAAACTAGGAAAAAGAAATGAGTACAATATTGGAATATTAGAGGCTTTAGAAGCCTTCGAGTAGGAAATATTGTAGCTATTTTATTTCTAAGTTTCGTCCTAATATTTTTTGCATTGCGGAGCCTATGATGTATTATGACTTAGATGCAAAGAAGTTTTGGGAGAGTTTTGGTTACACCTTACTTTGTGAAAATGTGGGTAATAATGATGTTCCTAGCCTTTGGGTGTTGGGTAGAAATGATGTCAATTTAGAGGCTACCATTTTGTGCACGTCCCAAATTATTATTTTAAATTTAATTTTGGTGGCGTGCGTGCGGGATATGGCTTTGTTTATGCCCATGTGAATTATAGAAGGAGGAGATTTATGGTTGGATTTGGGTAGAGTTGTTGATGGTACCCCTTTGATGATTTGTGGAGATTTTAATTGCGTTTTGGGTAGTCATGAGAAAAAATAAAAAACCTTCTCATATTCCAGTGCTTCTTTAGAATTTAGGAATATGATTCTTGAGAATGATTTGGTGGAAATTGAGCAAAAAGACAACCTCTACACTTGGTGCAATGGTAGAAAAGGTGATCACAATGTGCAGTGTAAGCTAGATAGAGGCCTATGTAATTTAGCCTTTGTTGATGCTTGGGATAATATCGAGGGAAGAGTGCTTGCTAGGAGTGGCTCCGACCATTCCCCCATTATTTTTAAAATGTCAAATGCTAACCTCAACAATATTGGTAGGCCTTTTCGGTTTATCAATGCTTGGTGTGGCCATATTGATTTTTGTCAGGTTGTGGAAAGCAACTGGATCCAGCCTCTTTGGGAGCCTAATCCCATCATCAAGTTCCAGAAGAAGTTGAAGAGATTGAAGCACAATTTGAGAATCTAGAACAAAACTAGCTTTGGCAATATTTTTGAGAGAGTAGACAAAGCAAATGAAAACCTTCTCAATGTCCAAAGCAAGATTGAGGAAGATGGCTACTCTGATGATCTTCGTGATGCAGAGACAAGATGCTATCAGAAGTTGGAAGAGGAGCTGAATGTAAGAGAAGATTTTCTGAGACAGAAGGCCAGAGTCTCATGGTTAACTTGTGGGGACAGAAATACCAAGTTCTACCACTCCTTCATTGCTTCTAGGAAAATTAAAGCCCACATTTCTACATTGGAAGTTGAGGGAGAGCAGACATCAGATCAGGGCAAGATCAGAGCTCATATTACCGCTTTCTATGAAGACCTCTTCAAATCCTCCCATTCCCAGCCAGTTGATTTATCAGATGTTAAGGAAGTCATCCCAAATGTGGTATGAGTTGCAGAATCACATGCTCATAGCTGTCCCTTCTCCCTTCGATGTCAAAGAGGCGGTTTTTGATATGTCAGCAGATAGCGCCCCGGGTCCAGATGGTTATACTGGAAAATTTTTCAAAGAATCTTGGAACATAGTGGGTGATGATCTTTATGCGGCCATCCGACATTTCTTTATCTCAGGTGAGCTCCCCATAAACTTCAACTCGAACTTTATGGTTCTCATTCCGAAGGTGGAGCAGGCAAACAGAGTGGAGCAGTTCAGGTCGATCATGTTGAGTAACTTCATATTTAAAGTGGTGACGAAGATTATGGCTACTAGACTGGGTAGCATCGCAAGTCAGGTTATAGCTCCCAATCAGTTTGGCTTTGTCCCGGGTCGCAATATCCATCATTGTATTGCTTTGGCCTCCGAAGCAATCAATAGCATGAATCGGAGAGGGGCAGAGGGTCAAATGGCTCTGAAGGTTGATATCAAGAAAGCTTTCGATACGGTGGAGTGGTCGTTTCTTCTGGAGGTTCTCCGTTGCTTTGGGTTCTGCGAGAAGTTTCTGTCTTGGGTGAAGCATCTGCTCTCGTCCTCCCGCATCTCCATTCTTTTTTATGGAATCCCGCACGGATTTTTTGCCTGTTCGAAAGGGGTCAGACAAGGTGATCCGCTATCGCCTTTACTCTTTTGTTTTGCTGAGGAATATTTTAGTAGAGGCTTGTTGCGGATGGTTGATAAAGGTAAGCTGCGTCCTTCCAATAACTCGAAGAAGACACTACTCCCTTCTCACCTTCTATATGCGGATGATGTGATGATTTTCTGTAAAGCCACACAGACGAATGCCAAAAACATCATCACTTTTCTGGACCGCTACGGAAATATGTCGGGTCAAAGAGTGAATTATGCTAAATCTCATGTTTTGGAAGCGGAGTTCAGCGTAGATCAATGGCTTATGTAAAACATGCTTTGAAAATGACAGTTGGCAGCCTCCCTTGCATATATTTGGGCGTCCCCATCTTCCCGGGAGTTCCCAAAAGGACGCACCTGCAACAGCTCTATGACAAGGTTCTGGCCAAATTCAATACATGGACGAAGACTTTATCCCAGGCAGGTAGAGTAATGCTGGTAAAATCTGTTATATCTGGATTGCTTAGTCACTCTTTTGCAGTATACCGCTGGCCTGCTCTGATGCTGAAATCGCTAGATAAATGCATTAAAAACTTTATCTGGACTGGAGTTACCACAGAAAGGAGATTACTGACTGTTGCGTGGAAAAAGGTCTGCACAATCAATAAGGAGGAGGGTCTGGGCGTTCGGACGCTCAAAGCCACAAACAAAGCCATGTTGTCCAAACTTGCTTGGGCTATCCTGGAAGGTAACACTCCTATCCTCTCCCCTCTTAGAGCTAAGCTGGTGAATAAAGATGGCTTTGCTAGAGCTGTTTATTATAAATCCACGATCTGGTCCTCGATCAGAGATGTCTTTATTGGGCTGCTGGCCGAAACTATATGGCTTGTGGGGGAACATAGCGTGGTTAAGTTTTGGTCTATGAACTGGTTGGGATATACTATTAGAGACAGGGTCGAGGATGCAAGAATTGAAGATCAAAATGCCCTGGTCTCGTATTTCTATTCGAATGGTAGTTGGTGTCTTCCGGATTGGTTGGAAGTGGACTTTGCAGATATTTGTGAAGACATCAAGAAAGTCAGAATCATTCGTGGGGGGAAAGACAGACTTATTTGGAAGAACAGAAAGTTGGGCAAAGTAACTTGTAAGGCTGTCTATGATGGATTTTCCCATCACCTTCCTGAAGTAGACTGGGGTAAGAAAATATGGGCCCCTTACATTTCGCCTAGGGAGTCTATGGTAGTTTGGAAGATTATTCATGGAGCCCTCCCTACCTAAAACAATCTTCAGAGGAAAGGGGTCACGATTGTCTCAGCCTGCCCATTTTGTCTAAAAAACTCGGAGTCTACGGATCATATTATGTTAGGCTGTGGCTTTAGCAGGAAGATTTGGGACTACTTTTTAGACAAGCTGGGATTTAATTTGAATCTAAATGTTAGCATAGTGAGCTTGATTAGCACCATTATGCACTGGGCATGCAGCCCTGGGATGAAAGCTATTTTGAAGACCCTCATGATCTCTATTTGTGCAGAAATATGGATAGCTCGTAACAGAAAATGCTTCAACAACAAAGCTATGCCTAATCACTCAGTTATCTCCAGAATTTGGTCGACTGTCCACAACCTCAAAACCTTCAAATTCGGCATCATGTACAATTCCCTACCTGACTTTAAAGCCCTCTCCCTTTTCAAACTTAGCGGCTACTTTCAGTGTCCAAAGGTGGTTAAGGAAGTGTGGTGGAATGGCCCTTCGTCGGGTTGGACCAAGGTCAACATAGACGGTAGTGCGGGAGATGGAGACGGAAGACTGGTAGCTGGAGGTGTCTTCCGTAACTCACGTGGTTTTTTTAAGTTTGCTTTTGCAGGTACAGGTGGATTCGGAGACGCGTACGAAGTAAAAATTCTAGCATTTATCCTGGCCATTGAATACGCGATTGAGAAGGACTGGACTCGCCTCTGGGTGGAATCCGACTCAACTCTGGTGGTTCATCTGGTCAAGACTCGCTCAGATTGTGTCCCCTGGAACCTCTTGGCTAGATGGCTCAATTGTCTTCATCACATAAAGCATCTGGACTTTGTCATCTCGCACATCTACAGAGAAGGCAACCAAGCAGCAGACAGACTCACCAAGCTTCCCATGGATAACATCAAGACTTGGACTACCTGCCCAGATTTCCTCTGGCCTTTCATTTGCAGGGACCTCCAAGGTAGACCTTTTTTCAGGTTCTCATGATTCAAGATTCGTTCGGGAGGTACAGCCTCATTGCGCACGGAAGAAAGGAAACAACAAAAACCGGCGCTTCCTGCAGGGGTTCGCTGCCAGCACCCGCTGCCAGCCAACGGAAGGAAGATGACGGCCAAAGAAAGCGGCGCTCTCTGCAGGTGTCCGCCGCCAGCACCCGCTGCCAGCCAACAGAAGAAAGGTGACGGCCAACCGTCCGCCGTCAGCACCCACTGCCAGCCAACAGAAGACAGGCGACGGCGAACAGAAGCGGCGCTCTCTGCAGGGGTCCGCCGTCAGCACCCACTGCCAGCCAACAGAAGAAGGACGACGGCGAACCCATCCGCCGCCACCGTCCGCTGCCAGCGGACAAGGCCAGTCTGCCGGCGAACGACACTAACGTTTTCTAGTTTTTCTCTTCATGATTCAGTTTCGTTTCTTCATTTTAGGCTCCATTATGGGCCTCTTACTATATTCGGCCATCTGTTTAGGCCTCTACTCTTTTTTAGGCCCCCTGTCTAGGCCTCTTTTCATCAGGCCATCTATCTAGGCCTTGCTTTTATGTCTTTTGGGTATTGTTTTTGACAAACTCTTTGTTTTTTTCATTTTCTTTCAATAAAGTTCGGCTCTGTTCTAGGGGGTGCCTACCTAGTAGGGATTCCTGATGAACTCTGCCTATTTCATTCAAAAAAAAAATATGATGATTCACAAACTTCATAACACATTTGCTCTGAAGGATCTTGGAGTAGTTAATTATTTTTTAGGTTTTGAGGCTACAAAATCTACTTCTGAGTATACACTATGCCAATCAAAATATATTTTTGATCTATTGAAAAAGTCTAATATGGAAAGTTGTAAGCCTTGTGCTACTCCAATAGCTAAATGAGCTATTTTACAAGCCATTGGTGAGCCATTTGATAATCCTTTTCTATATAGAAGCATTATTGGAGCCCTACAATATGTTACTCATACAAGGCCAGACATAGCTTTTATTATTAATGGGCTAAGTCAACACTTGCAGAACCCTATGATACAACATTGGCAGGCTTGCAAACGGATATTAAGATATCTTAAAGGAACTATTTCTATGGGGTTGCAATTTACTCCTGCTACACAGATTAAGTTAGAGTTATTTTCAGATGCTGATTGGGCAGGCTATCCAGATGATACAAGGAGCACCACAGGTTTTTGTGTGATGATGAGAGGAAATCTATTAAATTGGTGTTCTAAGAATCAAACAGTAGTTTCTAGATCTAGTACTGAGTCAGAATATAGGGAAATGGCCTTAGCAACTATTGATGTGTTATGGTTTCAATCATTATTTTCAGAATTGGAGTTTCAACTTCAACAACCTACTGTCTTATGGTGTGATAACCTTAGTGCTATTTCATTAGCATCCAACCTAGTTCTCCATGCTAGAACTAAACACAAAGACATTTATACACATTTTACTAGAGAAAAAGTAGCTAGTAAAGTCTTGGAGCTAAGGCATATTCCTACAGGATTACAGTTAGCAGATATTTTCGCTAAACCTCTCACAACTCAACATTTTTGGCGTTTGTGTGTCAAACTGAACTTGTTAATTCCATCCAAGATCAGTTTGGGGGGGAATAATAATGTACAAACTTCAGCAGCAACACAAAATGAAGCAGCGGCAGCACAAAATGAAACAGCACAAATAATAATTTCATAAAGACAATAACAATATAATCTTGCTACAATACCCAGTCCCTTGTCATCAGCTCTGCACTGTCAGCTTGGCTCAACTCCTACAGCTTTGAGCTGTCAGCTTCACCATAGTTGATCTTCTAGAAGACCCTGGAACTCTCCCGTGTATTACTACTCTAACAAACTCACAATTTGGAGAGAAAATGTTGTTAGAGTAGTTAGCCAGATGGCATGATCCTGGAGAATTAGTTATTCAGTCTGTTAGTGATGGAAGGTGTAGATTTAATCTTGTATTCTCTATATAAGTAGATAGACTAATATCATGTAAGATCAGAGTGTCAAAAATCAAGAAATAAAATGTCATTACCTGTAATCTTCTAAAAACCTTTCTCTGTATTTTCTTTGGTACGCTCTCTCTTTGAAGCAAAATATCAGACACTTAGTGTGCAATAGAAACTATATCTCTCTGTTAAATCTTTTCACTTACAAGCTTCTTCGGTTGAAAATTCACTCACGAATCTCACTTCACTTATGGTTGAAGTGTTAGGGTTTAGATGGAGAAGGTGAACGAGTGAAGTCACCGTTGTGACTAGTGAGTGCAAAGCTTTTCTTCTCTGCAAGTGGAAAATAGAAAGACGAAGCAGCAGGAAATGTAACAATAACAGTTTAAGAAGTCTGAGATCTTTAATCACCACCTTCAGAATTTCCTTTGATTCATTTTCAGTATTTTACATTTAACAAGCATCTAAAAACAGGTTTCATATTGATTGTTAACATGACTTGAAAAACCAAACATGATGGTTGAGTACATCATGATCACACAATCTACAATTTCTTTAGATCACACAATCTGCAATTTCTTTGTGATCACTGTTGAAGGATGACAGTATACGACCTGTTTTTCCTAGAGTTTCTTCTCTTTTTATGTAATGGTTTCTATTTATTTGATCAGTTTGACTAACCCATTGTTATCATTTTCTGTTATAGTTTTGCCTAAATTTTGTGGAACAAAAAATTAGAAACAAAAGACCTTGATTTGTGTATAATAAGAGATGATAAGTGTACAATTATAAATAGAGAGCAATTTCATATGTTGCTAACTGAATGAGTTCGCTTTCTTGTGGGAAATAAAATTAGCACATAATAATTAACTTATTATATAAATAAAATAATAGAAACAGTGTTGTAATCTTCACTAGTAAAAAACAAAACAGAACCTAATTAGAAGTAACCGTCAAACTAGGTCAATTGCACTATGTAACACAACTTTTGGTAAGAAATCCAACCTCCAAAAAATTTAATAATGTAATAATACTATCCTAACTTGATAACATAATAATACCATCTTGATTTGTTCGGCAAAAAAACTTAACCCGCACTACGTAGTGAAGTTCACAGTTGACATATAAAATTCCAAGCATTGCAGTCTATTTTGCCCAAATGTGATTAAATCTAGTTGATGTTGACTCTAGCATTTATTCTTCTGGTGCTTCTCCTTACTTGTTGGTGGAGTTATGAGGCAGTAAATACATCTTTTCCCTTCAATTTTAGACCCCTCAGTTTGAATTCTAAGTCAATTCCAATTTGGGAAGCATCAACATGCTCTCTTTTGTATATAACCCTTTCAGTAGAAGTCCATGGCTAAAACATTATATTATAAGGTTGTAATATAAGTTATTTATAATACTATAATAATACATGCAATAGAGTAATGAATTATAATGTGAAGGAATTTATTATGCTTACATTCAATATTGTTATGCTTGTTTATAGGTTTACTAAGGTCCTATATCCAAGTTGCTTCCTCTTTTGCCTCCACATCTTTGTCCTCATCCTCTGCCCCTCGTTGTACATGATGGAGCAATTATAGATTGGCTTTTCGATGCAACTGAAGCATGTGATGTACCAACTCTTCTTGATTCTCTTCATTTGCCTCTTGTTGTACCTGAGTTTGTCTATGACATAGAAATCGGTTGATGAATGTTTTCAAGTGGTGGAGTAGAATGCACTTGACCTTGTTCAGTAGTAGCTGCACTTGAAGCTGTAGGGGTTTAAGTTTGCACTTGACTTGTTGTTTGTCAACTACAGCAGAAGTAACATGTGTTTGACGAGACCGAACAACCTCACTAGACCCTGCTTTTTTATGGTTGTCTTCTTGACACTTCTCTTTCTTTTCTTACTGTTTGTCATTTTCTTCCTCTATTGGGTAAATCCTGGCTATATCACCGCATATAGTTGTGGATTGGATTTGAAATATGTGTGTCTGGATAGGTTCTATTGTTGCATGTTGAGTTTCATTGTTGTTGGACTTGTTTCTGTTGTAGACTTATAACAAAAGCATATGACTATCTGTTAGCATATACAACAGAATATTGCATAAAAAAATAAGTGTATTATAACATTACACCAGAAGTAGGGTTAGATAACTGTTATTTTAGCTATTAGATAACAGTTTCAAAAGCTATCTACGCCAGTAGTATCTAAAGGGGGTGGCCTTAGATAACAGTTATTAAACTGATATCTAAAATAGACCTTAGGTAACTATTAAAAAACGTTATTTTAATTTTTAGACAGCTGTTTTGTTAATGTTATTTAATGGAAGATCTTAGATACCATTTTTTTAAAAACCGATATCTAAAGTTGCTCACTTTTAATAACGGTTTTTAATAATTGTTATCTATAAATATAATTTTAGATATCTATATCTAAAATGGGTCCCTTTCAATA
Organism: Cardiospermum halicacabum; assembly: GCA_031304145.1. Taxonomy (NCBI): domain Eukaryota; kingdom Viridiplantae; phylum Streptophyta; class Magnoliopsida; order Sapindales; family Sapindaceae; genus Cardiospermum; species Cardiospermum halicacabum. The sequence goes on along the minus strand of CM062391.1, from coordinate 28,962,124 downwards.
ACAATTTTAAATATATATATATATAATTAATATACTTCTATTACAATCAATATTCATTTATGGATAAATCATAATATTTTATAAACATTATTAAATAATTATTAAATAATAATTTCAATATTGATAATTTAAAGAACATCTAAATATTTATTCATATATATAGAAGAATTGTTTTTGTGACAACCAAAACACTGATAGGGTAAGTTTTCTGCCCATCTGAGAGCAGTATTATACTGCCACTAGATTCTTCACTCTACTTCCATTACCTTAGCGCTTTTTCTCAACCCTTCAGTGATATTTGTCTCACCAATTGTATTAACTCCTTGCCTCCTATCAAGAGCATCCGAACTTGGACCTTGCATTGGGATTTCTTTCCATTTTGCACGGAAAATAGACAATAATTTGATTACCATGATTTCATATTTGAAGCAATATAGTAGAAATAAAAGGAATATGAACAGAATATGCTGTGGAAATAGCATCCCAACTCCTTGGTTTCATCTTTGTCAAGCATGTAGAGCAAGTTTGCTGAAAATTCATAACAATAATAGTAAATACATGACCAATCAATACATAAATCAAACACATAAGAAATTACTCAAGGCCAAGTAATAAGATGGGCTAAATTAAATGTCAAAATAGTTATAGTTGAAACATGGTAGAGAAACCACAGTGATTTAGATAGAACACTACCTTTCTACAACAATTTACTACAAAGCCAGGAGAGGGAAATCATAGTGATGGACTTAACAGTTATAAAGCGTGCAACTTGTTGGTATGAGGTCACTACACAATTGATTTTTTTTTTTCATCCTTACAAGGTAAGGAAAAGGAAAGATAAATACTATAGTCTTATTAAACAAGACTATTAACATGTTAGTGAAAAGGACTAGTGCATAAACCCCACAAAACCACGTAAAAGAGAAGTCAATCAATAATGTTCACAGGAGATACAAATGAATACTGATAAAAATAAAAAGGCCACATGACAGATGCATGAACTTTCATATAATCAGACAATATTAGCAGCAGACAAAACTATGAAATTAATGAAAATAAAATTTCATGTCACATACAAAGCTGTCAAATTAAAATATATAACTAAAATATTTACTCTCTAATCAGTAAATAAATACTATATATAGATAGTTGAGACAAACAAGCTCAAAATAGAATCAATCAAAAGCATACAGGCACCATAGACAATCTTTATCAACCAAAAAGTAAATGAATAATGGACCTTTGAAAAGTTTTAAAAAAAAAATTAAAAAAAAAGACTAATGAGCCTTTTCTACTATCTAATTACCAAAACAAAGATGAGAAACTAGAATGTCTCTGTACTCAATTTCTAAAAAATGATAGTGAATAATATGAAACAAAATATCCAGATTGAAAAAAAAAATTTAGCGATACCCAAATGACAAAAATCAAACCTTGGAGGATTTGCTGCTACTTCTAGACAATCTGAGACCATAAGAAGATGGTGCAAGAGTCATAGGGTTCAGCTCAGCCTCTCACTCATATTTAATAACTATAACTATTACATATATAAGCACACATTTCAACAATTCATAGAAATCGATTCAATTCAATTCAATGGCATTGCCATCGGATACCAGTAAAACGATAAAAATTGAAAGGTACAACAGTTACCTGCGTAGATTGCATCTCACCAATCTTCTCCATTCGTCTTCCAAACTTATATTTCTCGCCACTATATTGATCGCTCTTATACTCATACTCGTCTTAACACTCAATCATCCTCCTCTACTTCAGATCATAATGTCGACAGTTCGATTCATCGCCATGTGCCTTTGTCCTGTTCATTGATCTCTGTCGTAGGCGGCGTCACTTAGGAGAAACAAGTTTGTCACTCCGATACACCACGGTCGAATGGATTTACCGTTCTCGTCACCGAAGCTGCTAGATTCGTTGGAGCTCATTGCTCTCTTGCGTTGAAGAAATGTGGAGATGGAGTTTTAGGTATGGACAATTTCAACACCTATTGCTGTCCATCACTGAAACGTTCCCAATAGGTTTTCTTTATTTAAGAAAATATTTTGCATAGCTCTTCCAAACAATAGGTATTAAAGAAAAGATATCATTAGATAGCATTTTCCAAACAAATGGTATCTAAACATATAATCTTTAAATACCAGTTATGAAATAAGTGGTATATAAAGTTAGTTTTAGATATTTGTTTAAATAAATTGTTAATAGAAAATTAAAAATTAATTTTTTATACCATTTATATATAGAACTGTTATATGTAAATATATATAAAATTATTTTTTTAATTTTATTTTTATATTAGATAACTGTTATTTTATAAACAGTTATCTATATTTGACTATAGATAGATATTTTAAAAAACAGTTATCTATATATATATATCTAAAGCTACAGTTATCTATATTTGACTATAGATAGATATTTTAAAAAGCAGTTATCTATTTATAGCTATCTAAAGCTCAATTCTGGCATAGTGTAAACAATTCAAGTTTTTGGTTTAATACTATTGTTTGCATCCTTTTGCAGTGGCCTTTTGCTTCACATAATTTGTAATGCATTTTACAGGATTTTCTAGATATGTGACCAAATTTTAGGGTAGCCTCATCCTTGTCCTTCCTTCTGCAGCGTTTGAGTCTTCTAAGCATGGATTTAACATATAGAGGTTCTATATGCAAACCTATGGATTTTCTCCACATGTTTATGTTGGTGGTAGGTTGAATGGACTACTTATGAGCTTTCAAGAATATTCCTTTGAGTACCAATGGGCTACACAATTTTTAGAATTTTTATTCAAATGGTACAATGATGCAACTACATGTGCACATGAGATGCCCTTCAACTGCCAAAGTTTACATGTGCAGGTTTCTAGTTCTAAATTCACCACATGAAAGTACTTTCCATCAAGGACTTTACTACCACTTTCTTAAACCCAAATTAGTGAGCATTTGTTAGCATGCTCAGTTTTTTCCTCTAAAATCTTAATAACCATTGGAGATATGTTACCAACCCACCTATCAGTGAATGCTTTCATCTCACCATGCTTATTCATCAACTTATGCCTAATCCCTTCATTCATTCTAATAACAACTTTATGTCTAGGACCTCAAATCCAAGCATTAAAGGACTCGCACATATTATTATCGATAGAATCACATTTTACTATCTCACTAAAAAAAAGACTTATACCATGTCTCTTTGTTATAAGCAAGCAAATCTTCCACTATCCCACTTCAAAAATTGTTTAAATGCTGAAGTTCATCTCTTAACTAAGCCTCAAAAGATGATTTCACACACTTCAAGAATTATCTCTTTCCCTCTATTCTTTTCCATTTCTTACCCTAGTTGGCACAAATATAATATGCACACATTCTATGCTCACTCTCAAGGAAGAGTAATGCGAAAGATTCTACAAGTCCCTATGACAAAAAAATCGTGTCAAGTATAAATAGTATAACAAACATGGTGGATAAATGGACTAAAGAGACTTGACAAATATAGTTGTAATAGATAATTGCATATTCAATCAATAGGCAAAGAATAATGACAAATGATTGGAGAAGAATGTTAGAAATCACAATGAAAATTATCAATAAATAAAATCAAAAACAGATCAAACAAATCTGAAAGATAGTATAGGCTTGCGTACAACAATGTCCCCAGACAATATTTCTTCCCTTCACGATTGCTTTGAAGACTGTGGAAGGTTGTCCCCAGGATTCAACTACCAAATCCTCTGGTTTGAAGCAATACAAGCAGAGGTCAAACAAAGAGACAGAGAGTGTGTGTTTATTTTATTCAAAGACAAAAAACAAAATCAGAACGTAAACTCAAAAGTGTTCTTATTGTTCTGTTCCATCAAGTATTTAAGTTGTTTCACAATTCTTCATGTACAGATTTGTCTGTTCATAGATATTAAACATGTATGTAACCAACACATCTTATCATAATCGACGTATAGTTTCAATAAAACTCATCTTTCAAAATTTAAATAAAGTTAAAAAATTAATTTCGAAAGAGATTTAAAATAACTCTCTTTGGTTACTAACTAGCCCGAGCCCTAAGGTCCAAGTCCAATCTTTTGATATTTATATTAAATGGTATTAAGAGCTCAAACAAGGCCCATTACCCCTTGTAGGCCTTTCAACAACCATTACTTTATGATTGACCTATATAAAGACTTTTACAACTTTTTACATAAACAATGTGGGACAAGAGTTAGAAGTTTCCTTTTCAAACATCTCACAACTTCAACAAAGAACATGTATATATAGATAATGTAAAGGCTAGATTCTAATTGCCTACAGACCGAGGTATATAAACGCACCAAACTGGTAACACAAATTGGAAACATATATGTGTAAAACCCAGACTTGACAAATACCGCTAGCATGATTGTGATCTTTGTGCAAACAATCCACTATCCAACCTCAAAATTATTGTTTCTTTATCCTCATATGTGCACCGCAACATACCCTTGAAGGATGCTGGAACCTTTCTTTAAAGCTTAAGTTGTTTCCTGCTTCCCCAAGTGAAACTTCTAGTATTTTCTGAGAAACAACCTTTTTTTTTTCTTTTCCCTCATCTCCTCATGTGCAGCCTCCCTAATCTTTCTTAATTCTTCCTCCACATCACTATTAGATCAGCTGCTGTACCATCAAACTCATAAGCTAATTCAGACCCAGTTCATGATGAATCGTATGAATATCCCTCCTCAGTTTCATTCCCACTTTCAATACCTCCTATTTCAATATTATCTGAGATCACTACTTCTTCCCTCTTTTCTATATTATCACCAACAGTGTTTCCATTATGCTTTCCACCTACTTTATTTGTTTGTTCTGCCCTAAGTTCATTATTGAATTCCATATTTGCCCTTCCTTAGCCACCACATTCATTAGAACAAGTCAAAGAACCAAATTATTGCATTTCATAACATATCTACTAAAAATATGTCAACAAAGAACCAAATTATTGCATTCTATAACAAATAATGTTATTTCGATATCAAATAATGTTTGAAAAACATTCTATCAAATTGTATTTGAACCAAATAGGAACTTTGGATTTTCTAAAACAATCATTGCTTGGTAGACAATGAATTATCTTTAATGACCTTCAAAATTATGTTTTCATACTTCCGCACTAAAATGAACTATTTATAAACTTAGTAATCGGAATCATGCTCAGTTGACCGTGGTTGACCGGGTTGACTTCGGTTGACTTCTACCAAAGTAGGTTATCTTGTTCTAACGGTTCGTTTGGTACTTCCACGACTTGTCTTTGGACTTTGTCAAGGTTAACCAAATGATATTTGTGAAAGAAGTAACCATCCTTATCCGGTACCGAGTGTTCAAATTGAATTTTAAAGTTTTGAGATTTTTAAATCGATTTCAGTATGTTTCAATATTCGTGTGAAGGGTGCGACCTTCAATTTATTGGGTCAAATGGACTAATGGTGGGTGTTAGTTGCATATGTGATTGTGTGATTGATTTAATTGATGGGTTGATATTTTTACCTAATTGTGAATCATATAAACATGAAAAATGGTTAATTCACTGAACTAAAATGGATAGACATATATACAATGTTCCGATGGTATGTGTTGATTATCTATGTGGTATGTGATGATATTGGGTGATTATAATCTATGTTTGATAGGAATTGTATGTGTTTGACTTCCTTATATTAAGGTGAGCTTAGAGATGCTCACAATAGAGATGCCATGTTGTGTGTATGCATTTCATTCTAATAAAAAAATACGTATTTGTGTGTGAGTGTTTGGGACATGGAATGCGAACTAGGCATTGTTGCCTAACACTCCTTCGTTGCTCTTTTTGTTCTTTTTTCGGAATGGAAATTTTTTTACAGGTACGATTGAGCAAAGCACGAAGACTTTTCATAAAATAGATATTCTTCATAATCATGAGTTTTGTATATAACTAAGTATTATTTCGACATTTTAGAAATCATGTATCATTTTAATGGAAGGATTGTAAAGTTTTGATTTTGTATATAACTAAGTATTATTTCGACATTTTAGAAATCATGTATCATTTTAATGGAAGGATTGTAAAGTTTTGATGGGTCTTTATTTGAATATCATATCATCATTCTTTTAATATTGAATCAAGTATATTTTTGAGAAGTCAAGTTTATTTAAGATATTAATTAAAGAAAAGGTTTTTGTAGCGTTCATACTCCGCATCCTATTGTACGGGTTGGACGTTATATATTTAACTACTTGTTTAGTAGCTCGTTTGAGCTCGTTTAATAAAATTAAAACATAAATAAATTGAGTTTAAATTTAAAAAAAAATTCCCGACATCTATTTTAATTTGAGTTTTTGAATTTGGACTTTCTTTTTATATATATACATTAGAAATTTTATCTATTAATTTTTATTAAAAAATATGTATTAAACGAGTTATAAATGATCTCGTTTGCGAACACAAACGAGTTTTAATCAGACATAAAGAAGTTATAAACGAGATTGTTAATGAACATAAATCAGCCGAACAAGAATCTATTTGGCTCGGCTCGTTTATTAGACGAACTACAAAATTTTGTTTGTAATCATTCGTAACGAACTTTGATCCGAATAATTTTGACGAGTGCTCGAGCCCGTGTTCATTTGCACCCCTAAGATTATTTGGATGAAAAAATCTATTAAATACGAATAAATAGGCTAAACAATTTTTTAACAAATTAAAAAATCCAAAACCTAACCCATCCAATAATATATTGTCGAAATATGTGCAGAAGATAAAAGGAAAAATCAAAAGACTCAAGGACGTAGATCTCACGCTAAATTTAAAACCTAAAAAAAAAAAAAAAAAAAAAAAAAAAAAAAAAACCAGCACGCATTGAGAGAGAAAATTCTAGAAGCATCCCTCTCGCTCATCTATAATTACACCATAGATTTCGCTCTTCTTTCTCTCGTCTCCTTCTCTTTCTCTATCGCGTTCAGGTAAACGCTCTCTCTCTCTCTCGACGCCAATCGCACAGATCTGCTTATTTTTCTCTTCACCGATTGGATTCTGATTTGAAAATTCGCAGTTGAATTCGGTGTTTATCTCTTCGCAACTTGTCGGAAATGGCGTCTAAACGGATCCTGAAGGAGCTCAAGGACCTCCAGAAGGATCCTCCAACCTCTTGCAGTGCCGGTAATTGAACTGTAGTGAATGATTTTTTATTTTTTAAAATTAATTTTTATTATTTTTAATATTAAATTATTGGCAGGACCCGTGGCGGAGGACATGTTCCATTGGCAAGCGACGATTATGGGTCCGACGGATAGCCCTTACGCTGGAGGTGTCTTCCTCGTTTCCATTCATTTCCCGCCTGATTACCCTTTCAAGCCTCCTAAGGTCTATAGTTGTTTACGCCTGTTTGTTCGTTCTGTACTCTGTGTGTGTCGTTGTTTGATTTGATTTGTTTGTGGTAGATATATTGGTTGGGCTTTGGTTGATGTTTTGTTGTTGTTGAATTGCTAGAGTGGGAATTTGTTAATGGTTGGTGTTTGAATTGGATTGTGCCTTTAAGTTTAAATTGGGTGGTTGTTTTCATTGCTGCAAGCTTTTGTTTTTTATTCTAAGATTTGAAAGCCAGCTGTGGGTATAGTTTGAGCGGGTAACATATGTTGGCTAGTGTGTTTAAGGCTGATGTCCAGAGATGTGTATGAAAGTTGATTAAGCCATGGTTTTAGATATGTGGGGTGGTGTTATTTGTTGGGGATTGTGTTGTGCTGACCTTGTTGGGTAATTATAGGTTTTGCATGAAGGATATTTTGCTGTTAACTGGATCGTAGTTTGAGTTGATGATAGATTATGTTTTCTGGGATGTTGATATGTTTACTTGGTGGATTGTGTGGGATTGCGAAGCTGAGTTTTCAAAATAGAAATGTCCCTTTCTTAATTTTCTTATGGTTGCCTTGTGTATTTAGCATGTATAGAGATCATGGTTTCTAGGACGTTGATAAATGACGAAAATGTTCTACATGTTTACTTGGTGGATTGTGTGGGATCACGAAAATGAGTTTTCAAAACAGAAGTGTTGCATTCTTGATTTTCTTATGGTCGCCTTGCAAATTTAGCATGTACAGACTGTCTAGATAATGTTGAAATAAAGTATAAGCCATTGAAGTTCATGTATTTTGAACCATTTAAGGTTGAAAGTGATGCTCTTTTGAACATAGGTTATCTATCATGCACTAAATATTTTAGGGAGGATAACTGACCATAGGTTGCTAATATATATACACTGAAGCTAGAAGAGGTCGAATTGTGAGATATTTTGAAGTAGAGAAATTTGCCAGGGAATGGGCAGAAATGTGAAGAGAATATAGTGGAAAGCAATAGAAAAGAACCCTTGGGGCACTTTATGTTTATGGATACAAAGGGGGGAAAGGCATGAAAGGAATTTGTGACCTAGCCTCAGCTTCCTAAAGTTGTCTAACATAAGAAAAAGGCTACCTTTATCCTAGTAACAGAGACCAAATGATCCACTAGGAACACAATTTAACCTCACTCTACCCTAGTAAACCCTTGACTGAGACATCATGAATCTGTCTCTGAAGCTTAAACCCCAAGTTTATGTAACTTGCATACATGGGGTAAGTCTCAACATTTCCTTTGTTCTCTGGATTATTTGTGGTTGCAGATTGCAACTTCATTTATGGTCTTCCTCTGGATTAATACCTCTGGGAAGCACTGCTCCCTACTTCCTAATTGCTATTAGATTATGATTTTCTGTTCTGTCTCTCCCCAGAGGTTCACTTGAGGGGCATTGGAATTTTGTTTTGAATCACGTCTTTAAGATGTAATAACTTGGTTATAATCTTAAATGCTTCTTTGTATAACTTGATATGTTTTTATTTTCTTGGCTATTCTGTTAAGGTAATGGAGAATAGTTTAAAAATTGTTTGAATCTGTTGGTGGATATTTTCCATTGATACACAATATATGTGCTCCCATTTCTTACTAAAAATTGGTCTTCAACTCTTTGTTGTAAGAAGGTTGCTTGCTATGTTCATAATTTTCTGGGTGTTACTTGCTGCTGCAGTATTTTAATTTTTTGGTTGGAATTCTGTTTAGCTTTTTATGTATCCAAAACTAACCTAATTAGGTTGTCGTATCCAGGTTGCGTTTAGGACTAAAGTCTTCCACCCAAACATTAACAGCAATGGAAGCATATGTCTTGATATTCTTAAGGAGCAATGGAGCCCTGCACTCACCATTTCAAAGGTTTGATTCCATCATTTGCATGTAGTTTGTTTCTACTGATATTACTTGATTTGCCTTAAATATTTGAGAAAATGTTGCCAAATTTAGGGTCTTCCTCAGGGTTTTTAATTGGTTACCTGCGTTTAATATATTTCAATATATTTGTTACCTGATTACATCAAGTTCATAGGTATCTTAATACATGTCATTATGATGGTGATAAATCTGTACATTTGCATGAGTTCAATTCTCTCATATCCATTTGAATGGTTAGTTTTCATATCTACCCATTTCTCTTCAACTTTTCGTTTATACCCAAAAGTACCTAAAAAGATAACCATTTTACTTTATACTTTCTCCTTTTTGGTATAACTTGAGTATTTTAATAAAAAGATATTTTATAAATGGGTATAAATGAAAAGTGGAATAGAAATGGGTAGATTTGAAACCATTCATTCAAATAGGTTAATGTTGCTATTAACTCCATTTGCATTAATATTTGTTTGCAGTTCGAAGTTGTGTCTTGTTGTGTCTCACCCTTGATTTTGTAAATGTGTGATAGGTATATATGCCACATGACATGTACATTGTCGTTTATTTATTGATTTTACTGGTGTCTCATGGGGTTGCTGTATCATGTTGAAGTGACCTCATTCAACCCAACCCTACTAAACTAATGGGGGATGAATTTAAATCTTAATTCTCGAGGCAGTCTCCTTGAGGTGCCTTTGGCTACAATGGCATCTAAGTTCCATTAGCAGACCACTTTGGTTGTTTGTTATACACTTAGTCCAAAACAAATGGATTTGATAGGTGTTTACTTGGTGTGGACCTTGGACTTGAAAGATGTTGACAACCCTAGACTTATTACCACATCTCTAGGTGATAGAACTGGAAAGCCCTTGTGTTTGTATATATGTGCTCGTGTTAGCTGAACATTGGCTTGTGAGAGGCTAAAGACCTATTGTTTTTAGCCCTGGTATAATATGTCAATTTTTCAGAACAGATCAGTGGTAGTGTTAAAGAGTAGGGAAAAGTTTGTCAAGTAGGCGAAAATGATAGCAATTGAATATTCATTGGCCAGTCCAATTTGGCCATCCAACTTCATCGATAATTTCCTATCCTTTGGCTTGGCTGGGACCGAATGTTATATTCAACCCATGAAATGTAGGATTGGATTGACAATCAAACTCACCAGATCTAGGAACACCTGATGCTTTGGCTTGGTCCTCAGAGGGTTGCCAAGATTCATTCTCAATGGTCACAAGCTGTAATGTCAAACAAGAGGTTGTACTCTAATATTTCATAAATCAGTGGTGTACCATCTGATACTTAGACCTTATCATCTTTTAGAACAAAGGATTGTTTTTAACTTGGCAATCAATCTAATCCAACCTGATGCTAACCTGTCACTTTATAACAGGGACATTCACCTTTTAACTCTTAAGTATTGAAATGGCCCATTTATTTTGTGTCATCTGCTGGAAACTTAGATCATGATTGTAATTAAAAATTATTTCTGATCTTATATTTCTATGTGGTCTTTTCAAATGCTTCCACAGTATGTTGTGACTAATTAGCTCCAACCAGTGGTAGGAACCACCTACTCATGATCTTTCAAATATTAAATCAAGTGTGTCCTGTTTGCAGGTGCTGTTGTCAATATGCTCTCTCCTCACAGACCCGAACCCTGATGATCCTCTTGTCCCGGAGATTGCGCATATGTACAAGACTGATAGGGCCAAGTACGAATCCACAGCTCGCAGCTGGACTCAGAAGTATGCAATGGGTTGACAGTGTACTCCAGTTTGCATCGATCCCATAGTCGTCTCCATAATTTTCTCTGCTTTTAGGTTTAAAAAAAGAGGGAGGACTGAGGTACCCAAAAACTCCTTGTATCTCTCATTTTCGGGACCGATAATTGGTACTAGAACTTGGGCGTCCATTTTTGTGAATAGTTGTTTGAAGAAGAAACCAAATCAACTGTAATGTAATGTTTGCTATGTATGTTTTGCTGTCAAGTGAATGATATGCTATGCATGCCCTGTTATTAAACCAATTTAGGTTTATTTTGTTTACAAACTTTAGATTATTCAACTAGATAGGGACATATTGGGGTTAAGTTGTTGGTGAAGAAGATAATGCATGAGGTGTGTTGAAATGGAGTTGGAAAGTGTGATGGGATTGTTGAACTAAAACTAGGGACAGGTTGGAATAGCTTTTTGAATGCTTGAGAATGAAGCGTGAGGTGGGGAGGGTCTTTTTAAGCATGTAGGAGTAGGGATATTGATATGATATTGATAATACACAATGCAATATCTTTGAGTGGGGCTACTATAAATAGGCCTATTGCATTGTTTCTTTGGCTAGAAAGATTTGGGATCTACTTCCTATTGTTTTGTGGCTCTAATTTGCTCTTTAGTTATGAGATCTACTTCATAAATAAACCGTCAATGTTGAAGAGGTTGACATAAAGATATTTGTTTTCGAATAGTCTTATTTTAAATCTTTGGAAATTTCTTCTCTACTAATATGGAAAGAGATCCATGGTTTTGAAAGAGACAAACATCTCCATCATCGACCTCATAGTGATAACCATTCTTTATGAATTAAGAGGATGTATCTCAATATTTTTAAAACCATAAAGCAAACAAATCCAACAAGTCAACATATTAAATCATAACTCTCCAAATCAAAGTGTTTGTTTGATATATCATCACTTTGTTGACAAGCAAAATCAGCCCCATTTTGCATCAATTTTCACGGTGATTGGCTCCTCATGTGCCGACTCATCGCTTTGCTTCACATTCAAGTCAATTGTATTGATTTAACAATGTTGTACGCAATAACACATGTTTTGAATTCAATCTTGTCTTGTTTATTTAAACACAAGTAGTTTGCTTTGTCACCTACTTTTCTATTTCTATTTTGCATGATTGATCTCACCTCCCATGTCACTAACTTATATTACTCACAACTAGTGTGGCTTGGATGGAACTTGAAATAGTAACAATTATTACTTTAAACTAAATATATTGGTTTGGGATATATTTTGTTTTTATAATCAAATTCTTCAATAACATTATCGGAATTATTACTTGAAATAGTAAGAATAAAACGAGGAGTATCACTATTTTAAAAACTAAAGGCGAAAACAGAACTAAAAACTTAACTTGCATCACTCGATTCATTGACTTTTTAACATGGCAAATGGTTATAGATTCAAAATTATCCAACAAACCTTTAATATTTAATATAATATTAATATAATTCCACCTAATTAAGAAGCATCATATTTACTATTAATAGCACTAATCAAAGCAATAAGTGTCATCAAATAAACTGAATTATATACTAATTTAAACTTTTAAAATTTAAAATATATTAAACGAATATTATTGATATAAAATATTATATTAAGCGATTGTTATATTGAAAATAACAAAAATACATTTTTTAAAATAATTATTTATTGAGTTAATTGCATTCACATCTCTAAACAACAGTAAATTACACATATATGAATATTTTAATATTAATGTACAATCACACCTCTTCCATCCATAAAAATTAGTAAAACTAGAAAGTAAAATTAATTTTAAATAAATATTATATTATATAGATGTATTTAGAATTACAAATTTTATTGTTGTGTTGATAAATTTATCAATTAAATAAAATTTTATTATAGGATAAGGGGAAGCGAAAGTATATTAATATCAAAATATTCATTTGTATGCAATTTATCATTGTTTAAGGGTGTGAGTGCAGTTAATTATTATTTATTTCATCAAATAGTCTAACTCTATCTATTATTAATGAAATATTTACCATTTTCAGATTATAAATTTTATTTAATTTCATAAAAATAAATAAGATAAATTATAGGTAAAAAGAATGGTGGAGGTGAGAACAAATGGAGAATTAAAGGGGTTTCTCAATTGGATATTCCATAATTTTGCATGTTTTTATTTATAATGAATTGTGAAAAGTATAAGGAGATATTATCATTGTAAAGGCAAGGCAATGCTATAAAAGGCATAGAGAATCAATTAGGGTTAGGCTAAAAGTGATTAAAACTTCAACTTAAAGCCTGTTGGGAATTTTATTTTGTGTCTTTAATTATCTTAATTAGTTCAATAATATTTCTCTAAGCATCCATAAATCAAACATTGATAATAATATGACTCAACAAAAACAACACATGTTCCATAGAAGCATGCATGCAAAAAAACACCCGACATTACAAAAAGCCAACATTGCTCATTTCTTACTACAACTACCTTTAAACTACACGTGCTCTCTCTCTCTCTCTTCTTTTCGTTTTAGGATTTCAATATTCGTGTTTGTTTATTTATTTACTTATTAAAAATAATTAAGAGATTTAAAAAAAACAAAACAAAACCTATCCCAGATTTGGTATATTATAAGATAACTTTTTCAATTTTGGTTAAAAATCTACATTTGGATAGCTTTTATCTATTTTTACTGTTTATTCGATATTTTTGTTTTTTTAATACTATTTTAAATATTTGAAATTACCAAAATATTTCTCGATTACAGTTCATCCACCGGTAGATGAAAAGTAAAATGAATGGAAATAATCGAAATCGGAACAATAATAAAATACATATTCAAAATTTCATTTATATTATTATTCATGTAAAACCATAAATAATATAAATAAAATATATTTATATTAATCTAAATAATGCTGACTAGTTGGGTTTAAGCTGTTAAAATATTAGATAGGTGAATAAATTTTTCAAATAAAAATTTTTAAATTTATATTTAATATGGAATAGGATAGTAACAAAAAAGATATTTAAATAAAATTTATGCGTAATTTAAGCTATTTAGATAAATAAACTGAAACCGATAATTCTTAAAAGTCCACAAACGATCAGATCATCCAGACAAAGTAGGGGGAATTTTACAACAGACGTGAATATCTATTCATACCAAAATTTGATGTTAAATATAGGAAAAGCAAAGTAAATTATTCTTTTTGTTCAACATGGCATGGCATGCTATTCGATGGTAAAGAACATTTCTCTTTTCGTTACAAGTATCTTGTTTCTAAAGCTTTAAAGCATCACCACAACTCTTCTTCACTTTTGACCACCTAAATTTTCCAACTTATTACTTACCTTTTTTTTTTTTTTTTTTTTTTTTTTTTTCCTATTCTACAACACCACATGCTTAATTAAATAATCCATAACTCTATCAATTTTACTCTATATTTACATGATTAAACTTTTTAATCCATAAAATATTATTAAATAAATTAAAAACCAAAACTAATATGATAATATAATACACTGTACAGTACACTCACTTTCAACTTCATTTCCATGCACTTTCCTTTCGGTCACTTTTATTTTCTCTTTCTTTTCCCGCCAAAAATTCTCTCTCCACATATTTGTACTTTTAACAATAAAACCCCTCAAATTTTACTTATTTATATATTTACCTCTTTATCTTTTCTCTATCTATAAATTCCACACTCGTCCTCAGCTCACACTGAATCTCCACTCACATGAACTGATCGGATCATCACCCGACCCGTATCATGATGTCGGATCCATCTACACCATCCGATTCTTGTTCTAGTACAATCAAGTTCACTGAACACGTCATCACTACAAACAAACTCATGAACAATCCGGATCACCCGACCCATAAGCTCATCCGGATCACTCTCACAGACACCGACGCTACAGACTCCTCCTCTTCCGACGACGACGAGAAGGAGATAAGCCTGCGGAGGAGAGTAAAGAGGCATGTCCGGGAGATCAGTCTGGAGGCTCATCTAATATCTCCGCCGTTCACGGCGGCGACTACGACGGCGACGACGGAGACGACGGCTGAAGTTGTTTGTAATCAGCGGAGGAAGTTGAAAAGGAGTCGGTTGAAGTCTTTGGAAGTTGAGATCGGATGTCGAAAGAAGTTCAGAGGCGTCCGACAACGGCCGTGGGGCCGGTGGGCGGCGGAGATCCGAGACCCGAGTAGAGGAAAACGGGTCTGGCTTGGAACTTTTGACACGCCTGAAGAGGCTGCGATTGTGTACGATAAGGCGGCTTTGCGGTTAAAGGGAGTTAACGCCGTTACGAATTTTCCCGTTAACGGGAAAAGTAACGACGTTAAGTCTTTCGTACAGTCGCCACGTAGCAGCTCGCCTACGTCAGTTCTCCGTTATGACGACGAGTTGACGAGGCCGTTTGATGATCACAGTTTCAGTTACGGCAGTCTTGACGACTTGAAATTTGAGTTCGACGTGCCGTTAAGTTTTAACGAGTTGACGGCGGCTTGTGTTCCGTTTAGTGAGGTTGATTTCGGTGAGTTTGACGTTAATGATTTTTTGGTGGAGGTTTAGTAGACTTTTGGCACGTGTGTTTATTGGTCATATTTTTGGCACGTGTGAATATAGTTTACGAGTGGAAGTTTTATAATGTGAAGAGTGTAATGAAATGATAGTGTTGAGTAAAACAAATTTTGGGATATTATGAGAAATTTTGATTAAAGTGGTGGTGAGTGAGAATGTTTTTTTATTTTATTTTTTAACTTTATGTAGTGATGTGAGGATTATTATTTAATATAGTTGGAAAAATATTAGACGAAAAATTTGAAGGCAAAAATATTGCAAATGGGAATGGTTAATAGAAAGATTATCAAATCTATGAGATCAGAAAATCACTCTGCTATTCAAATTCATAGCTTCATAACATTTGGTGTCTAAACTATGAACTCTACAATTTATGATAATGATGGTAGTAGAATTCTTACCATTTGCTTCTTCTTTTAGTAAACTTCTCAATTCTAAGGAAAATATGAAATTTGGAAAGTTTTTATCATTTTATTCATTTGGAGGAAAACAATATTGTTTTTGGATGTGTTTGAGAGATTGAGCTCATAATTTTTTTAAAATGGTCAAATTGGCATTAAAATGGTAAATTCATTAGCTTAAATGAAACGGATTAAAGTGGAAATCACCCCTTAGAAACACCAAAAATGGAAAAACCCCACTTCTATTATCACTCAATCAACAAAACATCACATAACTTACTACCCTAACCCTACCTAAGGTTCTATTAGAGGTCAACCGAGAAGAACTAGAGCCATTCCTTTGGTAAGAACTTTACCATCCCCCCATTTAATGATGTTTTGAATTAAATTATTCCCATTTAATGCTCTTTGATAAGATTATAATTATGCTATGTGTTTCTAGTTCTTGGTTCTAGGTTGGTTAGGGCATTAATTACTAGAGTTAGACACATTGGATATGTAAACTATAGTGTGTAGAGTCATGTAGTGATGTGTTATGTTGATTTGGGCATTGCTAGTGACCAAGCCAATGAGACCTAATTTTACTATGTTGATTGTCGGATGTTTGACATGTGTTGATTGTTTGATTGCAAAAAATGGTTAATGGCATTATTAATGCGTATTGGAATTTTGATGATGAAATGTTAGTAACTTGATAAGGGTTGATTCGATTTCAAACGGTCGGAGCATACTTTAGGAATTTTATTTTTTATTTTTATTATTCTATTATTTATTCCTTTATTTATTTATTTATTTTATATATTTGTATTGTAATGGATAGATTCGTCTTTTTGGTTCATTAGTTATAAAAATTAATTTACAAAGTTTAGTTTTATAAATTTTTCAATGGTAGACTAAAACTACATTTTTGAATTTGGACAGGCCCAAAAATGAAAATTATCACAAAAATAATTTGTCAAATATATATATATATATATATATATATGAAGATCACCAAGTATTTACCTTAGAGTCGGCCATATGAATACTTATATTTGGTCTATATGGTTGCTCACATATTTGTTATTTCCATATTCTTAGAATTCGAACCTTGATATAAATTTTGCCTTGAATATTCAACGTGCATTAGCATATCAATTTGTTGGTCATTCTTAGTTTTTTCATACAGAATTAGATGTGAGGAACCCTATTATCCCTATGGTATGTCATCTATTCTCTATTAAACATAACTAAGGGCAATAGTCAATTTATTTGGTTTCAAGCATACAAAAACCTATTGAACATAGTTCTTTTTTTTAGCATTTAGTTATTCTTTCGAGACAAGTCATATAGTCATTGCAAAATTCAACATGGGGCCAAAAGGCAAGTTCTACACATGTATTCATATAGTTTACATTGCCCAAATCATGTCATGTATCACAATTAGCTCATGTTATCCAAAACATCAATTTAATTCATCATTATGGCTAGGCATTCAACCTTATGCATTCTGAACAATCGAATAACTTCAATAGGGCTGCAAACGAGCCGAGTCGAGTCGAGTATATGAGGTGCTCGTGTTCGGCTCGTTTGTCAAAGCTCGAGCTCGACGAGCTTTATAAATGTTTGTTCAAGCTGAGCTCGATAATTTTTTTCTATGTTCGAGCTCGGCTCGTCTAAGCTCGTTTAAGTTAATCGAGCTCAGCTCACTTAGTAGCTCGTTTAAGTTATTCGAGCTCAGCTCGTTTAGGAGCTCGATTAAGCTCATTTAGCTGCTTGTTTAGTAGCTCGTTTGAGCTCGTTTAGTAAAATTAAAATAAAATAAATTGAATTTAAATTAAACCTCAACTAAAATTAATTCAAACCATGAGTTCATTTCTTCTGGTTAAAAGTATTAATAAAAAAATACTAATAGTATCATACAAATCTAAGTTCAAAATACAATTTAAAAGAGTGTTCATAATTCATTCGAGTTGAACCAATATAAAGTCGTCAACCATGAAATTTTGATATAATCTAAGCTATATTAAATAATAAAATTTCGAATTATTGGACTCAATCAACAAATAATCAAAGTGAAATCTATATCAAGACAAATAAAGAAGAAAATTAAAAAAGATAGAAAAGTAATTTAACTTCCTAAGTGGTAGTGAAGCAAGTTGGATTGGACGCAAATTTCTGAGCAAGGCTAAAGAGAGTGAAATTGCTTTACGCTTGATGACGGAAAAGTAGACAGAGAGAGGCGGCGGTGGTAGAGATGGGTGGTGGAATTACTTGAGGGCTTGATGACCAAAAAATAGAGAGAGAAAGAAGGGGTAATAATAGAGATGAGTGGTGGCTATCTTGACAAACTATTAGTCATAAGAAAACTAAACATTAGATTAGATAAATTATTTTAATTATTTTTTTTTATTTTTGATATATTTTTTTAATTCCGACATCTATTTTAATTTGGATCTTTTTTTAATTTGGACTTTTTTATATCCATTAAAAATTTGTCTATTTATTTTTATTTAAAAAATATATTAAACGAGTTATAAATGAGCTCGTTTGCGAACACAAACGAGTTTTAATCGAACATAAACGAGGTATGAATGAGTTTGTTCATGAACATAAACGAGCCGAACAAGGGTTTGTTTGGACTCGGCTCGTTTACTAAACGAGCTATAAAATTTTGTTTGTGATCATTCAATTTAGTGTTGAACGAGCTTTCACCGAGTTTTGACCGAACCGTTCACGAATTTTTCACGAGTGCTCGTGTTCGTTTGCACCCCTAAACTTCAGCATCTTCAATTCTTCGATTCTACTCCTACAACCATCATTTTGGTTCAGTTCTTACGACCAAATCCCTCCATTCTCATCTGCAAATAACTCCAGCATCTTGCAACTATCAATGACGAGATCAAACAAAAACAAACATGGATTTGACAAACCAAAAGTAGTGGGGAGCCCTAAGCAGTCGAAACAAAAGCAGAAGGCTAAGGTAAGAAATCTATGTTGATGACTTCTGCTAAGATTATAATCGTAGACATTGTTGGTAGTTAGCTGCTTATGCTTATATGCTGGAATTTAGAGTTTAAGATTCGTAGAAAGAAATAGGTATGCTTTTGTTTTGTTCTAATTTAGGGTTTTTACTTTCCATTTCCTTGTTAGCAAACCAGGAGTCCTTGTCTACTATTGTTTCTCGGTGTCATATACGAGGAAGCTATAGTACATGAACAATTGTTTCCTGGTTTGTCACACCAGGAAACAATTGTTTGTGTATTACTGCTTCCTGGTACATGAAACCAAGAAACAGTAGTAGAAAAAAAAATTTCTCAGTTTACACAATCGGAAAATTGAATGTCATGAACAAAATCTTCCCGGTTCAATAATCGGAAAACAATTGTTTATGACATCCATTTTCCCAGTTGTGTAAACTGGGAAATATTTTTTTTAAAATTTTTTGATGATGTTGGTTTCCCAGTGTTTTAGTCTTGAACCAGTTTGAGTAGTTTTCTGGTGTTGAACACCAGGAAATAGAAGGTTTTCTATAAAGTTTCCAGGGGTTAATACCGGGAAACAGAATGTAGAATATGTTTCCCGGTCATATGGACCAGGAACCATATGGAAATTAATACTATTTTCTAGTGTGGATAACCGGAAAACCAACATTTTTTTGTTTTGTTTTTAAAATTTTAAATTTTACCATATCAAGTATGAATGATGTTTTGCTTATATTTATTTCAGGTGTCTCTAAAAAAGGTACATTTTACCAATGGAATGTATTTTAAGTACCTGCAACGAGACTTTCAAGATGCCAAGCTCAACACGTATGGGCAGCCTGCAATAATGGACTTGATTCAGGCCAAATTGGAAGAATTTAAATTAGTTGAATTAGGGGTGGGCAACTACATGTTCGGTTCGGTTCCGAGTGGATCCGAACACGAACATGTAAATTGGATGTTCGGTTCTGGGTGTTTTCGAACACCCAAATATCATATGGCAAACCGAACCAAATCGAACACCTTGAAACATGTTCGGTTCGGTTCGGTTCTTGAGTGTTCAAATTTCGTTGACTTGATTTTGACTACATATAAAAATATATATTAATTAAAATATATTCTTATGAAATTAATTCAAATATAGATCAAGTATAGAATTTAAATAAATAAAAATCAAAACCGAACTAAATATGTAGATTTTTTTAGGTATTTGAACTTTAAATAATATTAAAAGATGTAAAATATTTTTAAAACATGTTTAGGTGTTCGGTTCGGTTTCTTGAACCCAAAACCGAATTGAACATCCTACCTTGGGTGTTCGGTTCCATTAAAAACCGAACATTCAGAAAAACATGCTAGGAACCGAACTGAAGGTGTTCAGTTCGGATTGGTTCGGTTCGGTTTAGGTGTTTGCATGTTTTTTTGTCCACCCCTAAGTTGAATGGAAAATAGGGCTCTTTGGTAGCTATTTGCACATATATATATATATATATATATATATATATATATATCAAAGGAAGGGTTCTTATCCGGGCAAATTTCATGCTTCGGGTGCTTGGAAAAGAGTTGGAATGGAAGAAATGCAAGCAGGACGAGTGTTGGTTTGGGATTCGCACCAGAGAAATCCGGTTCAGCAAGGAAGAGTTTGCATTAATAACCGGTTTAAAGTTTGGCAAGATATCAAAAAAGTTGATGAAAATAAATAGAGGACCTAACAACTTGAGTTCGGTGTATAGTAGGTTTATTCATAGTCAGGCCGAAGATAATGTTGCAGCTATAACATCTTGGTTTTGAAATCAATCACCCGAAGACATGGACTCTGTAGATGCATTGAAGAAATGCTATGCTCTTTTCGTGGAGAAGTTCTTGATGGGTCCAGAAGGAAAAAGACCTACGAGGAAGCTGTTGTGGCATATGGTGGAGGACCTAGACCGGTTCTACGAGTTTCCATGGGGACATATGCTTATTCGTACACTTTAAATGGCCTCTGTAATGTCTTGAAGGGAAAGAAAGAGGGCGCCAAGACATTCAATTTCTACGACTGTCCTTGGACGATAATAGTAAGTATTAAATAGAATATTTTGATTATATATTTGATTGAAATACTAATGTTATTGAAATTGGATTTATAGTTGTGGTTATTGGAGGTATCTCCAAATATGAAAGAATTTCTCCATGCATTAGTGGATAAAAAAGCACCTAGGAGTCCGAGATGCCTTAAATGGAGAATTAAGGATAATTCTAGCAAGGATTGCGACACTTTCTTGAATAATGTGAGTATTCATTGGTTTTGGTTAAATGATTAAAGCTATTAATTATTTACTAATAATTTTTGTTGAATATGTAGCTAATCGATGTTGGAAACGGTAAAGTAAAACCCACAACTGAAGAGAGGAAGAAACCTTTCTATATATCTGCAGTTGATACTGAATTGGGGGAAATCGAACTCGACCCTGCTAAATTAGGAGTTGATGACCGGACGCTAGATGAACAATAGTTTCCAAAACAAATCAATCCCGAAGAAATAATGATGAGCTTTATTATTTTCTATGTTGAGTTTCAGTTTTATTGTATATGCCTAAGAAGATTAATGTGTTTACTAGGATGGGAGTGAGACTGAGGAAGAAGATGATGGGAATATTCGTCACACAAGAACTCCTGAGGTCGATAGACCATCTGGTGCTAACAACGAAGATGTGGTTAGCTTATTGAAATAAATTTTGAAAACAGTAGAGGAGAATAAGAAGGATATCAAGGACAATGGCGTCAGGATTCGCCGCTTGGAGGTCCTTTACGGGAAACTAGTTCGACATAATTTAGGTATGTCGATAAACCTTTTTAATCTGAAGTTATTTAAAAAAAATTCAATATGTAGTGCTGAAATATTTACTTGTGTGATTAGATTGTTTAATAATGTTTCCCGGTAATAGAGACTGGAAAATAGTGTAGTTTTATGTTGGTTTATTTGTTATAAAGACCAGGAAGCCTGAGTTTTCCGGTGTTGAGCACCGAGAAATAGTGCTTTTGTTATTTCAGGTTCCTGGTGTAAAGTAACAGGAACCTTAAATAATAAAAGCATTATTTCTCGGTGATCAGCACCGGGAAACTCAGGCTTCCTGGTCTTTATAACCGGAAACCACCATAAAAATTATACTGTTTCCTGATTTCATAACCGGAAAACCTTATTATATAAACATTGTTAAATTATTTTTTTTTGCTTTTTTACTAATGCAAAAGAAGATTCTAGTGAGGAGAATGAGAATGATGTACCTAACAGAGAGATCAAAATGAAAAGTAAATGTGATCCCGGGGTTATTGTTGAGAAGAATTAGATGGATGAGGAGAAGGAGATTGATGATGACCAAGTGCAAAATAATGAGGAGGATAACGATGAGGAGGATGATGAAACAAACCAATTCATTATATTGGTCCGTTCTCAAGATGAAGTCGACAAGAATAAGGTTAATGCAGAGGAGATTGAGGGGGAGAAGAGTAATGAGGAGAAAGAGACTAATGAGAATGAAGAACCCCAGGTTGAAGAGGATCCTAAGCAAAGAAATGCATCATCATTGGTGGAAGTCCCGGATCAGAATGCCCAGTAGGGGCAAGAATTCGATAATGAATTTAAGAACAATGTTGGAGATAATGTGGAAGTCCCTGATCAGGTTCCTTATATTGAAGCAACTGATAATCTTGATAATTTAGATGAGATAGTGAGTAAAGCAGTTCCACAAGCATCTCAAATTGCGCCTGCCAAAGACTCGCTAAGTGATGAGGAGAATCAGCCACTTATAACTACAACTATGGCCGTCAGTCCTGTTCAGCTGGTAAGTGAATTTTTTTTTTAACTAAACAGTAATTATTTACAAGTTTTAATAACACTTTTCATTGTTTCAGCGGAGAAGCAAGAGATTAAGGAATGAGGATATGGTCATATACCTCGATAATGACGGAACAACTCTACCCCAGGGTCGTTAGGGGCCTTTGAAGAAGAAGAGAAAGACGGTAAAGGATAAAAAGAACATGGATGTGTAGTTCCGTTCAATTTGGAGAGCATGGCAGTTAAAATGTTAGCTCCTAAAGAAGGATTTCATGGCATCCTTTTTGAGCATGTATTACCCGCAGGTTTTGAAGAATTTATAGCACCGGGAAGCGAAAAGACGTAAGTGTGTTGAAAATTTTTCATATTTTTAATATTCGGTTTTAACATTAAATTACTTACCTATTTAACTTTGATTTGAGCAGGAGATTGGTACACAATGATGCAGGTCCACTGATGTCAGAAGATATCCAAAGAATAATAGACCCCGATGCTTGGTTCGGAAATAATGACATAAACTTTTACATCAAGGTTCTTTATGAACGCTTTAGCAAGGATAAAGACCGCTTTGGAGGAGACTTTACAGTCTAGAGTGCAAACATTTTTGTAAGTATATTATTTCATTAATTGGTATTGTAAATGTATA
Source organism: Cardiospermum halicacabum (assembly GCA_031304145.1). Taxonomy (NCBI): domain Eukaryota; kingdom Viridiplantae; phylum Streptophyta; class Magnoliopsida; order Sapindales; family Sapindaceae; genus Cardiospermum; species Cardiospermum halicacabum. The sequence goes on along the minus strand of CM062391.1, from coordinate 28,938,675 downwards.
TTTGCTGGATTTAGTGTAAATGTATTATTTCGTGTAGGAAATATGATTATTTATACCTCCAAGTCCCGGTATTATTGATATGGAAATGTTTAAAACTTCCTGGCAAGGAAACATGGCTACAAAGCATGTTTCTCGGTATCAGTACCGGGAAGCTTATGTTTCATTGCCAGAAAGGTTATTGCATTTCCAGGTTAATAATACCAGGAAATGGATGTATAAATAATATTGTTTCCCGGTATCAGTACCGAGAAGCTTATGTTTCCTACCCAGGAAATAATGGTATAGTACAGCTTGTTTCCCGGTATCTTTAACCGGGAAGCTGTTGTTTCCTAGCCAGGAAACATATAGGATTTTAACTTGTTCCTCCCTTAATACCAGAAAATATATCTTATTTCTTGTATTTTTATGCAGACCTATATGAAGGGCGAGCGACATAACGGAGAAAGTGAAGAAGTGAGAGGTTTTTTTTTAAGGAAATTGCTGGAGGGACAAATCCAAATGAAGAGAATTGTGGATGGTATGAAATCGATCATGTAAGTTTGTTTACCGTAGTTAGTGCTAGATTATCTTTCTCATTAAATGGAAATACTAATGTATGTTATGTTTGTACCATAGGTATTATTCCCTGCACATATATATGGAAATCATTGGGTCTTGTGTGTTGTCTCATACCGTTTAAATGAGGTCCTTGTATTCGACTCACTGGGCCTTCAATTAATGACAGCAATGCGTGATTTGAAAGACCTCCTCATATTTTTTGAAAGGATGTTGAAGATAGTGGATGCGAATCCACCGGTACAGATTCCATCCTCTCCTTGAAATATTATGACGGTTGGAAAGAAAGCAGGACTTCCAATGCAATCAGATGGGTAAGAATGATGTCTGTGTGTTCAGTCAATGTACATATGTAGATTATGTTTATTGAATTTAGTTGTTTCAGGCCGTCATGTGGAGCATACGTGTGCCATTACATCCACGATATATGGACAGCTCAACCCTCTTGGACTTTTGGAACCAGAAATGAAGAGGCCGTCAGAATAAGAAAGGAATTAGCTTATGCCATCTTCGATCATTCAAATGAGACAGATGATGATATTTTTTCTAATGTAGACAATCTAACACCTTATCTTTTTGTTTAAGTTGTAGGTTTTAGATCATCAAGTTTTATGGAATTGTACAAGTTAATAAAAGTAAACCAAATTTTGGGAACAACAATTATAATTTTTTTAGACATTTTCTGGTCTTGGTGACCAAGAAATGTCTACATTATTTACCTATTTTCGGTCTTGCTAACCAAGAAATGATATTACTGTCTTCTGGTCACTAAGACCAGGAAATAGGCAATAATGTAGACATTTCCAGGTCACCAAGACTAGGAAACGAGTATATTATTTGCCTATTTCCTGGTCTTGATAACCAGAAAATGATATTACTATCTCCTGGTCACTAAGACCATGAAATTAGCAAATAATGTAGACATTGGTCACTAAGACCAAAAAACGGGTACATTATTTGCCTATTTCCTAGTCATGATATCTAGAAAATGTTATTACTGTCTCCTGATCACTAAGACCAGGAAATAGGGGTGGGAATAGACCAGGTCAGGCTAGACTTTTGGTTAAATAGGCCTGGCCTATATTCTAATACTTTGGCCTGAGTCTAGCCTACAAGCCTATGACAGGCTTGTATTATAGGCCTAGTCTGATCTGTTTAAAAGTCTGTTAGGCCGGAAAGCTTGTTTAAAAGCCTATAAATAACTAGTTATATTTATAAATAAAGTTTGGGCTTTATATTTATAAATAAAATATTGAATTTTAAACTTATAAACAAACGAGTCAATAGATTTAATAAATAAAAGTACATATTAATCATATATGGGCTAGCCAATAAAATTTAAAGATGAAATTTTTTGCGAATTTTAAACTTATAAACAAACGAGTGAATTCTTTTGCGAATTATCGTTTGTTCTCCTTGCATCTGCTCTAATTTAAAGATGAAATTTAAATATGCGTGTTTAATTTGATGACAGCTTTCTTTTCTTTTAAATTTTCATTATTTTGAGTGATATAAACTTTTATTGTGGGCACGGTTGAATATGGCTAATTTCTTTTTGGCAGCAGTTTTGTGAGACCGATTGAGTCTTCTTTTTATCGAGTCTTCTTTTAAAAGTTGGTCATGGGCATACTTGAGGGCAAGTATAAGATAGTGTGGGGGAATTTGACTAAGCACCATATGTGCAACATTTATGCACTATTTCATTAGTTATTTTGAGGACATTATTGTGATTTTATACTAATTTGCCCTATTTTTGTGAATATGAACAGCTTGGAGGCATTTGTGCAAATTATGAAGATTTCTGGGATTAAAGACCAAAATTGCAGAAAGTCAAGGATTGAAGACAAACTTTCGCATCTTTCAAAAATTAAATCAGAGATTATACTAGAGAGGATTTTGAGGAGATTTTATGGGTTTTGTTATTTTTCTTAACGGAGTATATTTACTCTGCAGAATAGATAGTTGGATCATCTTTTATTTTTTGAAAAGACTTTGAGAAGGAATCAGCTTTAGTTTTTCTATCTGTTTTCTTCTTTTTGTACGTTTAGTTTTATTTTAGACAATGATGTTGATTGCGCCCATGGGGTGCTAAACTAGTCTGCCCAGCTAAACGATTGATTTAATTAATTCGTGTTGTGAGATCTTTGCTTCGTTGCTTTATCTTTTAATATTTGTGTAATCTCTGTGCCCATAGTTAAGGTCATTCTGTGCCCATAGCTAAGGTCATGTTAGTTTTATTTGATTAATTGATTAAGCGCGCGATTGGTTAATTGAGTAGACTAATACACTGCATGTTAGATAATTCGTAATTAATCTGGCCTAGGTAGTGTTGAGGTTCCACAATCATAGTTCAAGAACTGTCGTACTGATTCATTGGCTATGACCATAGGTCTTTTCTAGTTCATATTGCAATCTACGTGTTAGATTAGTGATTGATTCGAAGGGTCGTACCCGGTCAGTCTAATAACTAAGGAAAAGATTGGTTGTTAGGCACGTCGTCAATAACTATAACTGTGGTTATTAAAATCGATAGAGATATCTTTTGAATCAATGATCAACACATTAATTAAATGATCGGTTAGCTGGGTCTTTTAATATATTTGATTGTTAATATTTTGTGTTTTTAGCATTCAGTCCAAATTCACTTTTCAAACCCCCATTTACATTACTTGGTCAGTATACAATACACAATTGATAACCGTTCTCTGTGGGATCGACCCTGTTTACTACAAGTTTATTTGTATTGCAGGTTAAATTTATATTGACGGATTCGACACCCTTCAAATTTTGGCGCCGTTGCCGGGGAACGGTATTTATCAATTTTGTTTTTGTTTATGACCAGATTTTTTTTTCCAGTCGTGCCTTACTTGTGCCCATAGCATCAGATCAAAACACATATTTTGAAGATGTTTGACACAGCAGGAAGACACGGATGGCTCCTAGAATCAGACTTAATGACAAATGAGGTAAGTGATCTCCATTTTCAGATTAAAGAATTAACCGCTGTGGTTTATCAATTGGTTGCAGGTGAAGCTCAACAGTCATGCCCACAGGCAAGGCTTTGTGGAATTTGTGGTGCATCTGGACACTCGACTGATGCGTGTCCAACATGGCAAGATGAAACCCCTGAACAATTTGATACAGAAGGATTTTACAATCATGATTTCTACTACAGCACATATGATGAAGGATGGACGAATTACTCTAATCTAGGATATGGGTCAATGAACTATCAATTGAATGAACCAGTTTCTCAATATCAGAATGACCAATATCCAGGTAACTCCTTAGCTGATATTATTGAGCAATTGACAACTAATACGCTCCTATTTCAACAGGAGACGAATGTCAGCATCCAAAATTTGGAGAAGTAAATGAGTCAACTAGCCAGTACTGTAGGCCGGTTAGAATCGCAAGGGGAGCTTCCATCACAAACAGAGCTAAACCTAAAGAATATCAGTGCGGTTACTTTGCGAAGCGGAAAAGAATTGACAGATCGCTGTGCCCACGACAAAGAAACCCTAACTGATCGTTGTGCCCACGGCAAAGAAACCCTAACTGATCGCTGTGCCCATAGCGACGAGCAGAAAGATGAAATAAACGTGGAAACCCTAACTCAGGGGAAGAACCATGCCCACAGCGAATGGGGGATACTTGAAGAGATGAAAAGGGGCATTGAAGAAAAAGATAGTTTTGAAACTTTCAACGAGGTTGAGGATGGAGACACGTATGAACAGGACACGTTGAAACATCCGGTAAGTACTAGTCCAATTTTATCTATGCCCGTAACTAAGTCACGACTACCCTTTGTTGTGCAGGTGCCGAATTTGAAGTTATATTACAAAGGGTTTCGGGTTGGAATATCAGATTGGCTTCAATATAATACTGCAATAGCTATCGGATGAATTTTGAAGTTGTGTTCGCCAGCCTGTGCCCACAGCTCCTACCTCCACAGTATTCAGGGAAGTATCTGTCTACCTTTTCTTTGATTTTACTGAAATGACTTATACATTGGGACAATGTAATTGCTAAGTGTGGGAGAGGATATTATCCGCATCTTTGTTTTAGTTTTCTTTTTAGGTTGTCTAGATTTTTTTTTCTCTCTTTTAGGATTTTTAGGTTGTTTAGGTTATTTCTTTTATGATTTTAATTTTTTTCTTTTTAGTCTTGTTTTCCAAGTCTTTGGTTCTTCTTTACTGCTGTCATTAGGATGAATTGTTTTTGTGCCTTTTTGTTGATTCACTCTTAATAATGAATTTTTAGACTGATTTAGGAGCTGTGTAATATATGAGACTTAATTTTTGTGTGTGCATAATATACTAGCAGATGCTTTTAGAGTTTATGATAATTTAATTTAGAATTCACCAATGCTAGGATACTTGTGAAAATAGAAGACAATTAGTTAGTACGCAGTATAGCAAAAAAAAAAAGCAAAAATAAAAAAAAGCAAAAATAAAAAGAAAAAAAAAGAGAAAAAAAAAATTAAAATTAGACATTGATCATGTGACGCAATATCGTCAGTTGGGATTAGTGGATCGGCATTAATTCTCCTTAAGTTTTTGTATGTATGGAGCCACTGATGATAGGAGGGTTGTCCCCTTTATGGGCCGAATTCAATCCGACCAAAGTCACGCATTTTTAGTTCTTCTATTCTCCTTTGCTAGCCGGAATAGGTGACACGGCGCTTATTCTCCTTAAGTGGCTTATGTATGGAGAAGCTAGTGATTGGAGAGGGTTGAGTACCTTTTTGGGGCCGTTTAAACCTAGAAATAACTGGAAGTGTTGATTTGAAATGTCTCGCTGGTTGTTTAGGGTCAAATAAATTAAATAAAATAAATGAATAAAAAGAGAGACCCGACCAGTGGCTATTAGAATTGGTTTTGTATTATTATTTGCTGCTTAAACTGTGAAGAAAGCTGACTGTTTTTCTTATTTGCTTGTGGTACTGGTGTAGTGAATTCTTTTGCGAATTATCGTTTGTTCTCCTTGCATCTGCTCTAATTTAAAGATGAAATTTAAATATGCGTGTTTAATTTGATGACAGCTTTCTTTTCTTTTAAATTTTCATTATTTTGAGTGATATAAACTTTTATTGTGGGCACGGTTGAATATGGTTAATTTCTTTTTGGCAGCAGTTTTGTGAGACCGATTGAGTCTTCTTTTTATCGAGTCTTCTTTTAAAAGTTGGTCATGGGCATACTTGAGGGCAAGTATAAGATAGTGTGGGGGAATTTGACTAAGCACCATATGTGCAACATTTATGCACTATTTCATTAGTTATTTTGAGGACATTATTGTGATTTTATACTAATTTGCCCTATTTTTGTGAATATGAACAGCTTGGAGGCATTTGTGCAAATTATGAAGATTTCTGGGATTAAAGACCAAAATTGCAGAAAGTCAAGGATTGAAGACAAACTTTCGCATCTTTCAAAAATTAAATAAGAGATTATACTAGAGAGGATTTTGAGGAGATTTTATGGGTTTTGTTATTTTTCTTAATGGAGTATATTTACTCTGCAGAATAGATAGTTGAATCATCTTTTATTTTTTGAAAAGACTTTGAGAAGGAATCAGCTTTAGTTTTTCTATCTGTTTTCTTCTTTTTGTACGTTTAGTTTTATTTTAGACAATGATGTTGATTGCGCCCATGGGGTGCTAAACTAGTCTGCCCAGCTAAACGATTGATTTAATTAATTCGTGTTGTGAGATCTTTGCTTCGTTGCTTTATCTTTTAATATTTGTGTAATCTCTGTGCCCATAGTTAAGGTCATTCTGTGCCCATAGCTAAGGTCATGTTAGTTTTATTTGATTAATTGATTAAGCGCGCGATTGGTTAATTGAGTAGACTAATACACTGCATGTTAGATAATTCGTAATTAATCTGGCCTAGGTAGTGTTGAGGTTCCACAATCATAGTTCAAGAACTGTCGTACTGATTCATTGGCTATGACCATAGGTCTTTTCTAGTTCATATTGCAATCTACGTGTTAGATTAGTGACTGATTCGAAGGGTCGTACCCGGTCAGTCTAATAACTAAGGAAAAGATTGGTTGTTAGGCACGTTGTCAATAACTATAACTGTGGTTATTAAAATCGATAGAGATATCTTTTGAATCAATGATCAACATATTAATTAAATGATCGGTTAGCTGGGTCTTTTAATATATTTGATTGTTAATATTTTGTGTTTTTAGCATTCAGTCCAAATTCACTTTTCAAACCCCCATTTACATTACTTGGTCAGTATACAATACACAATTAATAACCGTTCTCTGTGGGATCGACCCTGTTTACTACAAGTTTATTTGTATTGCAGGTTAAATTTATATTGACGGATTCGACACCCGTCAGTAAAATCGAAAATGCGATGAAAATATTGTAAAATAATATTAAATAGGTAAGTGTTTAATTAAGTCGATGTGTTTAAAAGAACTAAAGTATTCGAAATACAATTGATTCGATGTAAATGTCCAATTGATTTGACTTTATTAGTGTAAATAGGAGTCATAAGATTTGGTAAAATTGAAAATGCGATGAAAATATTGTAAAATAATATTAAATAGGTAAGTGTTTAATTAAGTCAATGTGTTTAAAAGTACTAAAATATTCGAAATACAATCGATTCGATGTAAATGTCCAATTGATTTGACTTTATTAATGTAAATAGGAGACTACCAACATAAAGAAAAATATTTGTAAATCAATCTATGAACACATTAAGGCATCTCCCAGGGTCATATGCTTTTGAAAGTTTAAATTTCCCCCCAAAAATCTAGTTACCCGGTGTTTAAGACCAGGAACCGGTTGCATATTTTGTACCATTTCCTGGTAAGAAGACCGAGAATAACTCAGAAGTATTGTCCGGTTACCATACCGGAAATAGTCAGAACTACCAGATCATTTCTTGGTCTCAAATAATTTAAATCATTACCGGGAAACAATTGAATTACTTGGCCATTTCCTGGTCATGATGACCAGGAATTGATGCCACTGTTTCTTGGTCATTCGACCATAACCGGGAAATGACATTTAAGGTTCTGGGCCTTCATAGCTAGGAAGCTAGATGAAGGTTTCCCAGTCCTACAATCGGGAACCGCTTTACTATTTCCCGACTTTAAGGACCGGGAAGATACTGGGAGGAAGTTTTCCGGTCTGTATCACCGGGAAATAGTGATCATTATAGTGTGTTTCCTAGTTTGATTTGACTGGGAAATCACTGCAGCTTGCTTGGAAAATTTTAGAATCCGGTTTAGATTTATCTAAAATATTTTCAAGGTTTCATTATGAACAAAAATCAGCTTACACAACCCAAAAAATATACAAATTTATAAAATGTGCCAAACCAAACTATACTTCTTGATAAATATAATAGCAACAATAGTTTAGTAACATATAAATAAGGGTGATTACATAAGTGAAGAGTTAAAGGATGTGGCTTCGAGATCATGTGCTATGTCCTCATTCATATTGTCAGCTCTTGGACAAGCCTCTTGCGTCAAATCTGCAATAGATGTGATGTTCTCATTTGTTCCCTTTGAGTTTTACACCTCCTTATGTTTGTTTGGACATTTATGGATTTTATGGCCTGCCTCATGACAATATCCACAATGTACTTGCCTGCGGTGCTTGACATTTTCAAGTTGAATGTCACTATTATCATCTCCAGTTGCATTAGGTTCAGCAATGGAAGCATATTGATATTTTCTTTTTTCTTTACCGTTTCTACACTTGATAGGATTTTTGCAAGTGAGCCTAGTGTGTCCCTTTTCACCACATCTAGCACAAGTCTTTGTCCAAATTTTCTCCCCTCCAGGTGGTATCCTCTACATCTTAGGACGGCCTGATTGCCACTTTTCTATAGGTCGTAGGACCATTTTGTTAGGCTCAGACTATGTTCTCATACTTGGTACGAGATTTATTGGTTCGTCATAAGATGATCCCCACCAATCCTTAGTATAGAATTGATGGCATAAGATGTGCGGATGAACCTTTATCAACCTATGATAAAATACTGTTAGAAATTTAAATAAAATACCTGGCAGCAGCTATAGCATGTGAGCAAGGAAGACGATCAAGATCCCAAGCTTTACATCCACATAAGTTTGTTTCAAAATCAACAACATGAAAATCGTCCCCATGTGTCACTTTCTATAGCCTACCTTCAAGTATTGGTCGAGCAGTGCTATTCAGAATGACATCTTCAAGAACATCAATATGTTTAACAGCCCCGGTTGTTACTATGGTAACTAGCTTCTGAGCAGGTTCTCGCATCTCACAAAACCAGCGTTGGGTCAAGTCTCTTAAAAATTTATTTGCAGCCATAATGGGAAGCCTGCAAGCTTTCTTAATGGCCGCATTCGTAGATTCTGCAATGTTGGAAGTCAACATTGCGTACCTCCTCTCCTGACAATAAGCATGTGCCCACCTAGCCTTACCAATCTTTTTCAACCTTTGAAAATATTAGGACTCACTTGTTGTATATCATCCAAAAGAGCATCACACTCCTCCTTCGAGTGAGCATAACAGGCAGCTTTGAGTAAACGCCCAGCGTTTCCCGCTTACTACCATATTACTTCAAGTTATTAGTCAAGTGGTAGTAACATATAACATGTGGTACGTCGGGGTAGACATGTCTAGCGACATTGAATATACTTTTATGATGATCCGAAACAATAACAAAATCCTTAGGCACTCCAAATGCTTGTTTCAACTTAGAGACAAACCATCGCCAAGAATCATTATCTTATTCATCTGCAAATCCAAAAGCTAGTGGATAGATGCCACCATTACCATCTTGAGCAATTGCAGTCATTATCACCCCTTATACTCTCCTTTCATTTATGTTGCATCGATTGCAATTACCGGACATACATATGATAAAAATCTCCGAATCAAAGCACCTAGAGCAAAAAATGAGTACAAGAAAGTATTGACTCCTTTAGTACGTAGAAAAGTAATAGTACCCGAATTGGAAGATTTCAACTGAGCAAAGTAAGCCAGCAGAATTCGATATGACTCAACTCCGTCACCATAAGCGAACTTCAAAGCATGCTGAAGGGATCTCCATGCCTTGCTATAGTCAATATTGACTTGATAGTGATCCTCCATTTCATTCTGCACCTGTTTCGGACGATAATTGACCACAGTAACTCAGGATGAGTACAAATTACCAATGAGATCAGATTTCACGGGCTGATAAATGAGACATGTGTATCGGGCACACTCTGTTTTGGTGCAAACTCCGAAACATGCCACAATGAAGCGCCACTACCTCGCCTAGCACGAAATGAAAAAGAGCATGTTTCATCTGAACATTCCACTTCAAATCGAATAATATTATAACGGATTATTTGGGTGGTGAACTTGTTATCTAGAGCATACTTTCCAATAGCTACTTTCATATCTTCTTTCTTCCTAAATGTTTCACCCTTTTGAAGATGATTGATCTAGGCTGGAGCTGACAATGCATATATGACCTCCTGGTTGAATGAATAACAACCAGCATCTGGTAAGACCCAACTCGGTTCATTCGGCGGGCCGACATGTATAGCTTCTTCATCGCCCTCCGAACTGACGTCATGAAAATCCTCCATATCAATCAAATAATTTTGATCATCTTTATCACATTCAGGCTGTATACCATCCATTGCCTTAGTATTCTGTGCCAAATCTTCAGTCATGCCCGATGCATTATGTTCATTAATTATGAAAAAAGCATTATGTATTTCATCTGTAGTAGGACTTACAATATCCATATTTGGTCCACCAATATCTAGATGATGAATGGTTCCAGTGACTTGAACACTAGGTCCATTGTCTTTTGATATAGCATACATAAATAAATACATATGCTCATTATGATCCTCCATCGCAAATTGTAAGTCACCATCATCTACAATCTGATACCTATCTCTTTGTGAAGTTGTGATAAATGAATGAATGGTCAATTCCGAACTCAATTCTAACTTCAACTTTGAATATAGTTTGTCCACTAATTTAGAAACCGAAATACTAGTATCAAGAAGCACAAAAACCATTTGACCACCCTTGTACTCGCCATCAATCCATTCTGCTTTAAATTTCACCATGATCCTTTTCACTCCCATCCCTACAGAAATTCAGTAAACAAAATATTTTAGATAAAATTAAACTGAAAGCAGAAAATTAAAAAAAAAATCATTATAGTAGTCTCCAGTGGTTTCCCGTTTTATAAACCGGGAAACAAACTTAAAATAAACCTATTTTCCGGTGGTGAAGACCGGAAACTACTTCCTAGTAGATTCCCTATCTTTATACCGGGAAATAGTTAATATTATTTCCGGTCTTTAGACCGGAAAATATAAACTAAGTTTCTGGCCGTGAAGGCGAGGAACCATTTATACGTGAAGACAGGTTTCTGGTTTACTATGCTAGAAACCTATCTCTATGTTTCCTGGTACTAGTACCGGGAAACGTGTTGATATTAATTTGATTTCCCGGTTGTCGGGACCGGAAAATGACTGTAAATTTTTTTTTCAAGACGAAGGTTTCGATCCCAACATCCAAATTGATTTGAAATAGCAACTCACCTTATCAAAGATTATAAACTAAGAAAAATATTGATTTTATACTATGAATGTCTCTACCTAACAAAATTGATAATAATCATGTCCTAAATCTCACTTACATAATTAATATATATATATATATATTTATTGGGTGATTTGCATATTTGAACTTTTTATATAAAAAGTTATATTTTTAGAGCCATATAAATTTTTTTTATAAAAATAAACAATCTGTAATAGTTTTTACATGTAATAGAATAAATAGATAATGATACCCTTCTATATTAAAAAATAAAATAAAATTATATAAAATCATTTTAAATAGTGTGTAAAGTCATGAATGTCCTTTATTTAAAATTTTGAATTCAATTATTAAAATTATAAAATGACCCTAACAAATTGTAATAAGGTCCCTAACAAATTCTAATAAGGTCCCTAACAAATTCTAATAAGGTCCCCCAATTTACGATAGGTCCCTACCAAAATTAAAATTAAAAAAAAACCCAAATTATATGAACCCTAACCCCACCCTATGCAACTCAAATCTTCTATGTAATTCTATTCAATTTGTCCGTTTGTAAGTGATAATTCAACCAATCAACTTAGTATTATTGTTCCATTGCGACTAAAATGTACGTTTGTTTGTTTTTTCTTTTTACGTAATTTGGATTTAGGGCATGATTATTATGAATTTTGTTACGTAGAGACATTGACTATATAAAATCTATATTTTTGCTTAGTTTAGGATATTTGATAACATCCTCTGCACAGCTGAGTTGTTATTTCAAATCAATTTAAATGCTGGGTTGGAAACCTTCGTTTCCGAAAATTTTACAGTCATTTCCCGGTCCCGATAACCAGGAAACAGAATAAATATGAGCCAGTTTCCCGGTATTCAGTACCGGAAAATCGACAGACAGGTTCCTGGCATAGTAAACCGGGAGCCTGTCTTCAGGTATTAATGGTTCCTAGCATGAAGGCCAGGAACCTAGATAATGGTTTCCCGGTTTTAATACCGGGAACCTTTACTCCATTTCCCGGTGTTAAAGACAGGAAAACTACTGGGAAGTAGTTTTCTGGTCTTGAACACCAGGAAATAGGTTTAATGTAAGTTTATTTCCCGGTTTCATACACCGGGAAACCATTGCAGTCTACTGGAATTTTTTTTAATGTTATACTTTCAGATTAATTTTATCTTAAATATTTTGTTTACTGTATTTCTGTAGGGATTGGAGTGAAAAAGACCGTGGTGAAATTTAAAGCGGAATGAATTGATGGCGAGTAAAAGTGTGGTCAAATGGTTAATATGCTTATTGATAATAGTATTTCGTTTTTCCAATTAATGGACAAACTACATTCAAAGTTAAAGTTAGAATCAAGTTCGGAATTGACCATTCATTCATTTGTCACAACTTCAACCAGACTGACCTTTAAATTATAATTTTTTCAAATTCTGATCAAATATATTTATTTGAATACCAACCAAATAACTTATCTTACTCAATTTATTACGACAAATAAATATCTCAAACATATTTACTAATAATTCTCAATTGGATGTGTTCCGATTTGAATTTAATTATGGATCGACTGGATTCATGTTTGTCTAACCCTTGTACCAGTATCACAACGACATGCTTACAACTAAATTTATATCAACATGTACATATTTTCGTTGCCTAATGAAAGTCAAAAGACATAATGTTACTAAGGACTATGTACAAGTACTATCAGTAGGAAATATATCTCTTATGTTAGCACCATGAAGCAAATATTTGTTCAACGTATATAAACAACTCCAATGTGTATGTAGGTCGACATGTAACGTCCCAATTTTGGGGCTAGACGTTTTTCGGTTTTCGAATTTTAAGTTGATTGTTGAACTGTTGAACTTTATTGTAACTCGTGAACGTATCGATTATTGAAATGCTATTTATCTTCTTAAGATTTCTATGGGAATGTCTATTGGTATTATAATGTTTATATTTCGAAAATCGAAGCAAAAACGAAGCAGAACGAATGAAGGAATGAAAGTGCGCAGCACTGGTCGCGCTGGCTACATAAGCCTTATGTAGCCAGACTTGTCGCCAGCGCTAGCGACAAGGGGCTATGTCGCCAGCCTTGTCACCAGCGAGTGAATTCTGCAATATTGATGTGTTACTCTCGGTGCGCTTTGGCGACATAAGGCCTATGTCGCCAACCACCGAAATCGGGTTTTTAAAACCTAAATTGGCCGAATCTTCTTCATTCGCAACCTCTCTCTCGAATTCTCTCGTCTCGCAAGTGTTTTTTCTCTCAGTTTCCTCGCAATCTCTCTGTTTGATTGTCTCCGGTAAGTCTCCAATCGACCTTTATCTTCTACGCTATTAGTATAAGTATGATTGATGTTGGTTTATGGTGTAATCGTTATCGTCTCTAATGATGGATTGGTTAGGGTTTGTTGGAAACCCTAGGTTTTGGGGATAATTGATTTGGATGATACATTGTTGATGATTGGATTATGTTTTAGTGTATTCGTGTTATCGTCACCATTTATTGCTCGTTCATTTAGCGTCTCTTCGCGATTAAAATAGATTTCGATTATTGCGTCCTACGTATTCGATCGATTTTCTAATCGAGTTATCGTTCCTTGTTCCTTGTTAGGCGAAGCGGAAGGCGCTGTAGAACATACCGGTGATGCCTAGCTAATTGTCGTCGGAAGAAAGGTTAGCAACGTCGTCTTGAACTCCATATTGGATGTTGTTTGTTTTATGAATTGTGCATTAAACTGGTTAATAAGATAATCACTTGAATTGACAATTGGATAGGATTGGATAGTAAATGATAGAGTGATATTATTTGCCGTATTGCTGGTTATTGCTGATATAGAACTATTAGTGATTCTATTGCATGTTAGACTTAGGCTTTGGTTAGCTAGAGCTGGAAATAATTGGATAAGGCACTAGTAAAGTACCTCACACATATTGAATGAAAGCCAATGGATTGTAATAATGAGATTGTTAAATTGTTAAAGGAAGAATTGTGTGTTTGATCACCTAACTAATGAATAATGATTGCCCTAACTATGGTTGAAAGTAATGATAGAGTGACGTCATTAGGGGTACCCGAGATATCTCAACCTATTGAGAAAAATAGGACCTTTGGTTTAGCTAACCACATTGAAAAATTGAGTGACGACTCCTATTGGGTGTGACGGCACCACCGCCTGCGGGTATATTGTTATTGGTGGTCTTCGGACCTAATTGATGGGATTCTAAGGTAGTAGTCCGTCCCGAGGGGGGGATAAACGGCTCTACGGATCTCGGTCTTCGGACCATATTGGTGGCTTCGGCCTAATTGGCCCCATTTCATTATTGATCCTAGATTAGTGGCAGTCAATAAAACTGGAAATATAAATTGATTGATATTGCGTGATGATTGCTAGTGATTAGTTAATTGTTTTGGGGGATTCCTAAACAAAGTTTGAGATCATAATTGGACATTGATAATATTGAACACACCTAATGAATAAAATCAGATTTAGTGGACTATCTCACTTTATGGAACCGAAATGGCGTTAGACTTGGGTGGGATTGTATTCTCTTCCCTTGATTGCTAGATTTAGGTACATTTGCGTGCCTTCTCATCATTGAATGTTTAATCAGATGCATTATGTGTGTATGTTGGAGTATGACTTGCTAACCAGACATCGATAGTCTGACGTTGTTTTTCTTCCATTTTCTTGTCTATCTATCGAAATGTGAAACAGGTGATCGAGCAGATTGAAGGTCTCATTGCATTTTCATTTCATGTTTTTGGAACACTACTGAGTGCTGCCTTCTTCTTGTATTTTGATTAGTTTTTGAAAGACATGTAGTCCCTTTTTAAGTATTTCAGTTTGTAATGTTTTAAGACAACTGTTATGGGATTTGTAAGTCTTTTTAAAGTACTTGAGTACTTAATATTTTTGGATAATTATTTGAAGATTTTGAACTATTATTTGGATGATTGATATATTTGCGAACAGGTTTATTTTCTAATGAATTATCTGGATTATGTAATTAATTTTGAAACAGGGTCAAGATGATTACTTTGTAATCTACTATTTTAATATTAATGATTATAATTCCGCATCTTAAAGAATGAATGTATTGATTGTTAATGTGACGCTCAGCTTCCGTTCGCGGCTCCGCCATGGCCGGGGGTTGGACGTTACATTTGTTGGTATCAGAGCACCGGTTCTCGGTTGCTTCTTGTCTGTGTGCTTGTATGCATTAGTGTATTAGAACTGTTTTGTAAAATATTTTCAAAAGTCATGACATTGCATTCATATCATAAAGTCTAATGCTCGATCACTTGTGACTGTTTCAGATAGTATAACAATTCCGGATTATGGCCAGAACACGCCGTAACCGTAACGAAAACCCTTCTGGTTCTAGAGCTCTTGGAAGCGATAGAATTGTCGATAATGAAGAGCCATTGGATGCTTATGCGGCTCAAGCGCGGGCATTTGAGCATATTGCCTAGTTTATGAAAGCGTTTCGAGGTGGTCAGTTGGGAGGACCAGCTAGGCAAGAAAGGCCAGTAGTGGAAAGGTTGCCCAAAAAGAAGATTGAACTCTTCAAGGGTACTAGTGCAGAAAGCTCTGAGATGGCAGAGAACTGGTTGGAAGATATGGTTAGGGTCTGTGATGAGATCCACTGTACTGATGAGGAGAAATTGGAATGCTTGGTATCTCTGCTCAGAAGTGATGCTACCAGGTGGTGGGAGTCTGTCGTTCTCACTAAGCCTGAGGAGGAAAGGACCTATGAATTCTTTCGCACTGAATTTCGGAAGAATTATGTGGGTCAGGTGTACTTGGACAAGAGAAGGATGGATTTCATTCACTTGAAGCAGAGGGACAAGACAGTGATGGATTATAAGCTGGAATTTGTGAAGCTCACCCGCTATTGCCCAGAGTTGGTACCGAATCCTAAAGAATGGTACCGCAAGTTTGAGGAGGGGTTGAATCTCAAACTCTAGCGGGATTTGCTCACTCTTCAGACTGAGAACTTCAATGATCTGGTTGATGCTGCATTGAGGGCAGAGCAGCTTCATAAGCGAGTTAAGGGCATCATTCGAAAAGCTGGTAAGACGAAGAGTGTAGGGCCTTCGATTGGTAATAATCCGAAGGCGAAAACTCAGAGTCAAGGAGGCTATGGAGGTGGCGGTGCTAGTTGACCACAGAATAACAATAGGGGACCTGGAAAGCAACCTACTGCATTTGTTTCTAGTGTTCCTTCTCGTGGTGGTTCTAATCTGGATGCTCCATTGTGTAACTACTGTGGCAAGTTGCATAGGGGTGAGTGCAGGAAAGCCTCTGGTGCTTGTCTTCTGTGTGGTGAACAGGGTCACTTTGTGAGGGATTGTCCCCAGAATTCTAGAGCACCACCGAAAGCGACTTCATCTGAAGCAGTGTCTGTTCAGAAGAATGTCAGATCCGCTCCTACTGCTGCTCAGAGTGGTCATCGTGGTGGAGCACCATCTGGGAATGCGAATAGAACTGAAGGGCGTGATCCTGCACGTACTTATGCATTGAGGGGACGTGATGATGTTGATACTCCTGATGTGATCACTGGTACATTTTCTATCCTTAATGCTCCTGTTTTCACTTTAATTGATCCTGGTTCAACGCTGTCCTACATGTGTAGTAATGTATTGGTTGATAAGGGTTGGGAGACTTCTAAAATAGCTTTCGACATAGTTGTTACCAATCCTTTAGGGAATAGTATAGTTGTTAACAGGGAGTATAGGGATGTGCCTTTAGTGATTCAGGGTAAGACTTTCAAGGGTCATTTATTGGAGATGAAAAGTCCAGAGTTTGATGTGATTCTGGGAATGGATTAATTATCCTATCATGGGGTAATATTGGATTGCAGAGCTAAACAGTTTACGTTACAGTCTCCGGAAGGAACTATAACGGTATTGGGGGATCGTAGTGGAACGGTTAAAGGGGTTATCTCTGCAGCTTTGGCAGATAGATTGATGAGACAAGGTTGTGAGGCTTATTTAGCTCACATAATTGATGGTAGTAAAAAGCGATCAGATGGGAAGTTTATACCAACAGTTTCTGAATTCTTGGATGTATTTCCAGAAGAATTGTCGGGTTTGCCACCGGAGCGTGAAGTAGAGTTTTCAGTAGAGCTCATTCCGGGAGCAGCTCCAGTATCTATGGCTCCTTACCGGATGGCTCTAGCTGAATTAAAGGAGTTGAAGGTTCAACTGCAGGAATTACTCGATAATGGTTATATCAGACCGAGTGTCTCTCCTTAAGGTGCTTCGGTTCTGTTTGTAAAGAAGAAGGATGGGTCATTCTGATTGTGTATCGACTATCGGCAGTTGAACAAGTTGACTGTGAAGAACAAGTACCCGCTTCCCAGAATTGATGATCTGTTTGACCAGTTGAAGGGAGCAGGTGTGTTCTCAAAAATTGATTTGAGGTCGGGATACCATCAGTTGAGAATCAAGGATAGCGATATTCCAAAATCGACGTTCAGAACACGGTATGGGCATTATGAATTCGTAGTCATGCCTTTCGGATTAACTAATGCACCAGCAGTGTTTATGGACCTAATGAATCGGGTGTTCAAGGAGTATTTGGATCAGTTTGTTGTTGTCCTTATCGATGACATTCTGGTTTACTCGAAGAATGAAGAAGAGCATGATAGGCATCTGTGGGTTGTGTTGCAGATTTTGAGGGAGAAGAAACTCTATGCGAAGCTCTCAAAATGTGAGTTCTGGATGACCGAAGTCGCATTTTTTGGACATGTTATAATGAAGGATGGGATCAGTGTGGACCCTAAGAAGATAGAGGCAGTATTGGCATGGCAACCGCCTAAAAATACAACTGAAGTGAGGAGTTTTCTGGGACTAGCTGGTTATTACAGCCGGTTCGTCAAAGGATTCTCTTCTATTGCAGGTCCATTGATCAAATTGCTTCATAAGGGTACCAAGTTTGAATGGACGGTTAAATGTCAGGAAAGGTTTGACAAGTTGAAGAAGTTATTGACAGAAGCACCAGTTTTGGTTCAACCGGTTGAAGGGTTGGATTATGTGGTGTATAGTCATGCGTCTCTGCAGGGTTTGGGATGTGTATTGATGCAAGAAGGAAAGGTGATTGCATATGCCTCAAGACAGCTTAAGCCACATGAGTGTAATTATCCAACTCACGATCTTGAATTAGCGGCTATAGTGTTTGCCTTGAAGATTTGGAGACACTATCTGTATGGGGCTAAATGCTATGTGTACACAGATCATAAGAGTCTACAGTATCTGCCTACTCAGAAGGAGTTGAATTTGAGACAACGAAGGTGGGTGGAGTTTCTGAAAGACTATGATCTAGTGATTGATTATCACCCTGGAAAGGCGAATGTAGTGGCCGATGCATTGAGTCGGAAGTCAATGCATTCTTTGGCATCGATGATGGCTAGATTGGAGATTGTTGAAGATGAAATTGTAGCCGAGTTGGTTGTGAAACCTACTTTGATTCCGCGTATTCTGGAAGCGCAATAGAAAGATGATAGAGTGGTTGAATGGTTTCGTAAGATTGATGATGTTAGCGCCAGAGATTTCGTCAGGAAATCGAATGGTGGATTGTATTATCGGGATAGAATTTATGTACCGAACATTGATGGTGTTCGTGATGAGGTCTTGAATGGAGCGCATACCCATGTACTTGCTATGCATCCGGGTGCCACAAAAATGTTCCAAGAATTGAGATTAATGTATTGGTGGCCTGGGATGAAGAAAAACATAGTTTAGTACGTCGGTAAGTGTTTGATTTGTCAACAGGTTAAGGCAGAACATCAGGTTCCGTCTGGATTGCTTCAGACTATTGTGATTCCAAAATGGAAATGGGATCGGGTTACAATGGATTTCGTGGTCGGATTGCCGTTAACCAAGGAGAAATTTGATGCTATTTGGGTGGTAGTTGACCGTTTGACGAAGTCTGCCCATTTCATACCGATTCGGATGGATTATCCATTGGAACGGTTAGCAAAATTGTACATCAAGGAGATTGTGAGACTGCACGGGGTTCCGTCGTCGATCATTTCCGATCGGGATCCTAGATTCACGTCTAGGTTCTAGAAGAAGTTTCAGGAAGCAATGGGGTCGAAAACGAATTTTAGTACCGCTTTCCATCCACAAACAAACGGGCAATCTGAGAGGGTCATACAGGTTCTCGAAGATATGCTTCGTTGTTGTGTATTGGAGTTTAAGGGGTCATGGCTAAAGTACTTGCCGCTGGTTGAATTTGCTTATAATAATAGCTATCAGGCGAGTATTAAGATAGCGCCATATGAGGCTTTGTATGGGCGGAAATGTCGTACTCCTTTATGTTGGACGGAATTGAATGAGGCAAAATTTATTGGTCCTGAATTGATTCATGAAGCGGAAGAATATGTACGGTTTATCCGAGAGAAATTGAAGGAGGCTACGGACCGTCAAAAGTCTTATGCCGACTTGAAACGGAAAGAGATTGAATTCGCCATAGGCGATAAAGTGTTCTTAAAAGTCTCTCCATGGAAGAAGGTGTTACGTTTTGGAAAGAAGGGGAAATTGACGCCGCGTTTCGTTGGTCCTTACGAAGTGCTAGAACGTATTGGACCGGTTGCTTATCGTTTAGCGTTACCGCCGGAAATGGAGAAAATTCACAATGTTTTTCATGTCTCTATGCTACGGCGATATCGGTCGGATCCTTCACATGTGCTTGCCCGTGAAGAGATTGAGATTCGACCAGATTTGCCGTACGAAGAAGAACCTGTTCAGATTCTGGATAGGGAAGTGAAGGTATTGCGAAAGAAGTCTGTACCTCTGGTTAAAGTGCTATGGCGAAACCATGCAGTTGAAGAAGCAACATGGGAAACAGAAGAGGTGATGCGAAAGCAGTACCCTCATCTATTTGCTACAGGTTAAATTTCGAGGACGAAATTTCCTTTAGTGGGGTAGAGTTGTAACGTTCCAATTTTGGGGCTAGACGTTTTTCGATTTTCGAATTTTAAGTTGATTGTTGAACTGTTGAACTTTATTGTAACTCGTGAACGTATCGATTATTGAAATGTTATTTATCTTCTTAAGATTGCTATGGGAATGTCTATTAGTATTATAATGTTTATATTTCGAAAATCGAAGCAAAAACGAAGCAGAACGAATGAAGGAATGAAAGTGCGCAGCACTAGTCGCGCTGGCTACATAAGCCTTATGTAGCCAGACTTGTCGCCAGCGCTGGCGACAAGGGGCTATGTCGCCAGCGAGCGAATTCTGCAATATTGAAGTGTTACTCTCGGTGCGCTCTGGCGACATAAGGCCTATGTCGCCAGCCTTGTCGCAAACCACCGAAATCGGGTTTTTAAAACCTAAATTGGCCGAATCTTCTTCATTCGCAACCTCTCTCTCGAATTCTCTCGTCTCGCAAGTGTTTGTTCTCTCAGTTTCCTCGCAATCTCTCTGTTTGATTGTCTCCGGTAAGTCTCCAATCGACCTTTATCTTCTACGCTATTAGTATAAGTATGATTGATGTTGGTTTATGGTGTAATCGTTATCGTCTCTAATGATGGATTGGTTAGGGTTTGTTGGAAACCCTAGGTTTTGGGGATAATTGATTTGGATGATACATTGTTGATGATTGGATTGGGTTTTAGTGTATTCGTGTTATCGTCACCGTTTATTGCTCATTCGTTTAGTGTCTCTTCGCGATTAGAATAGGTTTCGATTATTGCGTCCTACGTATTCGATCGATTTCCTAATCGAGTTATCGTTCCTTGTTCCTTGTTAGGCAAAGCGGAAGGCGCTGTAGAACATACCGGTGATGCCTAGCTAATTGTCGTCGGAAGAAAGGTTAGCAACGTCGTCTTGAACTCCATATTGGATGTTGTTTGTTTTATGAATTGTGCATTAAACTGGTTAATAAGATAATCACTTGAATTGACAATTGGATAGGATTGGATAGTAAATGATAGAGTGATATTATTTGTCGTATTGCTGGTTATTGCTGATATAGAACTATTAGTGATTCTATTGCATGTTAGACTTAGGCTTTGGTTAGCTAGAGCTGGAAATAATTGGATAAGGCACTAGTAAAGTACCTCACACATATTGAATGAAAGCCAATGGATTGTAATAATGAGATTGTTAAATTGTTAAAGGAAGAATTGTGTGTTTGATCACCTAACTAATGAATAATGATTGCCCTAACTATGGTTGAAAGTAATGATAGAGTGACGTCATTAGGGGTACCCGAGATATCTCAACCTATTGAGAAAAATAGGACCTTTGGTTTAGCTAACCACATAGAAAAATTGAGTGACGACTCCTATTGGGTGTGACGGCACAACCGCCTGCGGGCATATTGTTATTGGTGGTCTTCGGACCTAATTGATGGGATTCTAAGGTAGTAGTCCGTCCCGAGGGGGGGATAAACGGCTCTACGGATCTCGGTCTTCGGACCATATTGGTGGCTTCGGCCTAATTGGCCCCGTTTCATTATTGATCCTAGATTAGTGGCAGTCAATAAAACTGGAAATATAAATTGATTGATATTGCGTGATGATTGCTAGTGATTAGTTAATTGTTTTGGGGGATTCCTAAACAAAGTTTGAGATCATAATTGGACATTGATAATATTGAACACACCTAATGAATAAAATCAGATTTAGTGGACTATCTCACTTTATGGAATCGAAATGGCGTTAGACTTGGGTGGGATTGTATTCTCTTCCCTTGATTGCTAGATTTAGGTACATTTGCGTGCCTTCTCATCATTGAATGTTTAATCAGATGCATTATGTGTGTATGTTGGAGTATGACTTGCTAACCAGACATCGATAGTCTGACGTTGTTTTTCTTCCATTTTCTTGTCTATCTATCGAAATGTGAAACAGGTGATCGAGCAGATTGAAGGTCTCATTGCATTTTCATTTCATGTTTTTGGAACACTACTGAGTGCTGCCTTCTTCTTGTATTTTGATTAGTTTTTGAAAGACATGTAGACCCTTTTTAAGTATTTCAGTTTGTAATGTTTTAAGACAACTGTTATGGGATTTGTAAGACTTTTTAAAGTACTTGAGTACTTAATATTTTCGGATAATTATTTGAAGATTTTGAACTATTATTTGGATGATTGATATATTTGCGAACATGTTTATTTTCTAATGAATTATCTGGATTATGTAATTAATTTTGAAACAGGGTCAAGATGATTACTTTGTAATCTACTATTTTAATATTAATGATTATAATTCCGCATCTTAAAGAATGAATGTATTGATTGTTAATGTGACGCTCCAGCTTCCGTTCGCGGCTCCGCCATGGCCGGGGGTTGGACGTTACACGACATATGTTGCTTAATGAAATTATATAAATATTACATTGGGTTGATTCATATTGATTCATATTGCTTAATTGATTCATATTGCTTAATGATAGTATATAAAAATTACATTGGGACTCCAATATGTATATAAACAACAACGTATATAATTATCCAATTACGAATGAAATATCAACGATAAATGTTGCTTAATAAAAGTCAAAGGTTCATATTGTTGCTTAAGTTGACATTACATTGGGTGGATTCATTAGCACGACGAAGCAAATATTTATTCAATGTATATAAACATCTCCATTATGTACGTATGTCGATTATTGCAAAAAAAATTTAAAATTTAGACCTTATATCTAAAAAATTTTTAGTTTTAGACTAACTTTAAATTTTTTACACTTTTAGATTTTTTTAAAAAAAATTGCAAAAATGAGCTTTCAAGTGGACCGGAAAGTATCAGACCAGGAAACATGCGAATATAACTGTTTCCCGGTCCGCGAAGCAAATACATATATATATAAACAATAAAATTAAAATGTTCATTACAATTAATAAATACATATTAAATTAAAATAAATATACTTATAGAATGATACAATATATTAAAATAATATTATATTTCTTAAGTAAAATCATAATACTATAATTTTTAAAATAAAAAAAAGTAAAACTACTTTTACAATTTAATAGAATATGAACAAACACAATATGACAGTCATTATTTATATATATATATATTAAAAAATATAATAGAAAAATAAATAAAATATGATAATTTGGTACATATATGGAGAGAAAAAAATGTTAACAATACATAATGTGAATCAACATCCATTTCAAGTGAAGTTATAATTTCGTTTTGAAAAAATTATAAAATATAAGTTTTTCAAACTTTAACTTTAAGTAAATAAATCATCCAAACTTTATTTAAGTTTATAAACTTTTGAAAATTTGAAACTTCAAAAGTAACCAAATTGATGAATATACCCTTAAAAACGCGTTTCACGGCATCACCAGCCTGTGAAGCAGGTTTCACAAGTCTTAAATTAGCTGGTGATGCTGAAGCGCGTTTATAAGGGCATGCTGGTCAATTTGGTTTATTTTTTAAATTTCAAACTTTCAAAAGTTTAAAAAGTTAAAATAAAGTTTGTATGGTCTATTAACTTAATTTAAAGTTTGAAATAACTAAAAATGAAATCATCCTTTTCTTTTTTCTTCTTGATATTTGTACAGCCACCGTTAATCTTTCAAACCCTATCATCTCCAACTCGCAATCCATTAGAACAACCATCCGTCAAGATATCACTAAAATTTAATCCAATTTAGGTTATTCACTTCTTATTTTGCATCATCGGTGGTAAGGTTGGAGTCACAAATTCTCTCGGTGTAAAAATGCATCCTCTCATTTTTTTTCTCTCGAGAGGATGAAAAAAGAAAATCGTATTTAAAACTAAATTTGTGGACTTGAGAGGTGAGAATGTGAGGAAAATTTGGATGAGAGTAATCTCTATTTATAATTTTCATTATATGGTTAATTGAGGGGAGAAAGAGGAAAAGGAAGAGGAAGAGAGATAGACATGAATGATAGACGTTTTAATAGAAATCAATTTTCATTATAACGACTCAATTGATTTTTATTTTATGTTTTTAATAAAAATGTAAATGTTTCATTTATATAGAATTAGGCCATGAATTATTTTTAAATATATTATTTATATCATGTGTGGGTCATCAGTCATGAGGAGAGAGACAAAAAAAAAAGACAAAATAAAGTCTCATCAACATATTACATCTTCCTCAAAATCTCGTCAAAATATATCGTAGATTCAAAAATAGCCAAAATGACTATTTTTCCACCTAATGCAGAACTCTCAGCGCGCCATGTCAGAGTTAGAGGGCTCTATGAGAGTTCTGCTTTATAATATATATATATATATATATATATATATATATATGAAAAAATATAATGGGATACTTAAAGTTTTGAAAATTGGCACCCATATGAATTTTTGGTAGTTTTTGCATATCAATATAGCGAGTTTTAAAAAATGTAGTAGTGGTGAATGCATGTTTGACTTTTTTTTTGTTTTTTAATTTAAATTTTAAGAAAAATTATACTTCAATTAACTTAATTTTGATGTAAAATTCAAGAAAAATAATTCTTGTTATTATTTGTATATTTAATTTTACAAATAATAAATTTTAATTTTATGTTAGTTCCAATAAAAATATTAAAAAAATAATCTCAAATATTTTTTGATTAAAAATTTTAAATAAAAATTTAAAATATTTTTTATTATTATTTGAATTTTTTTAATTGCAATTAACATAATTGAAGTATATTATTTAATTAAACAAAACTAGTTTTATTATAATTAACATAATTAAAATTAATTATTTACAAAATTGAATATAAAAAATATAAAGTGAAAATTCTAAGAAATGGGCTTTTTAAAGTTTAAAATATAATTATAGGTCTGTTTTGAAAAATATATAAAAACAGACTTTTAAAAGTTTAGATTTCACTCCATAGGCCAAGTTTCCCGAAATACCCCTGAAACTTTACAATTCACAGATGCTGTGAATTACGCTCACAGTCTATGAAATACGCTCACAGCTGTGAATGGCCTATAGAGTGAAAATCAAAGTTTAATTTTGCAAACTTTTTTAAAGTGGCCTATAATTGTATAGTAAACTTTTTATAGCCTAAAAATTCAATGGACTCTAAATTGAAAACAAAAGTATTTTTATTAAAATTAAATTAATTGAAATGTAGTTTTACTTTTAAATTAAAAAAAAAAAAAAAAAAAAAAAACAAAAAAAAAAAAAAAACCAAAAAAACGCCATTACCTCTGTGCTACCTTTTGAAAAACTCCCTGCACTCATCTACACAAATTATCAAAACTCACATATAAATGCCAATTTCCAAAACCTAAAATATCTCAATTGTAATTTTCCGTTTCACTATTTATTAATATTTTCTAATCCCTTTTTTTATGACTCAGAAACCACACCACACCACACCATGGGACCTGGATGTCACTAAGAATCGATAAATTAGAGTATAAAAATACAATAAGATTGTAACAGAAATCACAAAGAAGAAAAGCACAAAGCAAAACTCTAGCAGAATAACATAAACGAGAGAGATTCAGTGAACAAGGAAATTCTCTCCCTAAAGGGGCAGAAAATAGAAAAAGAATCTTATTTAGTTGGGTCAAGTATGTGCAATCACGTCATATGAAAAACACGCGGGTCAGAGACAGGGTCGGGCCAAATTAATCAACCTGGACAATCTATAAGGCTTACACCAGCCCATAAGCCCACATTCCCATATAATCCAGTAACAAATCCAAGACAAAGCCTGACAAACTTACCAATAGAATGAAAGTATTACAACAGAATCTCCCCTCATGTTTGCATTCTACATAATCAATATTGATTACGTACACTATGCCTCCAAACCATCCCTCCTTTAAACATCATTGGTCCTAAAAACTCCAGCTATCAAACACGGTTAATATATAGGAAAGTTTTACAAAACAAAACTTAATGGCAGATATAGCCTTACTGTCATATCCGAAGGATTCTCATCAATAGAAATTTGTTTAGGCTGCATAATGCCATTAAGAACATTTAGTCGAATAAAATGGTATTTTATTCCAATGTGCTTAGTCTTATCAAGATAAACAAGATTTCTGCTTATAAGCCCCTTGACTATCAGTAAAGATAGTAGCTTTAGTATCAAGTAATTTAAATTCAGTTAGCAACCCCTGTACCTAGAGTGCTTTCTTTATACCCTCAACTAGAGCAATGTACTTCGCTTCAATAGTAGATAAGGCTACATGAAATTGTAGTTTTGATTTCCAAGAAATGCAATTACCACATACAGTAACTATTTAAGCAAATATTGATATCAGAGTCAGTAAAGCCAGATATGTAATATTATCAGTCAACCTACCAAAATCAAGACAAACATTAACTGTCCCTTTAATGTACTTGAACATACCCTTAATAGAATTTCAATGTTCCTATTTAGGTTTCATCATAAACCTGCTCAACATACTAATAAAATAAGCCAAATTTGGCGGAGAACATACCAATTAGCACTGTCAGAACAGACAGTCCGGTCCGCTCCGTTCCGGTCTATATGGACTTTAAAAAAAAACGGACCGGAGCGGACATGTCCGTTAATTTTCAACTTTTTTTTATTAATGCATCTTGTTGAAGAGCTGTATATTTTGTATGGCCTTTGTTACTCAATTTACAAGCTATTTTACATCTGTCTTATTCAAGTACGGTTATATATATATATATATATTCCATAACATATTGATTTAACTACCACATTAATGGAGAACCGAGCATAATAAAAAAAAAATTAAAACTAAAACACTAGCAAAGAGTATAGATATCACATGAAATAAACGACATAGTTATGGTCTAAAAATGTGTAACTTGCACAATCTCAAAAGACTGTCACAAAATATAAAAATAACAATTATCAAATATTTCGAAGAAAAAAATAGTCTAAAGCGGACTGGAGTAGATTGACACCAGTTTTCTAAGTCCATATCCGTGTACTAGTTATCAACGGTGGGTGTCTAAGAGAGGTGAATATCGACACTATGAAGTTTAGGGTTTATTAGTTGTGAATCTTAATTTTTTTTTTTTTTATTAAAGTAGAGCAAGTTAGAAAATTATAATTTTTAAAAAATTTATATTGAAAATAGCGGATATCCGCGGATATATCTGCTCCAGTCCGCTAAAGTTTGTTATCCGTATGAAGCGGATAAAAAAAACCCGCGATCAAAATTGACACTAATTTTCTAAGTCAATATCCGTACAAATTACGGGCGGATCCGGATAGTCCGCGGACTTTAAGTCCGTTTTCACAGTACTAATACCAATCATACATGAGACTTCCTATTGCTTCAACACAAGGGACATTATTAAGTATAACATCATCAGCAGAATGTTTACTATCCAGTTTATGATTTAAAGTTAAATGCAAAGAATTAAGCTTACTGTCATAAATACTAATTTTTTTAAAAAGAATTTTAATCAAGTAATTCTTGTGATTAATAAAAAGCAACTTACTATTCCTTCTCTGGGTGATGTTCATGCCAAAGATTTTAGAGGCTTCCCCCAAATCCTTAATTTCGAATTCTCTACTCATTTCTGATTTCACTACACATAGCAGTTGCATTTTAGGATAATAAGTAATATATCATCAACATACAATAACATGAATATAGGTAAATCATCAACAAGCTTATAACATAGGCAGACATCAAACATACTCCTTTTAATCCCAATTTTAAAGCATAAATGTGGAACTATTCATTCAATTGTCTAGGTGACTATTTAAGACTATGTAGAGATTGTTTCAATAAGCACACTTTGTCACTAGATTTTGAAAAACCCTCAGGTTAGTCCATGTAAATCTCTCTGTCTAGAAAACCATGTACAAATGTTGTTTTCATGTCCATCTGCTCAAGCTCCCAGTCAAAGAAAGCAGTTAAAGACAACATAATCCTGATTGTAATATACCTCATTATAGGTGAAAATATTTCAGAGAAATCAATACCAGCCTTTTATGTGAACCTTTAGCCACAAGTCTAGCTTTGAACCTACTATTATCAGTTACTGGTAAATTTTCTTTAATTCTAAAGATCTACTTGCATGCCCCTAACTTCTTATTATTTGGTTTATCAACTAGTTCCAGGTGTTATTCCTTTACAAAGAAGCTATTTCTTCCTTCACAACATTCTGCCATTTGACAGAATTAGAACATGTAATAGCTTATTTGTAAAAAACTAGAATGAAACTAGTTTCAACCTGAGAATTTAAAGCATAGATCACAAGGTTAGTGTCAACATAACCCTGTATCTAGAGGGTATCCTAGTAATTCTCCTCTCGCGGTCCCTACTAAGAAGATAACCATCTAGATCAGCTTCCTGATAAATCTCATCCACTTCAGTTTCAAGTTGGTTTTCTACATTATTAGGATTATTATCTACAGGTTTTAAAACATCCAAATCAATTTCAGTTTCATCATGGTTATTAGCCTCCTGATCAAAACCTAAATTGTTATTATTAGCAAGTTCATCAGTTTGAATATCAAAATTAGATAATTCAAATTGAATTTGCCTTTTAGTTCCTTGTTAAGAAAACAACAAGTCCCTACTAACAATAAACTTGTAGGCATTGTTCTCTTTATAGACAATTATGTACCCTTTAGTACCTTGCAGAAAACCCATAAAGAGACCCTATAGAGATCTAGAATCTAATTTATCTATTTTCTGGTGAGCAAAACACTTTGCATCCAAACACTTTTAAATGATTCAGATTAGGTGGTTTTCCATACTTCAGATCACAATGATTTTTAAAGCCAATAGAAGAGGAAAATGATCTGTTTTTCAGATAGGTGGCAATGTTAAGGGCTTCCCCTCAGAATATCTTTGGTAAGTTGGTTGGAACAACATACACCTAATTCTCTCTAAAAGGGTCCTATTCAATCTTTCAACATTGCTATTTTATTGGGGTGTATACATGACAGCCCTATGTCTCATGATCCCACTCTCCTCACACAGATCTGAAAAGATTCATTGCAAAAATTCAGGCTATTATCAGTTCTTAAATATTTTATCTCTTTATCATTTTCATTTTCAACCATATTTTTCCAGATTTTAAATTTATCAAAAACTTCTATTTTTAATTTTAGTAAAAAGATCCATAAAAATCTTAAGAAATCATCAATAAAAAACAGAAAGTAAATCCAGTTGCCGAAGGTTTTGGTCATCGAATATATATATATATATATATATAATTTTTAAGATGTTACTATTCTTATATGGTTATTGCTATTATTTATTCTACGTGAATCTTTTCTATAATATTTATACACTTATTTTATAAAATTTATAACTTATTTGATATAATTAGCTCAATAATCTTTATCACCTAATACCTAATTCTGTTTAGAAGTCCGCTTAATCGCGTAGGAGCTGGACTTTGATCCTAGTCTAGAATCTCCTGACTAATTTTATATTAGCCTTAAAATGAAAATTTTTAACTTCGAATTTGATTGAAAAGCACTGCATCAAATCGACCGGCTCGAATTTATTTGTTCTGACTCTAACTATAATATTATATTTAATTATAATATAAATATTCTTACACAAATAAATTTAATTTAAAAATAATATATTATATTATTTTTATTTATTAAAAATTATTTTGTATATAAACATATATTTTATTTTATTAAATTTTTTAAATTAATATTGAAGTGAAATTAAAACTAAAAATTTATAAATAATTAATTAACTTTTTAATTCGTTATAATAATTAATAAATATTAAAAGTATCAAAAGTCTAAATTAAGTCATCCTAATTTAAAATTTAAAACTGAAACAAGAAATTTGAAGTTGAGAAAGTGAAGTTACAAGTGTGGATAGAATACTAATACACATAATGGTGAATTACAATTCAATCCAGAGTATATTTTCAATATTCACCTTGAATACATAAAGGACACAATTGTAAGGACACAATTGTAAAGTCAGGAGACATGAAGACACCTGCTTATTATCACTTTTATAATAAGTCCTAAAGTCCATCAATGTAGTTCTGAAATGAAATATATACAAATGATTAACAAGGACTGCAAAATTTTCCTACACGGCGAGAGAATTGTCGTCGATGATTTGTAAATTGCACAGAAATGTCTGACGTTGATTTATGTGGTCCTCCGTGAATTTCAATAACCGGACAATATACCGAAAGTCAATTACTCGTTTTCCTTCACCTTACCACACGGCAACGGAATTGTCATAGACAACTAAGCAACTCAGTTCCATAAATTCAGTCCTTTTAGCTTTAAAAAGCAATCATTCACCTTCCTCACAAATCCACCAAATACAATACAATACAATGTGCCAACCTCTTTTGCTCCTCATCGTTTCCTTAATTTCGATATCTGTTTTGACAACTACAGGTAACAAGGAAATATCAGACGAAGTCGCATAGAGAGCTTTCAGATCACAAATCACTAGAGATCCTCACGGCGTCTTTAACTCGTGGAATGATTCTCACCATTTCTGTGAATGGGAGGGACTAACTTGCGGCCGTAAACATAAAAGAGTGACTGTCCTTGACCTTGGCTCCAGAAACCTATACGGTACTCTCTCTCCTTATATTGGAAACCTTAGTTTTTTAAAGCAACTCTGGCTTCACAACAATACTATTCAAGGCTATATCCCTTCAGAATTTGGAAACCTTTTGAGGTTAGAATACTTGTATCTACACAATAACTCTTTAACTGGGGAACTTCCGGCCAACTTGTCCCAATGCACCAGACTCAAATCCGTTTACATAGCTAACAACCATTTGGTGGGTAGGATTCCTCCTCAATTTGTGTCTTTGCACAACCTTATAGGATTAGGTTTACTATCCAACAATTTTTCAGGAGGTATTCCATCTTTTCTGGGCAATCTCAGCTCCTTAGAATTTCTTTACTTAGCGAATAATCCATTAGGTGGAAGTATTCCAGAATCATTCGGTCAGTTAAAAAATTTAAAACGTTTGTTGTTCCATTTCGACGATCTCTCAGGTACAATCCCGCTTTCCATATTCAATATTACCTCACTTAGTATCTTCAACGTTGCCGGTAACCATCTTGAGGGTAGTCTCCCATCTCTTTTAGGATCATTTCTTCCAAATCTCGAAATTTTACAACTCTCTAGAAATTTGTTCAGTGGAACTATTCCACTATCCCTATCAAATTGTTCTGGACTCCAAGATTTGGAAATAGCTGAAAATAACTTTTGGGGAAAATTGAACATTGATTTTGGAGAGATGCAAAATCTTCGCGAGTTGGGTTTTGGTACTAATAACCTAGGAACTAGCGAAACCGATGATATGAAATTCATTAATTCTTTGACTAACTGTACAAATCTAAAGGTTTTGGGTTTAGAACAGAATCAATTTAAAAGCATGTTGCCTCCCTCTATAGTTAATTTGTCCAATGGAATTGAAATAATTAATTTAGGTTCTAATCAACTCCGTGGAAATATTCCCACTGGGATAGATAATTTGGTAAACTTGAATGCATTGAGTTGTTCTTATAATCAATTTACTGGGCCAATTCCAGTAGAAATAGGTAGCCTTCATAATTTAAGAATTTTAGGGCTGGCCGGTAATCAACTCACTGGTGAGATCCCTTCATCTATGGGGAACCTATCCTTGTTGCTAGGTCTTGGATTGGGAAGTAATAAATTATCAGGAAACATCCCATCTAGCCTGGCAAATTTGAAACAACTGAACGAGTTATATCTTTATCAAAATAACCTCAATGGAACTATACCGCCGGAACTCTTCCAAATCACTTCTTTGTCAATTTATCTCGACTTATCCGATAACCATTTGGTTGGATCTATACCCGAGAATGTTGGTAATATGAAAGCCCTCACCGCATTGAATGTGTCTCATAACAATTTTTCGGGTGAAATTCCAATCGACTTGGGCGGGTGCAGTAGTCTAGAGTACCTGTACATGCAAGGTAACATTTTGGAAGGATCAATTCCAAAGTCATTTGATTCATTGAAAGGTATTCGAGAACTTGATCTGTCTTCCAATAATTTGTCCGGTGAAATTCCAAAATTTTTAGAAAAACTTCACTTGGAGAAATTGAACTTGTCGTTCAATCATTTCAGAGGCCAAGTGCCGAAAACTGGTGTTTTTTCAAATTCAAGTGCCATATCAATTATGGGGAATGGCAATAACAACCTTTGTGGAGGTATTGTTGAATTACATCTATCTACATGCCGTAATGATACCTCCAAGAAACATAAAGTCGCCTCACCCTCATTCAAGATTCTGATCTCAATTGCCGTGCTACTGTTATGTGTGGCTGTATTGTCCGTGGCCATTTTCTTTTGGTTGAGGAGAAGAAGAAGGAGAGAACCAATTTTTGGATCCATGTGGGGAAAAACACTTCCAAAAGTCTCTTATCAAATGCTACATAGAGCAACCGATGGCTTTTCTCCAACCCATTTGATCGGCACAGGGAGTTTCGGCTCTGTGTACAAGGGAATACTCGGTGAAGATTGTAGTATAGTTGCAATCAAGGTACTGAATCTTCAACGCCAAGGAGCGTCGAAAAGTTTCATTTCGGAGTGCAAAGCATTGAAAAGTATTCGTCATAGAAATCTCGTGAAGGTCATATCTTGTTGTGCAAGTATTGATTTTCAAGGTTACGACTTCAAAGCTATAGTGTATGAGTTTATGGCGAATGGGAATCTTGAAAAGTGGTTGCATCATACTTCAGAGGCAGAGGATGAGCAAATGGGAACGGAAAAACTTTCTTTCCTTCAAAGATTGAACATTACCATTGGTGTGGCATTTGCATTGGATTATCTTCATAACCATTGCAAAGACCCTATTCTTCATTGCGATCTAAAACCTAGTAATGTTCTCTTGGACACGGATATGATTGTTCATGTTGGCGATTTCGGACTAGTAAAATTTCTACCAAAGACGTCAATCTCCAATGAAAGTAGCACTATCGGAGTTAAAGGAACAATTGGATACACAGCTCCAGGTTTTATATTTTTCTTTATAAATATTTGTCTAAAATATTTTCGTTTAATTAAAATATGGAAATTTCTCTCTCTTGTAGAGTATGGTTTAGGAAGTGAAGTTTCGTCCAGAGGAGATGTATACAGTTTTGGGATCTTGCTTCTGGAAATATTCACAAAGAAAAAACCCACTGATCAAATGTTTGAAGGAGACTTGAATCTTCACAGTTATGCTAGAAATGCATTTCCTGATAATATATTGGACATTCTTGATCCAGAACTCATTAATGAAGAGGTGACTGTAGCTAGTCAGAGGATGAGAAAAGCTCTCGATATTCAAAGAAAAGAATGTTTGATTTCAATGGTAAGAATTGGCATTGCATGTTCTCTGGAGTCACCACAGGATCGGATGAACATAGCTCAAGTTGTCAATGAACTGCAAAAAATCAAGAACATTCTTCTTCAACCTACCACTAGTCTCAACAAATGACGAGGTATACTATCAATGATCATACAAAATCTTCCACAGTGACATCATAACAATTGATTATCTGGTTGATACAGGTGAATGAAGTTCCCAATGGAGTTGAGGAAAATATGTTGTTCTTCTTTCATCCATGTTCTCCGTTCATCTCTTCGTTGAATAATAGGTTATAAAACTAATGGTTATTACAGGTGAATAATGTGTTGTGTTGTAAATAATGTATTTATTTATGCTGAGACTACACTATTGTTGGTATGCATTGTTTCTATCAGAATGAGGATTCATAATGTAGCTGATTGTTCCTTTTATCAAAGCTTTGTATATGTACATGCAATTTGATCAGGCGTAACTAGATGGATAATCTTATAGCAAAAGTTTTAGGTGAAGTCTAACCATAATCACTTACAGAGGTAATAAAAAGAAGAAAATCTTGGTGAGACCACGTGGATGGTGGGATGTTCACTCAGAATTTGATACGTATGTAATGAAAAATTACTATTTTATAATCACTATTATTCAATAAGTATGCATTGTATTTTTAAAATTTATTTCTCTCACCTAATTTAATATAAAACTAGTATACATGCTCGTGCACAATTTTATTATAAGATAGGTGGTATATCAACATTTATCCACAATTTTATTTCTCGCTCGCAAAAGATATTTTTTTTACAAAATAAATAATTCTCCTTTCAATGTCCATATATAATTTTTTTTTTTTAAATTAATGTTATTATTTATAGATAAGAGTATATGTTTAAATATCTTAACGTGACAAAGTTGCATTAACGACATTATATGTTTTGAATTTTCAAAATTGACACTATTTAGGAGCTGATCTACATATTGTTTCCATAATGTGCACTCAATAGTTAATCTTCTCCCATGGTAATTTATATAATATACTAATGAAGTTAAAATGCATCTAATCTTGAGGCAAATATAATATTACAATTCTATTACTTGAAATACCTGGTATAAATCCTTCAACATTACAGTAATATATTTTGTTGATTAACTGTTAATTAATGAATGCACAACTCAGTTTAGGACAATACCAATTCCATTATATCGGTGATGAATAACAGATATATTAATAAAACATAAAATACAAACATAATACTCTATGGTTACTGATTTTATTATTATATTAAAGTAAGGTACAACTATTCACTTATTAAAGAGGTGAGTTTTATCTACATTGTTTGCATTTTAATATCGGAAAATCTCTTTAAGTTGAATGCATGAGGTGGGAAGGTAACATCATTGATCACATTCACTATAGTT
This sequence comes from Cardiospermum halicacabum, assembly GCA_031304145.1. Lineage (NCBI taxonomy): Eukaryota > Viridiplantae > Streptophyta > Magnoliopsida > Sapindales > Sapindaceae > Cardiospermum > Cardiospermum halicacabum. The sequence goes on along the minus strand of CM062391.1, from coordinate 28,903,878 downwards.
CTACCATCAAAGTTCAACCAATATTTATGTCTGGAATTCTTCGTTTGTCACTTCCTCACGGTATTATTCCCACACACTAATTTTTTATAATATTTTTTCCTTCTTTTATTTTGTCTTTAAACTTACTAGAATTCTGAACCCGTGCGGTACGCACGGGTATTAATATATACACTAAATATGTATTTTTAAAAATTTTTACAAAATCAAATGTAAAATATCTCGCAAAACAAATAATATATCATACGATATCCCAATCAATTCACAATGAAATAAAAAACAACCATAAAAGCAAACAAAATTCGACAGATGAAAAAAATGACTAAACATATCTAATTAGATACGAAACTCTTTCCACTCTTAGTCACTTGTGTTGTGGAGATCAAATCAGGCAAAATTGAGTGAAATTATTATGAATCTCATTTATTCTCAATTCCTTTTGTGCGTCTTGCGGTGAAGTACCCTTCATCAAAATCAATACATATATTAGTATTTGCAGTTTTATTACTATAAGAAAAGAAAATGTAATTACTTAATTTTAACTTATCAAATAATATATATGAATTTAGTGTCTGACAACATTCAGTTTGTACTTTTATCAAGTTTTTGGAAAGATTTGTTTGCATACATATTTGATTGTGGTGTTTGTAGTGCGTCACGCTTGTCTAAAATAAGTTTCTTTTTAAAACCTTTATGATTCGGAACTTCATGACAGTAAGGCAAAGAAAAGGAGATTGAACCCAATTCAAGTTCCTGATATGACATATAGTTGACCATGACTAGAAACAGACCTTTTTAGATAAATACCAACATTACTTAGAGATTTTCCCTGACTCTTATTTATGGGCATTGCAAATGATATTGCGATAGAAAACTGTCTCATCTTAAATTTGAACGGGAATCTCGAATCCGACGTCGTCTATGTAAGTCACGGTATCAGCACCTTTCCGCCCGACAGTAAGACCTTGAATCACCTTAACTTCTAAGACTCTTTTTCCTAACCTTGCAAGGATCAACCTTGTACCATTGCATAATCATTCTTAGTGCCGGTATACCAACTTTGAGTTTAAGTTCATAAAGCGATAAACTCGAGCACTTGATGCGATTTAAGAATTTTGAAGTGTAGATGTCAGTAAATATATTGATTACCAAGTACCTTTTAATTGTATAAAAGGCAACAATGTCTTAAAGGTCGATATGAAATATTTCAATAAATATATCATTTATATAGGAGTGACAAAAATAATTAGTGAGTTACGGTTTCGATGTGGGATAACAATTAGTTGACATATAACATATAGTAGAAAATACAATAATATATTTTAAAAGAAAACATAACCTAATAAATTAATTAATACTTACGTATTAATATGTGATTTAATATAAAAATGCCTATGTCTTGTTTATTTTTAGAGCTCCACTTGTCAACACATGGTTAATTTGCTTTGTTAGATTTCTCCTTTTATTATAATAGAGATATTATAATATTGATTTTGGGTGTGTATCAATTTTAAAAACTTAAAATTGAATCTAAAAATCTAAAATATTTTAAACTTTTATTAAAACCTATAGCGGTAAGTACCTTTTAACTGTACAAAGGGCACCGATGCTTTAAAGATTTATATGAAAACTACTTCAATAAAAATCTCATTTATATAGTAGTGGCGATAATAATTAGAGAGGTAAACTTCCGATTTGGGATAATAATTAGTCAACATATAACATATAGTAGAAAAAAATAAAATAATATATTTTAAATGACAAAATAATCTAATGAATTAATTAAATACTTATGTGTTAGTATGTAATTTTATACAAAAATATCTAGGTGTTGTTTTTTTAGAATGCCACTTGTCAGCATGTGGTTAATTCGCTATGTTAGATTTCTCCTTTTATTATAATAGAGATTCAATAAAAATCTCATTTATATAGTAGTGGCGAAAATAATTAGTGAGGTACGGTTCCGATGTTGGATAATAGTTAGTTGACATATAACATATAGTGGAAAAAAATAAAATAAAATATTTTTAATGACAAAATAACCTAATGAATTAATTAATACTTATGTTATATGTATGTAATTTTATACCTATGTGTTGTTTTTTAAGAGCGTCACTTGTCAGCACGTGGTTAATTCGCTTTGTTAGATTTCTCCTTTTGATTATAATAGAGATATTATAATATTGATTTTGTGTTTGTATCAATTTTAAAAAATTAAAACCAAATCCAAAAATTTAAAATATTTTAAATTTATATTAAAACATATAGCGGCAAGTATCTTTTAATTGTACAGAGCACATTAATGCCTTAAAGGTCAATATGAAAATTAATTCAATAAAAATTTCATAATATCATTTATATATAGTAGTGGCGAAAATAATTAGTGGGATATGCTTTCGATGCGGGATAACAATTAGTTGAAATATAACATATAGTCAAAAAAATTAATTAATATATTTTAAATGACAAAATAACCTGATGAATTAATTACTACTTATGTGCTAATATGTAATTTGATATAAAAAAAGTCCATGTGTTTTTTTTTTTTAGAGTACAACTTGTTAGCATGTGGGTAATTCGCTTTATTACAATTTTTTCTTTTATTATAATATAAATATTATAATATTGATTTTGGGTTTGTTATAATATAATATATGTTAACATGTAAGACTATAATATAATATATGTTAATATATAATTTAATATTAAAATGCTAACATGTTTTTTCAGAGCACTACTTGTTCGCACGTGGTTAATTCATTTTGTTAGATTCCTCTTTTATTATAATAGAGATAAAAAATATTATAATATTAGTTTTAGGTTTGTATCAATTTTAAAAACTTAAAATTTGAAATATTATAAACTTTTACTAAAACCTATAGGGCAAGTACCTGTTAATTGTATAAAATAACACTAATGTCTTAAAGGTCGATATGAAACTAATTCAATAAAAATTTCATTTATATAGTAGTGGCGAAAATAATTAGTGAATTACGCTTCTGATGTGGGATAACAATTAGTTGAAATATAACTTATAGTAGAATATATATATATATATATATATATATAAATTTTAAATGTCAAAATAACCAATTTAGTTAATTAAAATTGAAGACTAAAAAAGTAATTTAATAGAAAAGTATGAATTATTGCATTTTTACGAAGTCACTTGTCATCACGTGGTTAATTTATTTAGTTAGGTTTCTCTTTTTATTATAATAGAGATAGAGATAGAGAAGATTCTTATTTATTTTGTTTGTATTGAATTGATTCGATTTTTAAGAATAAATTGATTTGATTTTTGAAATAATATGATTGCGATTATAACATAATTTATTCATTCATATTTTTAATTTAAAAAATATATATAAAACATGTTTAGTTGAACTTCTTCCTTTAAGAATATCGTAAGTAAATTTTAAGTTTATTCAAATATACACTACTTTATATTTATATATATATATATTGCCAACAAAATAAAAAAAAAAAACTTATATTATTATTATTATAATATAAATTTTGGATTCATGTCAATTTTAAAAATTTAATATGAATCCAAAAACTGAAATAATATAATATCATATTTAAACTTCTTGCGGCAAATAACTCGTTTAATTTACAAAGAGCACCAATGTCTTAAAGGTCGCTGAGAAAACTAAATGAACAAAAATCTCTTTATATAATAGTCGAGAAAATAATCAGAGAGTTACATTTCCGATGTAGTATAATAATTAGTGTTAATATAATATATACCTGGAAAATGTATTTTTTTTCTTAAAATAGGAAATTTTGAATATTAAAATTTATTATAGAATCTGTGAAAAAAAAGAGTATAATTTTTTTCTTTATGGAGTAAATTACATTAGCTATTAAAATATCGAAATATCCAATTTAGTTAGTTAAAATTGAAGAATGAAAAGGTGATTTAATTGAAAAATATGACATGTTGAATTACTACGAAACCACTTGTTAGCACGTGGTTAATTTACTTAGTTAGATTTTCTCTTTTATTATTACAGAGATAGAGAAGCTTATTATTTATTTTGTTTGTATTGAATTGTTTTGATTTTTAAGAATGAAGTGATTTGATTTTTGAGATAATATGATTGCGATTAAAACGTAATTTATTTATTCATATTTTTAATTTCATAAAAAAAATGTATAAAACATGTTTGGTTGGACTTGTTCTTTTAAAAAGATGATTAGTAAATTTTAAGTTTAACCAAATATAAGCTAATATATATATATATATATGTATATATATGTATATACTAAAAAAAAAAAATTGTATTATTATTATATAGTAATATAGATTTTGGATTCATATCAATTTTAAAAATTTAAAATTGAACCCAAAAATTAAAATAATATAAATTCATATTTATATCTCCGGTAGCAAGTGGCTCTATTTAATTTACAAAGAACATCATTGTCTTAAAGGTCAATGTTAAAACTAATAGAACGAAAATCTCTTTATATAGTGGTGGAGAAAATAATCAGAGAGTTACATTTCCGATGTGGTATAACAATTAATGTAAATATAATATATAGTTAGAAAATATATTTTTTCTTAGAATAGGAAAATTTGAACATTAGATTTTATTACAAAATTTGTGGAAAAAAAAATTTAAGAGTCAATATTTTTTTTCTCACTTAATATTAAATAGTATTTAGTTTAAGTGGCCAATAAAAAAATATATTAATCAAATAATATTTGGACATTGGTAAATACCGCATCATACCGCACCTTATTATTCCATAATTTACCGTTTTATCCTTAATGAGTTTTTTGATTTAAAAATATATTTGATTTAAAATAAAAAGATTTAATCTAAATATCATAATATAAAAATTTATTATTATTTTGAAAATTAAAAAATAAGAGGATAAAATCCTAGAAAAATGGTATTATATGAACTCTCAGTCTCCTACCAGAAACAAGTTTCCTTGTTAAACTACTACACTCTTCCTTCTAATCTTGACCCGTTCCATGTCTTCCATAAAATTTAAGGCTAACTGATCCGCATCATTCCCTTCCACTTGAAAAGAACTCGTCCTCGAGTTCTCATGAAATATAATAATATGCATTCAAAATTATAACTCAAAAATGATATTTCAATATTTTTCTAAACCATGTATCCACCCAGGAACCACTTCCTATGGTTTTTATAGACCGAAAACAAGTTTTCTTGTTAAATTACTACACTGACACAATAAATATTATTCAATAATGGCTAACAGTAGTTTTCTTGTTAAACTACTACAATACAATAAACATTATTCAATAATGACTAACAGTAGCTCAAATTGAAACTTCAAAACTAAATCTTCAGAATTCGTATAAAGTCTCTTTCAATGATTTTATTGATTATATAAAATTTAAATATAAATTAAATAAAAATATCTGAACATTAAAAATTAATTAATTAAAAGGAAGAATAAATATAAATTAAATTAAGACATATTAAATTAAAATATTAATTAATTAAAAAATACTAATTAATAAAGATAATGATAAAATTGGAAAAAGTGCGGTATTAACTAAATTAGAGTGCGGTATTTACCAGATTTATAATATTTTTCTATTTATTTATTTTTTAAATTTAATAACCAATTTATAATAAGTGGTTATCTTATTAATTTATAATCTCCTTATTTTATAAGGAGGAATAATTCATTCCCGTAAATATTTTATATGCTAATTATTATTATTATTATTTTAACAATTGTAAGTTCAAAGGTTTTGTTTATTTGATTTTTGAGTTTTTATTATTTAAATATTGTGAGAATAGATACTATGGCTCGTAAGCCATTAAAAAACATCTAAATACATTGTTTTAATTCATATAAATTTTATATTGTAAATATTTTAATAGTGACGAACTCAAATAAAACAACTAATACTAAGAATCAATCATAGAGTTGTTAAATTAATTTATGAATTGTAACTAATATATATAATTTATGATATCTAAAATATAAATAATTATATTTATTATTTCCATTGAAATTTACAATCACATGCACACATAAAAACTTACAAAAATAAATTCATATATCCATAATCAATTATCAAGAACATATATTAAATTTTATTATTTTTATTGAAATTCACAATTATAGAAATCTTTAAAAAAAAATCAATTTCGTATTTTGTGGAAAGAGAATGTTACAATTATCGAGAAGATATTAAATACACTATATTTATATAGGTAAGTATATATATATATATATATATTGCTATTATCAATATAAATATTTATCATTTTAATATTATGAACTTAAATAAAAAAAATAATCAAATATTAATAAAAAAATCATTTATTACATATATAAATTAATAATTTTTTTCCTTTTGCAATTAATGTGACTTTCTAAAATAGAAGTCACAGCAACATATAAAAAATTATTATTTTGAAAATTTTAAATATTTTTTAAATATTCTAAAAAATGAAATAATATAAACTCATATTTAAATCTCTAGAGACAATTAATTGTATTTAATTTACAAAGAGCACCAATTCCTTCAAGGTCGATGTGAAAACTAACTGAACAAAAATCAATTTATTTAATGGTGGAAAAAATAACCGGTGAGTTATTTTTTCGATGTGGTATAACAATTAATGTAGATATAAAATTGAATATTATAATTTATTACAGAATCTGTGAAAAAAGTGGGAATTTATTAAAATGTCGAAATAACCAATTTAGTTAATTAAAATTAAAGAGTAAAAAAGTAATTTTATAAAAAATATGATGTGTTGCATTTTTACGAAACCACTTGTCAACGCGTGGTTAATTGGCTTTGTTAATTTCCTCATTTTATTATAATAGAGATAGATATTTGACTTTTAAGAATGAATTGATTTGATTTTTGAGATGTTATGATTGCAATTATAAAATAATTTATTTATTTATATTTTTAATTCGATAAAAAAACTATAAAATGTGTTTGGTTGAACTTCTTGTTTTAAGAAAATGGTAAGTAAATTTTAACCTTAAACAAACATATACTATTATATATATATATATATATATTGAAAAAAAATTCTATTATTATTATATATAATAATATAACGATAATATAGATTTTGGATTAATGTCAATTTTAAAATTTGAAAATTGAATCCAAAAAATGAAATAATATAAACTCATATTTAAACCTCTAGTGGCAATTAGCTCTATTTAATTTACAAAGAGCACCAATGCCTTCAAGGTCGATGTGAAAACTAACTGAACAAAAATCTATTTATATAGTGGTGGAAAAAATAATCGGTGAGTTATATTTCCGATGTGGTATAACAATTAGTGTAAATATAAAATTGAATATTAGAATTTATTACAGAATCTGTGAAAAATGTGAGAATTTATTAAGATATCGAAATAACCAATTTAGTTAATTAAAATCAAAGACTAAAAAAGTAATTTTATAAAAAAATATGATGTGTTGCATTTTTACAAAGCAACTTCTCAACGCGTGGTTAAATGACTTTGTTAATTTCCTCCTTTTATTATAATAGAGATAGAGATTCGACTTTTAAGAATGAATTGATTTGATTTTTGAGATGTTATGATTGCAATTATAAAATAATTTATTTATTTATATTTTTAATTTAATAAAAAATCTATAAAATGTGTTTGGTTGAACTTCTTGTTTTAAGAAAATTGTAAGTAAATTTTAACCTTAAACAAACATATACTATTATATATATATATATTGAAAAAAAATTCTATTATAATTATATATAATAATATAATGATAATATAGATTTTAGATTAATATCAATTTTAAAATTTCAAATTTGAATCCAAAAAATGAAATAATATAAACTCATATTTAAACCTCTAGTGGCAATTAGCTCTATTTAATTTTCAAAGAGCACCAATGTCTTTAAGGTCGATGTGAAAACTAACTGAACAAAAATCTATTTATATAGTGGTGGAAAAAATAATCGGTGAGTTATATTTCCGATGTGGTATAACAATTAGTGTAAATATAAAATTGAATATTAGAATTTATTACACAATCTGTGAAAAATGTGGGAATTTATTAAAATGTCGAAATAACCAATTTAGTTCATTAAAATTAAAGACTAAAAAAGTAATTTTATAAAAAATATGATGTGTTGCATTTTTACGAAGCCACTTGTCAACGCGTGGTTAATTGGCTTTGTTAATTTCCTCCTTTTATTATAATAGAGATTTGTCAAAGTCTTTAGGAATGTATCTTACATCAAATCTGTAATGAAACATTATATAGAAAGTTTTAAATATGAAATTAATGATTCTTAAACATGTAAATAAAAAATAACAATATATATTTCATAACAATATAAAAAAGTTTAGTTTTAGACCAACTTTAAGATTTTTTTTACACTTTTAGATTTTTTTTCAAAAAATTGTAAAAATGAACTTTCAGATGGATCGGGAAGTATCAGACCAGGAAATAGGCAAATATAACTGTTTTCCGGTCCGAAAAGCAGAATACCGGAAAACAGTTATATTTTGTTTGTTTCTCCGGTTTAGTTTTTAATTATATAATATTAAAAAATTATTATTATTGTATAAGACATAAATTATTTTACACATTATATATATGGTTCGCTATCTCGCAAAGCGTCACTAGTAGTGGAATATATATAAATGAGTTTGCATCCGATTATAGGAGATGGGTCCACGCGCCGTGATTTCTGCCGTTAATATATCCAAAACCAAGCTGAACTTTAAATTAAAAGATATAAAAAAATTCGACCGTTGGATCCTTTGCTTCTGATCACACACTCTGTTTTCACAATCACTCACATTTCTCTCCTACTGCCAACACTCAACAACAGAATGGAAACTTCCGATGGCATCTTTCATGAGGTATGCAATTTTTTATTTTTCTTTTCTTGAAATGGGTTATGATTAAATTTGAATTTGACTGGATGGTCAGGACTGGTTTTGTTAGGAATAGAGGAGACAGAATAGCACCAACCAGAGTAGAAATAGAATAACAAAGTATGGAAAGTAGAAAGAGACACGAGAGATTTAACGTGGTTCGGCAATGTGCCTACTCCACGAAGGAAGAGAATAACAATCCACTATAATGATCAAAGGGATTACAAGATATCACACAAAATAGCCACAAAAGGCTACACTCAAATCTCACAACCCAAGGCACCCAAACTAAAACCCCTAACTCTCGAATGTGTTTCCCACACTCACAATGTGAAATTCTCTTTAGAACTGGATGCTTTCTTCTTTGTGAGACGCCTCTATTTATAGTGATCACAAAACCCACTTTCCTAATAGTTTCTTTCCAATAAGGAAAAGTAAACCATAACAATTGGGAAAAACAAATCTCCTCAAATTAGGAAAACTAGCAAATAGGAAATAGATCCAAAAAACAAAATAGAAATTCCTTCCAAAAAGGATTTCTAGTGAATCAAGTAATTTAGGATTCCTTATGATTCAAGGCATCCTAACAAATCTCCACCTTGACTTGAATCACCTCAACTTTTCTGAATCTTCTTTCTTTGATCACTATCAATTATATCTTCACCTTGACCCATAAACAAACTTCGAATTGTCTTCCTCTTTCTTGTATCCCGTAAGGGAATCTTAACGATCACAAATTCCAATCAAGCTCAAACAATGCTTGAACTTGATTATAGATAAGGACTTGGTCATCATATCAGCAGGATTGTTTTCAGTACCAATTTTCTGAACCGTAATATTACCTTCAGAAATCACATCTCGAACAAAGTGGTACTTGACGTCTATGTGCTTAGTGCGTTCATGGAACATTTGATCCTTTGCTAGATGAATCGCACTCTGACTGTCACAATGGACTGCCGTCACCTTCAAATCTTCGCTGAGTTCACCAACCAATCCTCTCAACCAAATTGCTTCCTTTACAGCCTCAACCATGGCCATATACTCGGCCTCTGTTGTTGACAAAGCAACAGTCGCTTGTAAAGTAGCCTTCCAACTAATTGCACAACCTCCAAGAGTAAAGACATATCCAGTAATCGATCTTCTTTTGTCAAGATCACCAGCATAGTCCGAATCAACGTAACCAACAACATTCCCTTTGTCTTTACCAAACTCCAAGCAAACATGAGTAGTACCCTTCAAATATCTCAATATCCACTTCACAGCTTGCCAAGGTTGTTTTCCAGGATTAGCCATGTAACGGCTGACTAAACTAACAGCATGTGCAATATCGGGACGAGTACACACCATTGCATACATGATACTACCAACAGCATTAGAGTAGGGAACTTGTGACATATATTCTATGTCCTCATCAGTTTTTGGTGACAAATCAGCAGAAAGCTTAAAATGAGAAGCTAATGGAGTACTTACCGGTTTTGCGTCTTTCATCCCAAAACGCTCAACAACTTTCTCTATGAAACTTCTTTGAGTTAAGTAAAGTTTACCGGCAGCTCTATCTCGCTTAATCTCCATTCCCAAAATTTTCTTTGCTCCTCCTAGATCTTTCATCTCAAACTCACCATTCAACTGATTCTTCAAATTGTTGATCTCAGACTTATTCTTGGCAGCAATTAACATGTCATCGATATATAAGAGTAGATAGATATATAAATCATCAGATAACTTTTTGAAGTACACACAACTATCAGAATGACTCCTTGTGAAACTATGCACCATCATAAACGAGTGGAACTTCTTGTACCATTGTCGAGGTGACTGCTTTAAGCCATATAATGACTTCTTGAGTAGACAAATATGGTCTTCTTTTCCTTCAACTTCAAAACCTTCTGGTTGAGACATGTATATGGTCTCTTCAAGTTCACATGTAAAAACGCAGTCTTCACATCTAGTTGCTCTAACTCAAGATCATGAATAGCAACTAAACCAAGCAAAACACAAATAGAGCTATGTTTAACAACAGGTGAAAAAACATCGTTGAAATCAATACCTTGCACCTGACTATAGCCCTTTGCAACCAAACGTGCCTTGTATCTTGCTTTCTCGACCCCAGGTATGCCTTCATTTTTCTTGTAGACCCTTTCTACATCCAACGATCTGCTTTTAAATAAGAGGCTTTACTAGTTCCCAAGTTTTATTTTTATGAAGAGACTCCACCACTTCTTGCATAGCCACCAACCACTTACCAGAATCATCACACGAGACGGCTTCACTATATGTGACTGGGTCATCAGATCCTTCGATTTCTTGTGCAGCGACACAAGCTATGGTAACATAATCATCAAATCTCGAAGGCATTCGTCTCTCTCTTAAGGGTCTTCCTCTGGCAATGATTTCAGTCTCTATCTCATTTGGCTTTTCATGATTTTCGGATGGAGACTCCACCCTAATACCTTGCATCTCTTTGATCTCCTTCTCAGAACTCTCCACCTTAGTGTCAGAACTAACACTTTCCTTATTTGGATGAAGCATGGTATTCTCATCAAAGATGCAATTTCTGCTAATTATGGATTTCGGTGTCATTGGATCAGTAAGCCAAACTCTGTATCCCTTCACACCATTCGGATAACCCAAAAATATGCCCTTCTTTGACCTAGGTTCTAACTTTCATTGTTCGAATGAACATAGACAGGACATTTAAATATCCGTAATTCAGAATAATTAGCAGGTTTACCAGACCATACCTCTTCAGGAGTCTTACACTCGATTGACGCGGATGGAGAACGATTCACTAAGTAACAAGCTCTCGCCGCAGCCTCTGCCCAAAAATCTTGCGTTAATCCAGAATTACTCAGCAGACAACGAACCTTTTCCAAAAGGGTTCTATTCATGCGTTCGGCTACGCCATTCTATTGGGGTGTCCCACTAACTGTGAGATGTCTCACTATGCCCTCTTTCTTGCAGAATGAATTAAATTCCCCACTACAGAACTCCAACCCATTATTAGTTCTCAAGCGCTTAACTTTCTTTCCAGTCTGCTTTTCAACCAATGCCTTCCAATCTCTGAAGGTCTCAAAAGCTTCAGACTTATTCTTCAAGAAATAGACCCAGACTTTTCTTAAAAAATCATCAATCAATGTCAGCATGTAACTAGAACCACCTTTTGATGCAACACGTGATGGTCCCCAAAGATCAGAGTGAATATAATCCAACGTACCTTTAGTTTTGTGTATTCCAGTGCTGAAGTTGACTCGTTTGTGTTTGCCGAAGACACAATGCTCACAAAACTCCAAATTGGATATATTTCGATCACCCAAAAGACCCCTCTTACTCAGCATTGCCATGCTTTTCTGACTCATATGTCCAAGTCTCATATGCCACAACTTCGTAGTATCTGTTTCGCTTGTAGAAGAAACAGAGGCGGAACCCATAACAGTAGACCCCATCAGATAATACAGCCTACCAAATTTCTTCGCCTTCATAACTACCAGCACACCTTTACTAACCTTCAAAACTCCACCTTCACCAGTGAATTTGCAACCTATATCATGTAAAGCAGATAATGAGATAAGGTTTTTCTTAATATCAGGAACATACCGAACGTCTACCAATGTTCGAATCACGCCGTCATGCATCCTAATCTTCACAGAACCAATACCAGCAACTTTACAAGGTTGGTCATTGCCCATTAACACAACACCTCTTTCGGATTCCTCGAAAAAAGTGAACCATTCTCTTTGCCGGCAGATATGGAATGAGCACGCATAATCAAGAATCCACCCTTGATTAGATCTAGTATTATCATCAATGACTGTGTAGACATCACAGTCTTCATCCTTATCTTGCACAACACTGACTTCTGGAGGTTTCTCTGATTGTTGACTATTTTCTTTATTCTTTTTCTGAAGAGTCCAACAATCCTTTTTTATGTGCCCTTTCTTCTTACAATAATGGCAAACCATATACTTGGACTTTGATTTTGATCTAGAGCGATTTTTACCAGATTCTCTAGATTCGAGTCTTCCTCTAACCACTAAACCTTCAGCAGGATGATCTGCTCGGTTTTTGGACATCTGGTTATCAAATAACTCCTTCAAATAAAGCGCCGATTTGACGTCTTCCAACTTTAGAGAAGTATTACTATAGATCAACGTCTCTCTAAAGTTCTTGAAAGAAGGAGGTAGAGAATGAAGTAACATGAGGGCTTGATCTTCATCTTCATACTTGATGTCCATGTTAGATAGATCCATTACAATAGAAGAGAATTCATCAATATGAGACTTGATGGACGTACCTTCTGCCATCGATAGGATGTATAAACGATGCTTGCCGATCAATTTTGTAGTGAGATTCTTTGTGATATATAGAGCCTCTAATCTATCCTATAATCCTTTTGCAGTATTATGATCGATAATCTCTCTCAGAACCTCATCAGACAAACACAATTGGATCATGGATAATGCTCTCTCATCTATCTCTACCATCTTCTCTTCATCCCACGATTTGGAAAATTCTTCTTTCTTCAAAAGCGCCTTCTGCAATCCATGATGTGTCAGAATTGCTTTCATCTTAACTTTCCACATAGCGAAACTCATGTTTCGATCGAACTTCTTGATATCAAACTTTGTTGATGATGTTGATGCCATGACTAATCCCAACTTATGCTCTGATACCAGTTTGTTAGGAATAGAGGAGACAGAATAGCACCAACCAGAGTAGAAACAGAACAACAAAGTATGGAAAGTAGAAAGAGACACGAGAGATTTAACGTGGTTCGGCAATGTGCCTACTCCACGAAGGAAGAGAATAACAATCCACTATAGTGATCAAAGGGATTACAATATATCACACAAAATAGCCACAAAAGGCTACACTCAAATCTCACAACCCAAGGCACCCAAACTAAAACCCCTAACTCTCGAATGTGTTTCCCACACTCACAATGTGAAATTCTCTTTAGAACTGGATGTTTTCTTCTTTGTGAGACGCCTCTATTTATAGTGATCACAAAACCCACTTTCCTAATAGTTTCTTTCTAATAAGGAAAAGTAAACAATAACAATTAGGAAAAACAAATCTCCTCAAATTAGGAAAACTAGCAAATAGGAAATAGATCCAAAAAATAAAATAGAAATTCCTTCCAAAAAGGATTCCTAGTGAATCAAGTAATTTAGGATTCCTTATGATTCAAGGCATCCTAACAAGTTTCTTTCGTCCCTTACATTCGAACCTGTGATCTGGCACGTTAAGATCAAGCGGAAGTATTTTGATTACAAGCTCAATTGTGTTTTGTTTAGGTATAATGTAGCTTTGGTTTCTTATAGATTTTGATTGAAAACGGGTTGTATTTGTCGGAAAGATGAAAGAGAAGTTAAGGTAGTGTTGATGTTATCATCTGCAGACATCTTAGAAGAAAAAGGAGGAGAGTGAAGTGATGAAATGTTTTTTTCGGAGACTGTTTCTTGTGAAGAAAGTTATATCAAGTGTAACCTTTTTCTTCCTTTCCTGTATTCAATAAACTTGTATTGATGGTACGATGCTATCAACTTTCAGGTTTGTTTCAAAAAAATTTTACTTTCGGTAGGTTCTCTCACCTTCATGAGGAGTTATATTTGGAATTGAAAGAAATTTGAATTTTAAATGAGTAGAGTTCAAACTAAATTTGAATTTTAAATGAGTAGAGTTCAAACTGTCAGCGAGTTCAAACTGTGGGTTGGACTCTGGTGATAAAATTTCAAATATTCTAAATACTTGGAATTTCATTATTTCAGCATGGTTACACCCAGCAACCTTGTATAAGCTTGGATTCGGAGTCCAACCAAACATATAAATACTTGGTAATTATTTTATGATCAGACACCGGCTCAGTTACACCCAACGGTCTCGTATAAGGTTGGGTTTGGAATCGATTACAAACGATTTAAAATTTAGTTAAAATCGATTCTAAATACTTGGTAAAATTTTTACCAAATACACCCTATATTTCCCCCAAATCGATTACAGATAAGATGGAGAATGAAAAACGAAGGAATTAGAATAAGTAATTTCATTGAATGAAATAATTCAAAAGTAAATACATCTAATCATTAAAAAGTCATAAAATTAGAGCTAGCAAATAATCATCTAAAAGTCAATTGCATATTCTCCATCAAATGGTAAAAAGCTAGCTCTTTTAATAATGACTGGCCCCAACCAGAAGACATCTAAAACACTTTTACGTATACGTAGAGCCTACATATACTTTTAGTGCTTTCACGATTCAATAGTATTATTATTTTTTTTTTTAACTATTTGCTTAGAAATGCATAGATATTTATAGATTGAAAAAAAATGCTTAAAGTAGTTAGATGGTACTTCCGTAAAAGTACTTCTATAAAAATATTTTTATTTTTTATTTTTATCAAAAGTTAAAAATAGACCATTATTCCGAAATGAACCATACACTAATTAGTTATTGTAAAATATATTTTGAAATAATTGTGTAACATCGACTATGGACGGTGTTTGAAAATTAGTGTGCATTTGGGTGAATCCCACCCCATCACCCACATCCTATACATCAGGAACGGAGCCAGCAATAATAGTAGAGGGGGCTGGAAGGCGGGGTGGGGGCAGCGCCTCACGGTGTGGTAGGATAAATTTAAATAAAAATTTAAATATATATTATATGAGTTGTATATTTTTATAATTTAATTTTTAAAAAAAAATATGTTATAAAATATTAAGTTTATTATTATTATTATAGAATATGTTTCAATAATTTTAATAAATTAAACGTGCTAATGAAAATTTATTATTTGTAAAGTTTTAACAATACAACCATTTTAATTAGTAATGCTTATGAATCCTTTCTCTTCTTGGTTAATAAGAGTTCGGATTCTGAGGTAGCTGAGTATTGTAAGAAGCTGAAGACGGGAAATAAGGAACATGATTACTATAATGGGCTAAATAAATGACTAAAGTATTTAATAAATTGTTTCGCTTCAACTTAGCACAATTGGAATGAAGAGCTATCTCTACAAGTATGACAAATATTGACGGTTTACTGGCATGCTAGCGATTTACTGGCGTGCCAGCTACTTACTGGCATCTGACGACATACTGGAGTGTCAGTGACTTATTGGTGTGTGTCGATTTACTAGTGTGCTGGTAGTTTACTAGCGTCCGACGACTTACTGGCGTATCGACGGCATACTGGCGTGCCGATGACTTACTGGCATGTTGATAGTTTATGAAAGTATTAACAGTTTATTGAGTGCTGACATTTTATTGGAGTTTGAAAGGATCCCTAGCATGTGGAGATTTCCACGAACGAAGCCATCTCATATGGGAAAACCGCAGGGGACCTTAGAGAGAACAGTGGATGAAGCAAAACCCACAAGCAGGAAAGGATCTCCACGATATGGCAAAGAGAAGTGGCCGGAAAGGTATTGCGACGTACACGATCGCTCTAGGAGTACGGTCGAAAGTCACAGGAAACGCGAAAAGGGAATAGAGCTTCGCGTCCAAGTCCATTTAATGAAGAATACATAGTGATAAGGGGACAACAAAGTAAATGCTCATGAATGCAATCAATTTCATTCAATGAGGAATAGAAACGAGAAGATGCAAGTAGGAGGATCAATGCCAATAAATGTAATGAATTGTAATTAATGCTCAATCTGTACAAAAATTTCATGTAACCCTCTGTAAATAGACAAGAAATAAAATAAAGGGGATGTTTTTTTTTTTTGAGGAGAAGATATGGAATTACTGCCAATCTGTTTCTAGATTATGAAGCTCTAATCTTCAAGACCCATGAAATTAAAAAGGGATTTTCTATTTTAGAAAATTCTGACTATAAATCTATATCCACTACAATTACCAGTTCAATAACTTAAGGCTTCATCCGGCGAACATGGAAAATGATATAAACCAAACTACATAGAAGCAAAATCTTTACTATAACATCCAAAAATTTCTCGAAATTTTGTAACTGGCATATTGGCGGAGCCACACGGTGAGTAGTGGTATCATTTGACACTATTGCTTTTGGGAGAAAATTAATTTATTATTGAAATTTTTATATAAAAATTTTTAATAATAAAATTCATAAGATGATGACACCACATTATTTTCAACATGAACCTTTAGGGGTCCGAGTCTGGCTCCGCCACTGGTATATATATTTACGAATTTTATAAATTTTGAAAAGTGATTAACTTTCGATAACTCTTATAAATTTTCATGAACTCTATAAATTCAGCAATGATTTTCGTAAATTTCTAAAAATAATATATGATTTTTGTAAACTTCAATGGATTTTTATAAATGATTTTTGTAAAATTTCAATAACTTTTACTAAAGATGTCATTACTATCATGTCATCCATGATTGATAGATAGCGCCAACCATAAGTACTTATTAGTCGTTACTTATTCTACTGTCCATACTTTTTTTCTTCCCATTCTCCTTTTTCCTCTCATTTTCTTTTCATTGTTGTTGTGTATCTTTTTTTCCTCTATAAGTTTAATCAGTAATTTATTATTATGTTTATACTTTTTTAACTCAAAATCTTATTATTTATTTAATGTAATTTATTGAATGAGACAATCTTATTTTTTTTTTAAATATAAATATATAATAAAAATAAAATTATTGTTTCAATAAAATAAAAAAGTAATACTTGACGAAAATAAAAAAATATATATTATATATAAAAAAAGACACATAGGCGATTTCAAAATATTTCATAATCATAATTAAAGTAAAAATAAATAAAATAACTAATGTGGTGAGATTGAATCTTTAATTGTTAATATTTTAAAGTCTTCCGAAGTCATTCAAAGTTTGTGAGGAAGAGGGTAAAAATTTTTTAGCTTTAGATTTCTTTTATTGGTTAAAAAAAGTTTACAAAAGTCTAAAAAGTTTGTCAAGTTCAAAAGTCATAAAAATTACAATACTCCAAAATTTTTACAAACTCTATGAAAGGTATGATTAGATATCCAAAACATTTGAAGAGTATTTAAAAGCCTATAAAAATCATGATTACTATCCAAAAACTTTTTAAAGATATTTAAAAGTTTATAAAAGTCATGAGTACATACCCCATGACTTTTGTAGACTCTTCAAAAGTCGTGATTAGATACCCGTGGATTTTCAATGACATTTAAAGTCCATGAAAGTCATAAAAAAACATGATTAGATACATTCATGTTAATTGGATTTGTTATTTGGGAATTAGGGTTAGGATTTCCAAATTTGGGGATTTCGAATTAGGGGTTTTGAAATTTGAGGAATTTTATTTTTAATATTTATAAATTATAATTTTGATATTTATCATTTTAAACATCCGTATCTGAATTTATTTGTTTTAACTTAAAGTTGTTGACTTGGTTCTAATCCAATGTGGGCAGGAGCGGACCCATAATTTGAAATATGAGGTTGCGGAGCTTAAATTGAATATGTACTATAAAATATTTTTAAAGTTCTAAATTCAAATCAACAGACACATGAAAGATAAATATATAAATAAACCATAATAAAAACATCATTCTATTAGCATGTTATAAAATTCAATAACAAAGTATCATAATCTTTTTTTAAAAAAGTGTTAATCTCATCACTAAAAATTAAGAATTTCGAAAAATAAACAAATACATATGTGCACAAACATGATAAAAACGAAATTTGAAGAAAACAAAAAAGCAAAACTAATGATAACAAATAAAAGTATTAAATCAATTTTTTTTTATAAAACAACACGACATAGTAATTTTAGAAAAATAAAGAAAAAGAAAATAAATTAGATCTGGGTATTAGTAATAGTATAAAATAATACACTACAATGATATCATTTCAAGAAACAAAGTAATCAATAATTTTCAACAAACACAATATACCATAACAATATAAAAAGAATAAAGGAAAAATAAAGTAATTATATTTAGTATTATACCAATAATATAGTTATATATGATTAAAGAAAAAAATCAAATATCGACTCAAACTTTAAAAAAATAAAACATACAGCACTAGAATAATATTAAGAAAAATGATAATAAAAAGAAAGGGGAAAAAAAAAAGAAACTATATTTAATAACTATGGTTTTTGCCTTTATCGAGGAATTAGTTTTATGAAGAATGATGAGTTGAAAAGAGAAGAATGAAGATAAAAGAGAGAGGATGGATTGAAGAATGATATATATATTGCTTGTGTATATGGTTAGATGTTTGTTCATTTTATTAATAAAATTTTTTATATTTTTTATTATGAATTATTATAATGATTTTTATCTTTTTATTTTTGTATTACTCATTATTTTCCTGACGAGTGGGGTTGCATATGCGACCCCACTTTCTATACTAGGTTTGCCACTGGCGTGGTTGTTGAAGATATGTATGATGAAAAATTTTCATGCGGGAAACTTGATTGGAAGTGTGTGTGTATTCTCACCAAATTAATTAAGATATCTGCTTTAATTAGAGATTTTTATCTGTAAGGACAGTTGACATAGTTTAGGTAGGATAGCTATCAATTTTGAGGGCTTTGACCTTAATTATGTTTCTGCATATGATTTGCAATTAAAAAGGACTTTGGTCCATCATAAGGTTGAGTTATGGAGACTTCGCTCGTGCTTGAATTTCTGCTTCAATATGTTCTGGTTGGATTTCTCATATCCTACAGTCGTTTAGGGGTCTTACTTAAAGGTGAAATAAAAATTAAACTAAATGTGATATTTTGATATATGATTTGTATGGTTATTAGTTATGTATGTGATATGTGGTGTTTTAGTTTGGTTAATTGTTCTGTTATAATCCAATGATAAGTTATTTTCGGGGAATAGTGAATGAATATAAATGGTTAATAAGCTGATAGTTCACATATTTTGTGTAACTTTTTGTATGATATTTTATGTTAGAAGTAAGCAGATTGTCACCATTAAATTAAGATAGTTTGACTTATTTGTTATGATTTTTGTGAGATTATATTAGGAATTTATTCTGATGTTAGTATGATATGGCTTAAGCATGATTATGTTGCATATGGTTAATATATTTTATTTGATAATCTTTGGATAATTTTGTGTTGATGCTGTTGTTAGCTAGAGATTATTATAGTAACGTGTTAAATGATTTTAAGTGTTATGAATTTTATTATTCATTGATGCTTAAATTAAAGGGTTCTATGATGTGTTGAAAGGATGATTTTTACATAGCTAAAAAGAAGACTTGTTTTCAACCGTGTATTGATTATTGTTTGTATGTGTTGATAATCTTGTGAGTATCACCCTATAGTCTTACAAGTCATGAACCCATTTATTTCTTTAGCTGCCTCACTAAGCGAAAAGTTTAGCATGTTGGTTTGCTTTGCTAATACGTGGGTAGAAAGATTATTATTTATGTTGATTATTATTTGTGTATTGTTTGGGAGTTGGATCTCTTGCACAGAAGGGTCACATCAATACGAGGATCTAAAGTTTGAATTTATAAATCATTATTACCACATGATTTTTTTAAAGTAATAAGTTGATGTTTGATTAAAGAAATCTCCTATGCCGGGTTAAGATTCTAATATGTTATTTGAAATGGTGTAATATAACATTTATTTTTAGTATGTTTTTGGCGATCTGTTGGTACTTTTAGAATTTAAAGATATTTTCATTTTACCACGGCAGATTTACTATATTAGCCAAATAAACCTCTACTTTTTCATTTTTATCAAAAAAAAAACACTTTTGTAAATATTCCGTCCATTTGACTGTTCGTCCGTTAGTGGATGAATAGTAACAATTGGTATTTTGGTAATTTTAATTTATTTGAAAAATAATAAATATTTATAAAGCAAAAAATTTTTAAAAAATTATTTTTGAAAAATAATAAATTATAAAATGCCCCTGGTTACTGTTCATCCAATGACGGATGAACAGTAAAATGGACAAAAAATGTTAAAAAGTAGTTTTTTTTGCTAAAAAAAATGAGGTTTTTTTTTTTTGCTAACATGGCAAACCTGCGGTGATAAAATGGAAATATTCCTAGAATTTGTTTTAATGTCAAGTGTTCGAATTTGTTACTGGTTTATCATCAGTTCTTTATTTGATTTAAATAACATTTTTATTCTCCTCTTGATTTCAAATTATTTTCAAATTTGAATTCCCATCATGTCTTTGCAGTTGATCTAATCTAGACACTGAAAAGACTTATTAGAATTTTTTTATATGAATAATAAGTGTCTAACGGAAAGGGAATGACTGATTTTTATAGCATGATTTTTACATCTTCATTTCATTTGTAACCTGATAAATTAATGATTATTCTGGCTAGTTAGAAAGAGAAAAGCAGTTTCAAATAATCTTACAAGACCTTGGCCATGTTCTTGAACCTAAGAAGAGAGAGATAAATTCCTGGAATGAAGAACTTAACAAACATGAAGCTCTAGTCGATTAGTTATGAGAGACAAAAAAAATGGATAGAGATAAATAGAAGGCTTGTTTTTCAACTCCATTGAATTAGTTATGTAATTGAAAATTAATAAACTTTATAGAGGGAGAAGGAAGAGTTTTCAAGAAAGACTTTTAAAATTAGAGGATGAGTTGAATGCAAAGCATAATATACAAATGGAAATTGCCGAATTGAAATTTAAAATGCAACACATGAAGCTTCAGATGATGCTGCATCTCAAAAGGAAATGGAAGATAATAAGGATGAATTGATCAATATATGACTAGAGAGGGTCAAAGAAATAATGAAGTAGTAAAAGCAGAAGCAGCCAAAAAATTGGGAAATGCTGAACTGACAGAAGCACACATAGAAGTCAAAAAAATATGCTTAGTGTTAATTAGGCATAAGGGTCTTACAAGCCCCTGAACTTAGTTATATTTTTCAAGTCAACCCTCCAACTTCACGAAAGGTCAATTTAACCCCTTAACTTTTAAATTTAGTGTCAAATAAGCCCTTTTTGCTGATGTGGAGGGCATAATTGACATTTTAAAGTTAACACTTTTTTGCTGCCAGATCAGCCTCCACATCAGCAAAAGGGCTTAATTGACCCATTATTTGGAAGTTGAGGGGCTAAATTGACCCTCCGTAAAGTTTGAGGGCTAACTTGAAAAGTATAGCCAAGTTCGGGGGCTCTTGAGACCCTGATGCCATTAAATTAACAAGCATTTTTAATTTGTTGTTGGTGTGAATTTGAAGATTTATGACCAGTCCCAACAAAAAAATTGGGATAAAAAAATGGAGAAATCATTATCAAACTATTTCAGAATGATAACAAATTAAAGTATTCTTCTGAGGAAGCCGAAGTCCCGGCCACGATCAAATGCACTGCATGGTAGTACTAAAAGACCCACATTGGCCTCCATTCAAGATCATTGATATCGAAGATGATCATAAGGTTATATATGTTTCCTCTTTGTATAACTGTTACCAATTCAAATTTCACATGCACATTGACTCTACATGAAGTTAACGATGATGAAGATAAGAAGTAAAAAAAAAAAAAACTAAAAGAGGATAGGCTTTAAATATAGGTAGATGTTACCACATCTTTGAAAGAACTAAATGATTATAATCCAAGTGATAGAGATGTGATTCTAGAGCTATGAAATTTCAAAGAAGGAAGAAAATCAACTCTTAAATAATCCCTCAAGTATTTTTTTTTTACTAAAATCAATAAGCTCAAGTGCAACAACTTCAAGTGTGCCAAAAATTCTTAACATTGAAGGTATATATGTTTTCTTGTTTCCATCTTTGCATGGCATAAATTGCACTATTATGATAGTATATTATGAAGTTATAGAGTGATCTTGAAAAGGCAGAGGTTTATGCTCAAATTGTCTGTTAGGTAATGCTAAATGAGGTTTGCACTGATGTTTATGATCAAAGAACTTACTGCTATTTTTCCAAGAAAGGAAGTTAGCATAATCTATCTATATAGTGCCTAGTCTACTACTAAAATCTTAGTTTATTTTTACTAGTTGAACTTGTTATTTGAATGTTTACTGTAGTGTGCAGTCAGTATTCGCTTACATTAAATTTTTCCTTATTTTAATCAATGCAATAGGTTGGGTTTGATTGACTATATTTTATTTGATCTTTTTTAGTGAATGGATCAGTAATTTTGTTAATTCAAGGGCTAGAATGACTTCTAAGCCATGCCAAGTGTTTGTTGTAGTGTTTGTCTTGTTAAGCCTTACTTTTCATTCACATTTGATCATGTTGATTGAGTGGTTAGAAAACATGAGCAGTTGAGTAAGCCAAACTCTCATATAATTAATCATTCTATGACTTAGATTCTTATTTGAACTTAGATTGGTGGATAGGGTGACCATTTTATGCACCTTTTATGGTAAATAAGGATAGTAAACCTTACCAGCCTCACTGATTGCAATATAAAATAGATGTTATGTTTTCTAAACACGGGCGGGGTTATAGGGAGAGGACCTTGTGCTATTTGTGCTCTTCTTTGACCTATGTTAACAGATAATAGACCTCTAAGGAAGAATCTAACCTAGAGCTCTAGGGGAGATACTAACCAATTTTTTGAATAATTTTCTTGCTTGTTTATTTCATCAAAATGATACTCTTTAAATAAAGTCTAAGACAATCTAAATCATTGCAAGAAAATGGATCAAATACTAAAAAGGCAATAAAAGATTATTCTCAAATTATTGTAGAATCAATGACATGATCTGTGCCATGAATTCCTACTCTTAATGTTTGACTTGATTGTATCTTAGATCTATAACACTAGCCCCTCCTAGACATTCAGCTTGTTCTCAAGCTAGAAATCAAGTAATGCTTGTATCTCTAGGCTCAATTTCTTCACCGTTCTCCACTACTTCAATCCTGAATAACTTTTTAAATTGATGCTCAGGAGAAAAAAATTCATCACAGTTATAACATAACCCTTTTAAGCGCATTTTTTTCATCTCTGCCCTAGTTAATTACTTTATCATCAAAGAAGATTTAGAGTTAGAGATCGCTATCCCTTTACTTAAATTTGAATTAGAACTTGCATGAGTTGAATCTAAATATTTTATTTTGTTGTCGACTGTGATGCATGAGTTATGTGTTGTTTCTGATGGCCAATGTATACATTCAAAGGCTCGAGCAAGACTCATGATATGAGCCAAAGTGGTAGGTTTTTGCATTTCCACCAATAAGGGAAGGGTGTTGCTGAGATCTCCAGTGAAGATATCAACTTGTTGATCAACTTTGACTGTTTTTGCTCGTGCTAGAAGTTCTTGAAATTCTTGTTGATACTCCTCAACTGAACATGTTTGTTTAACACCCACTAAATCAACTAATGGATTACTGTGTGTAGGAGGACCAAACTTGAGAGTGCATAATTCTGAGAAAGTAATCCGTGATGAGATTCGACTCGTCTTACTTTAGTTTGGAATACCACCACTGCGCCTCATCCAACATGTGAAATCCTGCTAATCTTACTTTGTTGGCTTCAGCAGTTTTTTATTAACAAAAAAACTACTCGCAATGCTGTAGCCACAAGTGGGTCTTTCGAACCATCAAAGGTTGGAAAATCTAAATTTGTATATCAAGGATCCAGTGCACTACTGCTACTGTGACGTTGTCTTCCGATCCTTCTTCTGTCCTCATTGGCTCCTCTGATTCTCAATGCAATCAAGAAGTCGAGAGAAAATTCTCCATTTGCGAAGAATTCTTTCCTTCAACGCGGCAATGGAAGTAGCAACTAATGCAGCAACGAATTCTTGGATTAGGGTTTTGACATTACGGTTGTCAACCATCATGTTTAGCTTTGGTACCAAGTTGTCATGTTTTCTAGACACGGACCGAGTTATAGGGCGAGGACTTTATGCTAGTTATGCTTTTCTTCGACTTATGTTGACAGATAATGGACCTTTAAGGGAGAATCCGACCTAGACCTCTAAGAGAGAATCTGACCTAGAGATCTATTGGAGCTACTAACCAATTGTTTGAATAATTTTCTTACTTGTTGATTTCATCAAAATGATACTCTTTAAATAGAGTTTAAGACAATATAAATCATTACAAGAAAAGGAAACAAATACTAAAAAGACAATAAAGATTATTCTCAAATTATTGCAGAACATGATTTGTGCCATGAATCCCGACTCTCAATGTTTGACTTGAATTCATCTTGGATCTATGACAATATATTTTGGGTTTGATTATTGTAAGCTTGTTATCTCTCTTTTACTTAATGTCACTAACCTAACCTACATTTAAGGTATTTCTCATGTACAAGTCTGCAAGATGATTTATTGCTTAGGTTATGTTATTTTATTGCTTGGGCTAAGTTATGCCTTCTTGAAATTTTTCGGGGTTTTTCTTTTTGAAAAATTTCACTTTATATCTATCAATTATATTTCATACTAGCTAAGAAAGTAAAACAGCATAATCAACAGTGTCATTAATAAGTAATGGCTTTTAATTATTTTGTATGAGGGATGCTCCAAACTTCAATTTTAGGAATTAAGAAGATTACATCAAACAACAAGCTTCTTATTATTTACTTTTCATAATTCCTTAAACTATGATGTAATTAGTGTGTTTGAGGCTTGTTTTTGTATCTGTTAATTGCTGGGCTTCTGTCATTTAGGCTACGTTGAAGTGAAGCGTCGACCAAGTTCTTTACTCCATGACCCGCTTTGAATCCACGTCTTTCTCTAGATGGATTCACCCGCATCACTTAAGCCTAGCTATGTAAATCAACTTTTCTCATTGTTGCCTTTTTGACCAAGTCTTTGAATCTGTATCTTCTTATTCGATTTCTCTTTATTTGTTAAGGTTTACTCTAGTTTTGTATTCTCTTTGTGATTTTCTCTTTGTGATTATTTTGTAAACTTGAACTAATCCTTATAGTTAAGAATCAGGACCTCAGCCATGGATGTAACACATTTTTTTAGTGAACCACGTAACTTTGTGTGTATTATTCTTTACATTTTTTGCTTTGATTTATTTTGTTTGTTATGTAATGTATATGGATCTGTTCTTTCCATATTGAATCTTGCTAGTTTTGGCATTGTTGTTGTTTGTCTGTTTACAACACTTCCTAATTTATAACTAAAGTACTTAAAATTTCTCAAACACGTATGTTTTCATAAAAACTCAAGAATCTTTTGCCTTTTTTTCAACTGCTTGTGTTTGCCTATCTCGCTATCCACACAGTCTTTATCACCATCACTATCACCTTCATTGTCATCATCAATTTCTGACTCATCGCTAGTAGTAGCCAAAGGAATCGCGAGTCAGTTACCGATAATGGCGGATTCAGTAGCCCTCATAGCTTCCAATATGTGAAGATAACTAAGTCAAGCATTAAATCCTATTAAGAAGGTACATATCATCAACTGACACAATTGGCCACGAATAATAACTAAAAGCAGAAGAGGAACATATGGATAGAAGGAGAAATGAGACACTCAATATACCATTTCAATGAATTCAGATTCATTTCTAGTGAGCCCTTCAATATCGTAATTCTTGCTTATTTCTCTATATGATTGATAAATGGTCAAATTAGTCTATGATCAGAACATGAAGAATGGCGTATTCAGAAATATACTATGTACACAAACCGTTAAATCAAGCTGGAGCTTTTTATTAACTTCTGAAATTACTCATGAAAAGTCTTTCACTTTATCCAAAACTGCACAAGAATGGTCGAGAATTTATGAGCATATTGATCAACATATAGAACCTTATTCAAATAAGAATAGATCTCATTTTTATTAATCTAATGCTCTAATACAACACTATAATCATACAAATCCTGGGTAATGAATACTGTCCATATTAAATCTAACCAAGACTAGCCTGAGAATGTATGGAAAATGGTTCGAGTTAATGACAAAAACTATCACAAATTCAAGGATCTAACAAAGTGAAATATACAAGTACCTTGGCTTTTAGCAATAGAATTGATATTGGGCTTTCTATCAGGGTTTGACATTTTCCAATAACGAATCTTAATCGTTACATACAAAAAAGTGCAGATTCTGTAGATATTGCATCAATAATTTAACAATGACCTTTTTGAATCTTGCAGCTTGAATATGCAAGACTGAGTGAGTTTGATGATATCATTGGGTTGATGATAATATTTAAGGGTAAGCTGCTCCTAATCTAATTATCTCCATTAGTCACATAATGATTAAGGCTACTGCAAAATCAACAAGTGAATGGGGAAAATTTTGATTCTCCAATTATCTCCATTTCAACGGGATTCCATCTAATTAAGTCATTTATTTCAGCACAATTGGAGTTGAGGTGCTTCAATGATACAACCTCAAGGCTGATATCTACCTTAAAACTAGTATAATACTGTTAGACAACTTAGTATTAATCGGCAGTGTACTTCTAGTTTAGATGCACACATAAATGCAGTGCTAATTCCTATTTAAAATGGTTTGATTTATTATTTTGACCCTATTTTTTATTTGGTTCCTAATATTTAGATTTGATGGAAGTTGTCCTCGGAGTGCAACTTCTGCCAATTAGGTTTTTCGAAATTTCATTCATGTGTACTAGAATCTTTAAAGATTTGATTGATTCAGGTACCCTGCATATATTAACTCTTGATTTGGAAACACCATATGCAGATGCAAATGCTTAATTTAATCATTTGTCACTGTTATTTATTGATAGATTAAAAGATGTGCAATGAGGGCGATAAAGGTGCTAGTATATGGGATGCTACTCAAGGATTTTTTTTAATGTTTTTATTTCAAGTAGAAACTATTTGTAACACCCAAACCCCCACCCCGACGGAAAAATGTGGAGAACGGATGCCATATACAAACCGAACGGACAGTATACGAAGCAAATACAGAAACAATTAGGGGTGTTCATGGGTGGTTAACCATCCCGTTAGAAATAATCGGTTCGGTAACCGAAAATTTCAGTACAAGATTTTGTGAACCATTACCATAACCGTTTTAACTGGTAACCGCTAATACGATTACCGGATTTTGCAGTACAGTTATGTGGTTAACCATTAACCATGTAATTATTTTTAAACATAAAACAAAAAGGAGGAAAACCAGTAGATTACTAAGTCTAGAATGCATTCAATACAAGTCATAATTCCAAACTTCCAAATACATAAACTTAGTGTATTTGTGACCATAAGAGATCTACATCCATCAAGCATCACAAAAGATACAAACGATAATAATGTCTCAATGTCTTAATCCAAAATACATAAACATAATAAATTGTCCCAAATCATACATAAACATGATACATAAATAAAACTAGATTTCTTAACATAGTTTTCCACATTAGATCTTCATTCATCAAACGTTAAAAATGATTTGTCGATCATATTCGTAGGTTGCTCCAAGGTTAAATCCTGCATTTCTACATCAACAAAATTATAGAAAAATTAATAAGTCATATGAATCATTATGTTATAACATTTTTAACAATATATAAAATAGAAAGAAATTTACCATCTTCTAATGCTTCTAATGACAGCTAGCTTTCACCTTCTAGTTGATTAAAAGACTTACACATTTTATCATACTGTATGTATACGTAGTATACTAATATTGTGGGTCATTAATTTGTTATTTTCTAAAAAATATAAATAAAAAAAATTATACCAGTTTTTCAGTTAACCGTTTACTAAAAAATCATAACCATAACCATCCCATTTAACCACTATTTTTACAGGTTCAGTTACCGTACCATTTAAATTAAAAATTTTCAATAAGGTTACCGCCCATTTAAACCGATTTTTCGGGCTTTCGGTACGGTACAACGGTTCCAATTTTTTCTGAACACCTCTAGAAACAATATAATATATATAGAGCAAATACATAAATATGAAACAATAGTCAAAAGATACTCCTTATTGAAAGTATATCAATCCGCAAATTCAAGTATAAGTTTCAACATAATAATCAAGATCGAAAGAAATGAATATTGTCATCTGAAAACCAGATTCAAACTAAAACAACGGTTACAGAGTCTAATTACTTAAAGTCAATAAATATTTGAAAATGAATCCAAAGTCGAAAATGTCTTAATAAACCAAAGCTGAAAACAAAATGATGCTAGATGATAACTGATGCTGATATGCGTGTAATATCCTGTTACTCCATCTGACTATCTAAACTCAGCAGTTTCCATCCCAAATGGGTACAAACATATAAAACAAAAATGAAAACCACAAAGGGTCAGACTATCGATGTCTGGTTAGTAAGCCAATGTCCAACAAACACACACAAAATGCGTATTGCATTAACAGATTAAAATGTTATGCAACAGATGCATATTAGTTTAACAAACATGGGATTACAACATAAGCAGACAATTTGATTATTAAACCAAAATATTCTGATTAAAAATCCCCTTTAAGTGACCTAAAATAAGTGATGACAGATTATTGCAATTACCATTTGAAAGTAGCATTAAAAGTTAACAAATTATTTTAGATCAGTGTCCAATACCGAACTGTGAATTCGGTATGGAGTTTGGGAAGCAATTCAGGCAGAGGACACCACAGACCATACCAAACTATAATTTGGTAGAGAGTTCGACAGTGAGCTCAAACAGAACAGTAATCATGGATTCCTATAGTTATACCGAATTGTAATTTGGTAGCTAGTTCGGTTGTTAGTTTGGACAAAAGGTGATTCCTGGTCTTAAGGTCCTACCGCATTGTAATTCGGTATGAAGCTCAATGAAAAGTTCGGACAGAGAGCTAAATTGGTATCCTAGAGTTATACCAAACTATAACTCGGTATCTAATTTGGTACCTAGTTCGGACAGGCATATTTCTCTTGGTCTCAAGTCCCACCGAATTGCATTTCGGTACAAAGCTCGGTGAAGAGCTTGGACAGAGAGCCAAGTTGTCTCCTAAGGTCGTACTTAAGTGATAATTCGGTAGCCAATTTGGTTGTGAATTCAGTATCTAATTTGGGCAGACAGTATTGAGCCTGGTCTCGAGACTTACCGAATTGTAATTCGGTATGCAGCTCGGTAAAGAACTCGACCGGAGCCAAAAGTACACGAACTCGGCCTATTTCAGCTATGCTTTTCGTTGTTCAAACCTCTAAGCATCTAATTGGGTCTATTCCTATCACCTATGGCCAATTAGAAGTCAAATTCATGCTACCCAAAGGTTAAAACCCAATTAATTAAGCAGCGCAATGAAATCAAAGCAATTCAAAATAACATACAGAGGCAGTAACAGAATCATTTGTTAATGTAACAGATTTCAAATTATCACATTATAATATGGTGTTTAACTTACCAGATCTTTCCTTAGCTTAATAACAGAAATCGGGAACAGAAAACAGAAATAGAGTAAACCCTCAGAAGGTGGATCAAAGATCCAAGAATGATGTTGCCACATCTAGAAATGAGCAAAGCTCCAAAACAATGTTGTCGCATCTAGAAATAAGTTGGCATTCAAGGCCTAATATGCTTTCACACAATGTATACATCTAATTTTCCTACTGCATGCTGGTCTTATCATATTAATGTATGACAAGACTTTGAACAAATTACAGAATTTATATTTCCAACTTAACAGAACATATATGAATTCCAATTCATGTAACCACATTAAAGTAGCATAGTGAACAGAAAAACCACAGAATTTAACAAAAATCATACGAATAGAATCACAAGCATAATTCAGCAAATATATATCAAATCACTCGTATTCAAATGCAGCTCAATATATAATCCCAATTACAAATTTCAGATTATTAGTTTATATTGAATTAATTACATAAACATAGCGAACAAGCAGAAACATACAACTTGGGGGCATAAACATGACTACTAACCTTTCACGCTAATCCAAAAATACCGAATCACTCAGGCTGACAATCCCCAATTTGATCTAAAATCAAATCAAGAATAAAACAATAAAAACCCAATTCTGACAGTTAGGGTTTCAATTTAGTAGCGAATAGAATCTCAAATATAAACCCAAAAAGACCCGAACTACAAGTATTGAAAATCAAGGGTTTCAAAACCCAAATAAATTGATATCAAATCCCACCCCACCCCACCCCCCCAAAAAAGAAAATTTGAGAAACCCTAATTATTCAAGAAATCTCAAATCAAATTTAAAGCGATTAAATCAAAGAAAATGATCACAATCGTTACCTCGAATAAGAAAACCAACGAAAAACAAAGTTCCAATCCTTGAGTATGAAGTTTAGAAATCCACGGCAAAGTTTTGAGTTGATAGAAAAAGATGAACATGTTGAATTGAGTTTTTAGGTTTTGTAAAAAAGTGATTTCTAGAACTTATTATTTTACTTTATTTATGGATAGCAAATATCACCATAAACCCACAAATCTATTTGATTTAATATGACCCAAACTGAAAAATAATTACAAAATAAATCAAAATTCCTTTTTGCTTTCAAAATTATCCCAAAAGTCAAATTGGTCAAAACATACGGTCAAAACGAAAAGTCAATATTTTTTAAATACCCATTTTACCCTTTTAATGAAAAATAAGATAAATTAAAATAAAAATATGAAATACGAATAACGAAAATTAATTTCCCCAAATAGAAAATGAATAGCTCTAACTTACGAATGTGACATTATGAGCTTCATGTTAGACCATCTATCATACGAGGTGTATAAGTGGAATGACAAGAAGGGAATTAGGGAAAATATATGTTGTACTAGCAGGGTGTGTGAGCAGCCGCAGAGTGGGACCAACTAGTAAGATGTGTGAGCAGCAACAGAATGAGCCAAGTTGTTATTGGTAGTAGCAGAACGTTAGTAATGAGAAAACGAGTATTAGAGTATAAATAGAAATAGTAATGTTTGAAGGCCAATAATAATTTTTATCCAGACATGATGAGGCATATGCAAAGTAATTGAGGAACTCATACCTTTATTAGGCCGTAACTTTTTTTCCCTTATTATACAACTTACTTCTAATTATACAAAACTTTAATTAGAATTGCTATATAGTCTACAATCCGATCATTGGTATCAGAGGTGGTTAGATCCAATTAAAGAAAAAGAGAAAGTAATTCTGCTGAGTGCTAGGAGAAGAGCATGGATACTATAAAGTAAATGTTTCAAAAGGTTGTGGCGCTTCTATGGGAGGAGAAATGACTAGAACTAAAGGCACAAAATCAGGCATGTGAGAAATCAAATGAGGAGATCTATGAGTTGAGGGGCATCGTCAAGTCGTTAGTCATGGCTAAAACTGGTAAGGAAATAAGTGATCAATCAAGTTCAATCTGAGTATTTGTTGAACAATGAGAATGAGCACTCAGGTGAGGAGGATTATTACTCTGAAATTAACAATTCCGTAAGCAAATAAGATAAATCGGTCGGTCCATAAAGTTAGAGATAGAGGTTGTTGATTCTGTGAAAGATCAAGTAAAAAGGTTTTTGAAAAAAGAGATTTGATTAATTCGGAAGAAGAATCCGACAGAGATGATGATGGCAACGTCGATTTGATGGGAGAATATGTGGAAGGGGAGCGGGAGAGGTTGGGTCTCCGCGATGACAGCCAATTTGATGTTAGGCAACTGTGAGACTGGAGATTTTAGGGACAAATAGAGGTGGAATACTAACTAACAATGTAGATCGACAAGAACATTTTTATGAAAACTAAAGATAAGGTGGCTGAAATGATGATTATCAAAGGAATTTTAGGGCTAAAAGAATTGAGTTGTCATCTTCGATGGAGATTACCCCAACGGTTGGATTTACAGTGTTGAGATATTTTTTAAGACATGGCGGTTAGAGAAGTGAGATCTAATGAATCTAGTAGCCCTAAACATGAAGGGTGATGCTCTGGATTGGTTTAGATGGAGTAAAAGCAGAAGAAGGTTTCGGGATTGGGAAGATTTTAAGGAGTTAAAAAGTTTAAACTATTCAAAGAAGGCGCGCAAAGTGAGAGATTGATGACTCTGAGGCAAACATGAACTATGGAGGAATATATTAAGAAATTTATTGAATTAATAGCTCTTATACCTGAGTTACCAAATGAATTACTAGAGGGTGCTTTTAAGGCTGGATTATATAGTGAAGTAAGAAGTGAACTAGCATTATTAAATCCTAGAGATCTTAAGCAGATGATGATTAAGCCTCGGTAGATTAAGATAAAAAAAAATAAAGAAGCCTGGAAGTCCATAAATAGCAGACTTGGAGGAGGAAACAAAAGTAAAGAGTGGACTAGAAGCATTAAGTAGAAGGTGATAACTAGTATTGGGGAAAGCAGTGAGGACAAGGCTGAGAAAAATGGAGCAAAAGAAAGCCTCAAGAAAAAGTTTAAGAGACTTACTCTTAATGAACTACTGGAGAAAAGAAGTAAGTGGTTATGTTTTCCTTGTGATGAAAGATTTTCACCGGGATACAAATGCAAATTAGTAGAGATGAAAATCATAACAATTATGGAAGAGATGAAGATAAGGATGGAGTGAAATAAATGGAGAATAAGGAGACACAATAAATAATAATGGAGATGGACAATGTAGAGTTGCAGGTAGAGGCAATAGTAAGTTTGACAGGTTCTAAAATAATGAAGATGGTAGGGGAGATTGGAGGAAGGAAGGTCATCATACTCATTGACGGTGGAGCAACTTATAACTTTATTACTAAGGGCTCACATGGTTTATAGAATAAGAAATAGGATAGGATAATTTAATACGATTTATATGTTTATCAAGCATTTGGCTGCTGTTTAAAATAGGATAAAATAATACGAACTATAATTTTATACGATACATATAGGATAACTTTATCATTGATAAATGCTCCGATAACTTTATCACGTACTTTTCGTATTAGATGTTCATTATGTTATTACTAAATTATCCTTTGATAAAATTAGAAAAAATAAATAAATAAAAATAAAATTCAAAAGTAAATTGAAACCAAGTGATTATGAAGATTATAAAGGAAGAAAAGGAGATTATATCAAAAGGGATCCTGCGGTCATTAATTTTGTGGTGAGTGCTCAAACACTATGGAAAATGGCTTATAGGGAAGACAATTTATTATGGTGCAATTAGCAATATGTGAACATGAAATACAGCAGCAAACAACAGGAGCCATAGAGGAAATTAAAGTTGTTCTTCATCAGTTTCAAAGAGTCTTCCAGATACCAAATTCTTTACCACTCAAGAGAAGGTTGAAGCATGGCATACAGTTGAAGGAGGACACTGATCCTATAAATGTGAGGCCTTACCGCTATCCTCAGTTTCAAAAAATGAACTTGAAAGGTCAGTTTAAGAGATGATTGATGTAGGTGTATTTCAACCAAACATATCACCGTATGCAAGTCTTATTTTGTTAGTAAAAAAATGGTGGGTGGAGACTGTGCAGATTACAGAACTTTAACACAAGACCACAATGAGTAATAAATTTGCAATTACTGGATGAATTATATGGATCAATTATCTTCTCAAAGATAGATCTTAAATTTAGTTATCATCAAATACCTATGACAGAGGCAGGCATTGAGAAGACGTCGTTCAAAACTCATGAAGGCCATTATGAGTTGTTAGTTATACCTTTTTACCTAACCAATGCTCCAACCACATTTGAGTCTTTGATGCATCAAATATTTAAACCTCATTTGAGGAAATTTATCTTGGTATTCTTTGATGATATACTAATCTATAATAAGGATACGGAGATAATTTGCAGCATTTGCAGATTGTACTACAAATATTAAATGACCATAAACTATTTGCAAATCTGAAG
The DNA here is from genome assembly GCA_031304145.1 of Cardiospermum halicacabum. NCBI lineage: Eukaryota > Viridiplantae > Streptophyta > Magnoliopsida > Sapindales > Sapindaceae > Cardiospermum > Cardiospermum halicacabum. The sequence continues at coordinate 28,869,312 of CM062391.1, read as the reverse complement.
AAATGTTCATTTGGCCAGCAAAGTTTGGAGTATTTGGGTCACATTATTTCTAAGGAAAGGGTTGCAGCAGATCCATCTAAGATTAATGCTATGCTCAAGTGGCCATCACCCACCAATCTTAATGAAATAAGGAGATTCTTGGGTTTGACTGGGTATTATAAAAGATTTGTGAAGGGTTACAATATGGTGGCAAACCCTTTTATATTATTATTGAAGAAAAAACATATTTAAATGGACTATAGAAGTTGAAGATGCGTTCAAGAAATTAAAATAGGGGATGACAACAGACCCGATTTTGGCTCTACCTGGTTTTACACAATCATTCTACATTGAAACAGATGCTTCATTTTATGGAGTAGGAGCAGTTTTGATGTAAAGAGACAGAAAAATAACTTATCTTAGCCTATCAGTTAAGGAAGATGGAAAGAAAACTTCAGACTATGTTAGAGAATGAATGACTGTAGTTTTGGTTGTTAAGAGATAGAGGAGTTATCTCATTGGACATAAATTTGTCATCAAACTGACCAAAAACCACTTTAGTACTTGCTGGAACAATAAGAAATTCATCTTGATTATCAAAAGTAGATGATGAAACTTATGTGATATGATTGGTTTGAAGAATTGGTGGACTAACTCGAGGGGAGGTAATATGACACTTGGGTTGAAAGGGAGGCTGATGTGCCGGGTTTATCTTGAGGGGAGGCTATGCGATGTGCAAACTATCCGATATATGATTCTTAGTTTGAAGAATCGGTGGAGTAACTCGAGGGGAGGCGATATAACCCCTTGGTTTAAATGGGAAGTCGATGTGCCACTGGTTTATCTCGAGCAGAGGCTACTTGATGTGTGGTTCTTAGGTTGAAGGATCAATGGACTAACTCGATGAGATGATGATGTGGTCCTTAGTTTGAAGATGATGATTGTTGGGGTGCCAAACCCAATACCATATCATAATATAAGAGGATATTGCCTTGTATAAATAATATCCAGGTCTTTTGGATGGTGATACCATAAAATAAATTCATGCAGGCTTGATCCTAACTCAAAGTAGACAATATTATAATATTTATATCAGTCAGTTAAGTGGTGATACTCTATAATAAATTCATTGGAGACTCTATTCTAACTCAAAGCGAATATAAGTTGGAGAATAGGTTTCTGAGGTCCAATACTTGAGTCAAGAATAATTTGAAATTTTCCAAAAAGAAATAGTTAGTGAAGTCCATATTCAAATACAATTTACCTTGCAAATAATTCAATCCTTACAAGGCCTTGTTATTTCTCACATGCAAATTACAACATACAACATTGATCTTACTAAATTATCCTCAATATTTTTAAAAAATTACTTTGCATATTCTTTTAATATGAATTTTATTTTTAAAACAAAAATCATTATGAATTAGAACATACAACGTAGATTTTTATTTTATTACCCTCATTCATTCATATTTTAATATGAATTTTATTTTTAAAACAAAAATCATTATAGTTCCATTCGTTGTTTTTAAATACGATCTAGTATTATATAAATTCATATGACAAAAATTATAATTATAAATTACAAATTGTGAAGTCTAAATTTATGGTATTCATATTACAACTATACTGTAAAAAATTATACATATGTATATATATATATATATATATATACACACTTATATATATAAGTAAAAATAATAAAAATAATTAAAAAAATATTAGCGGTCAAATGTTGGTATCCAATAGCTCTTAGGTTGTTGATTATAGTTGTCTTTTAAGTTAATTTAATTTAAAATTAAATTATCTGATTTCAAAAATCTATTAATATAAAATAAATCTGTTGAGTAAAAAATTAATTATAAATTATAAAAAGAGAAAAAAATTAAAAAATTTATAAAATAATAATACATAATTATTTATTTTTAATATTATTTTAAAAATAATAAAAAGAATAATAATGAAAAAAAATATTGGCTTCAGTAATTCAAGTCTGATAAATTACAATTCCCAACAGAAATTATCCTTCAAAATATTTCTACTCTACTCCAAAACAAAAAACGGAGTCTAGTAAAAATGGTAAATTCATATTTCAAAATATACCTGATAAAAGCACATTCATTTTTCCTCCCGAATCCCTTTTGACTGTCAACACTCTTACCTCCTCCACTCGATTCTTCGCCGATCTGGCACCGAATCACCGCCGCCCGTAGCCAAGACTCCAACTTAACCGTCACAGAACCCCTTCGCGCGCCTACTTCACAACCTACAGACTCTTCTTCTCTTCGATTTCGCACCCAAACCTAACCGACTTCAATCAAAACTCCATCGACACTCTCTTTCTTGTCATAATCGACTTCCGGAAGGCAGCAGTTGAACCGAGTGTTGCAATTGTGTCTCAATTCCGAAACCTAGGAAATTCCAGGGTTTCAGGCTTTTTTGAAACCAAACGGGTGAGTGTAATTTTTATCTTTATTGTTACGCTATGATACTGATTCAATTCTGGTTTTTAATTGCGAATTCGGTCATTAGTTCCTTGTGTTGCTCATTAATTTAATGTTATATAAATGATATTGTTAGTAGGAGTCACTTGTGGTTTTGCATTGGGGGGTATGATGTTACCATTTAGGTTTTTCCTTATATATATATTTTTTTGGTTTTAGTTATAGGGTTTTGTATACTTTGGGGGTTTTAGACTTAGTAGGATGTTCGAGTAAAAATGGGGTTACTTGGTGTTTCCACTAGGTTTGTGAATTACGTATACAAGTCCCAAGTTTTGTTATGATAGAGTAAAAATGGGGCTACTTTGTGTTTCCATTAGGTATAGGGTTTATCCGGAATTCTAAGGTTTCTAAATGATAGAGTTTCCATGTGTTGTTTGTTCTAGCAGCTGGTATAATATGACGGTGCTCTAGGTTTTATTCTGATAGGTGAGTCAATAGTATGTTTTTAGGTGAGATCATTGCATAAATATATGTTCCACAGTCTGGCTGACCAAGATATGTGATCATTGGATTGATTTTAGTCCTTGGGTTGCTGAAGCTGTGATTATTTGTTAACTGTAATATGTTATGAGACTATGAGTTGATATATGCAAAAAGCATATGCATATCTTGCGATTCTTGAATATTGTATAAATGCTTTGCTTGATGTTTGATTAGTCTTTGGGTTGTGACTTATGCCATTTTCTTAATGACTATGTGTATAAGTTAATGAGTATCAGTATGCTATGCCTTGAATGGTGGTATATTAGTTAAATTAGTTCAATCAACCTTAGAGTTCACAGAATATCTCTTCCATTTGCCACTAAAACACATTCTATTGCCATCCATTTCTGGCTATATCTGGCCATTTCCCCTCATTTTCTTTTCTTGCTGAAACTAAAATTTAAATCCTCATTTTCATGTTAAGCCCGACCAGTTTGTGAACCTGAATTTGGCATGGTTCTTCTTTCTTGGTGACAGCAATCTTCTATTTCATACTTATCTGGTGTCAAATTCCATTCTTACAAGATGCATTCTTGGACTTAAAAACTTACAAGTTATATATTGATATATGAATCTTATTGTGTTTCAACTTTATTATATTTTTCTGTACTAGTATTCGTTTATTCATAATTTGATGAGTCTTTCATATATGTGTGTGTATTACTGGTGCATGGGAGTTTTGATGTGGCTATTACAAAGTCTTGACAAACAAGTATGTACTTTGATGACAGATGTACACAAACATCCAAATGTTTGAATCTTAGGAGTTCTTGTTTTGTTATTTTTTTCCCCTTTTGAAGCTTTATTGTCTTTTAGACGACTATATCTGTAGGTTGATATGTATGAAACTAGATTACTTTTGGGTGATAGTTTTCAAATTTTGAAAGTTCGGTCCTTTGTTATTGTTTTCTGCACCTAGTCATAGTTATGCCCTTATCACACATTGATTGGAGTCCGTACAATATCCCTTATCCATATTTTACAACCTTGGTATTGGATATATCATAGATGACACTGAGGAAATATTAATAATGATTCTTCTTTACACTCAATACTTGATAGATTATGCTACTAATGTTAGCTGTATATTGTTTATAATACCAATTTGGGGAATTGTGAAGCTCGCATTGGCATATTCGCAGCATTTTAAGATTTCATAATGTGTTTTGGTGTACTGAATGTTGTCTTTTAATCCGTAAGTTTCATTAAATGTTAACAAGAACCAAATAGTGCCATATAATTTTTTATAGTATTGTTTTAACTTACTTTTATTCTTGTGTTGTTTTTATATTTAGTTTCATTTGAGTGACTTCAATAAATAAATGTAGAGATATTAATTGTTATTCAGATCTTGTTAAATTGAAGTTTCAGTCAGTGTGGCAGTCCTGGCATCGACCCTCTTGGTTAGGAGTGTTATATGTTGAGTTTATATGAGAAATAGAATCAATTTTTGTGGAGACATAGACTTACCTTTTTCCATAATTTATGACAGTTTCATGTTCCCATGTGTACAGCATCCATATTGAGTACTTATTTACTGAATATTTTTTTCCCACCAGGTTGTCTCTTCTGGTAGAGAAGTGTGTGCTTTTTATGTGGAGTTCTCATACTGGACATGGTTTTAGTCATATGTTAATGGATTGAGTTTTTTCAATCTGAGATCTATATTTTAATTCACTATTATTCCATGGCTCGGAAGGGTAGTCAACAAAAGAATGGTGTTGATCGTCAAGCATCAAGCCACAAAAAAAAGGGTTCAGAATCAGGATCTGCTGTTCCAGATAAGACAAGGAGGGGACGGGACAGCAAAGTAAAGGTTTTTCCTGGAGAGGAGCTTTCAAATGGTAATCATCCAGGAAGTCCTATTAGTGAAAATGTCAAAGAATCCCATCTTGAATCAAAGAAAAAGAACTCTTCTATTGAGATTGAGAAGCTGGGGACAGATGCAAGGCAGGATATTGAGCAGACAGTTTCTTCCTCAGGTAATTCAGTTGATCACGTTGAAAATATATTGACTGAGGAAATGCCTGGTGTGGAGAAAGGAGACACTGGCCTTGATCAAAACCATGGAAAAGGTGGTTTGGGCTGTTTGCGGAATGGATTGCATTTTCAGAATGTGAAGAATTTAGATAATTTACTCTTTAGAAGCTTAAAGGCCCATTTGGCTTCAATCTTAAAAGGAGCTACTAAGCTGCTGGACAAGCAAGGGCCCCTGTTCACTACTCTGACAGCCAACATTTATAAAGCACGTGATTATGGTAGAATGAAGATTGAGCAGTTTTATCCTGTTATTTTGAACTTTCTTGGGCGTTTTGTAAACATCATGCTTCTTTTATCAATGATCTGGTTGGACTGTGCTTTGAGAGGCATTGATTCCTTTCTGCGAATGGGGACAGCTTCTTTTTTCTCAGTTATATGGTGCAGCATTTTCTCAGTAATTGGTATGGCTGGGATGTTCAAGTTTCTGATGGTTTTGGTAAGACTTGTAATATCACATTTACTCATTTCATAGTATTCTTTAGTAATTGTTTGTAATTGCTGTGTTTCCTTCTCTCTTTGGAATTTTTTTTTGATGTAGTTGACACCTCTTAGGTACTTGGTTTTTGTTTTGTTTTCTTTAATTGGTTATGGATGCTAAGCATCCTGATTTTCTGCTATTCCTTATTTTAATATATTTATTTTACTTCAACGTAGCGATTTAGTCATCAAGTAAGGAAGTATCATTGTCATTTGATGATTAATGAGGGAGCATTAAGAAGCATCACGGAAGTATCACTATTATGTAATGGCATGAAAATGATGAGATCCATCATTAAATATGATCAAAACTTTTGTGCTGTCTTTAGCTAGCTGTATTAAGGATCTTTTAGGGTGCATTTGGCGATCTACTAAAGAGGTGGGATGGGATTTGATAAAATTTTGATCCCATCCTTTGTTTGGTGCACAACCACTCTACTCTAGTAAATATAGTAGGGGGAGTTTACTATGATATCCCATATCCTCTTTATACCTTCTTATAAAATAAAATCTACCCGTCAACTCTACTATACATTACTCCAATCCCACTTGAAACCAAACATGGCATAACTTACTTCATCCCATTTCATCAAATCCCTTCCTATCTTATCTCACCCTGTGTAACAACACACCTTTATACTTACTGGATTATTTGCTGGTATAGGATAGTGATTAATTTTGTTGATCGTCATATGTAGTTGAACAAAATATATTATTTTTGCAGGTATTAGCTGCTATGGTTGCATTTTTTACTGGATTTACTCTAGCAATTATCGTCCTTGCCATATCTGGAACTGTTTTTCTATGGTTATATGGAAGCTTCTGGACAACAATGCTAGTTATGTTCCTTGGAGGTGATAATTTATTTGTAATTATGTAATATATGCAGTCTCCTCTCTTTCTGGATATGTGTATTTAGAACTTGCAAAGCGCTGATACCATTGGATGGTTGCAGGATTGGCATTCAAGTTTAGCCATGAGCGCATTGCATTATTAATCACCACTGTCTACTCTGCATATTGCGCATGGAATTATGTTGGATGGCTCAGTTTCCTTCTGGCTCTGAATTTATCATTTCTCTCTAGTGATGTACTCATATACTTCCTAAAGAACAATTTAAATCAGCAAAGAAGATCATCTGAGCAAACTGCAGGAATGCAAGATGGAGCAGGCTTTTTCAATGGCGATCCTGTATATGCTTCCTCTTCTGATGGCCCAGAGTTAGCAGCAGACCGTAGTCCTGGAATACCTTCAACCAGTGGGGCTGACTCTGACATTACTTCTGAAGACGAAGTTGTGAGGTTGCTGAACTGTACCGATCACTATTCGGCATTGGGTCTGGCGCGGTATGAGAATGTTGATGTTACTTTACTCAAGCGAGAATATAGAAAAAAGGTATGTGCCTTGTATGTTATCATTATGCGAGTATTGTTCACTGTTCTGGCATATTAGAAATTTCTGTTCAAGTTGTATCATCTCAGTTGTATTTCTTGCATTGTTGACATCTGCTGTGATTTGGATTTGTTGAATTACTTAACACATTGTCAAATAACTGATGTAGTGTTGAATAAGTTAGGAAGAGTAGTGTAATTTGTTCTCTATGAAAGAAAGGATAGTATTTGTTTTATGATGAAGATTTCCTAACTGTGCAGGCTATGATGGTCCATCCCGATAAGAATATGGGTAATGAAAAGGCTGCAGAAGCTTTTAAGAAACTTCAAAATGCATATGAGGTAGACTTCGTTGGTCAAATAAGTAGAAAATGATATCCTTATACTACTCTATAATTTTGTCTGACTATTCCTTCAATTCTAGGTTCTGCTAGACTCCTTGAAGCGAAAAGCATATGATGAAGAATTAAGGACAGAGGAGCTGTTAAACTGTTTCCGCAGGTTCCAAACTGCTTCTCAGAAGGTTGGACTATTTGTTTAGTGTTTCCCAATCTATATATTTGTCATTTTCTTTTGGTTTATTGTTTTGAACCTGAGTTTTGTGCATCGACCTTATCTGATTTGAGCTATTGATGTGATTGATTTTGCAGAATGGAGGGCATAGTTTCTTTACTTCTGGTTTTCCACAGGCAGGGGCTGATAGTTCGGACCCTCCTGGAGAGATAAGGCGAATAGCCTGCAAAAAGTGTGGCATGTTTCATGTCTGGATTCAAACCAAGAAAACAAAATCCCAAGCAAGATGGTGCCAGGTTTTCCTCTTTCCTTTCTAATCAGAAAAGTGGCGTTCTGTGCATTAATTATGTCGATGTGGTGCATATTAATGCTGATAGTGTAAGATGTGGCATGCTGTATATAAGGTGTAAGATGTGGCATGCTGTATATAAGGTGTAAGATGTGACCTCCTATTTATAACAATGACAGCACACTCTTCCCCTTTAAAGAAGAGAAATTTGTTTTAGGTTCTTACATTTGTCCCCTTGGATTTCATTTTTGAAGGAATGCAAAGATTACCATCAGGCAAAAGATGGAGATGGATGGGTTGAACAGTCTTCCCAACCGTTCTTCTTTGGATTGCTGCAGAAGGTAAACTACCTGATATTTTTATTAGGCATAACTTTACTGTCAAATGTCTTTTTAGAAATTCATTCTTTGATAAAGAACATTGAATTACCAAACAATTGATGTGGCACTACAATCAATGGTTATATGCAGGTGGAACTGCCCTGTGCATATGTATGTGCTGATAGCAAAATCTATAATGCTACCGAATGGTATATGTGCCAGGTAAACAACCATCTCGGGAATCTTAATCGTTGCTTATTTCTGTTTTCTCTACCATTTGCATTTCTTCTTTTATTCCAATATTCTTGAAATGTTTGGACAAATTGAGTGATATGGAATCATGAACTCTTCAAACTATAGCCTCCTCCATATTAGAATTTTCCTTCCTGTCTTTCCTACTCCACTAAATAAATGTGGATGATGGTATCATGCAGGGAATGAGATGTCCAGCCAACACTCACAAGCCAAGTTTTCATGTTAACACTAGCATGACTTCCAAGCACAATAGCAACAAAGCAACAAATTCAGGGCAACGTGGGAATCGGATGCCAACACCACCAAATAATTTGGACGAAAGCATGACAGAGGAAGAATTCATGGAATGGTTACGGAACGCAGTGCAGTCAGGAATGTTTGACGACTTCAGCAGCGGTAGCACAAGCATGGGAACAGAAACCTCATCTCCCAAGACTGGAACCGGAGCCGGCAAGGGCAGTGGGACAAGTAACAGCAGCAGCAGTAGCAGCAAGAGAAAGAAGAAAGGAAAGAAGCAATGGTGAGATGGATGTCTAGAGGGTTGGTTAAACTAATTACCTTTGTAAGCAAATTATGAGCCTGAAAATAGGTGGCTGAGAATGTAAAGGTGTCAATCAATCACTACAGAAAATGAAGGCATGAATAATTTTAGTAGACTAAATTTTCGGCAAAAGAGAAATATATAAGCCGTTTGAGAGGAGGCCTCTTATTAGCTGGTTTTATTTTTCTATTGTCTACTTGGTCTGTTTATTATGCTGTGACCATTATCTAAAGTCCAAGTAAATAAATTAACGAAAACAAGGTATACACCATTCTTCTTTGTTGATGGAAGATTAGGACTTATGTTATAGAAGCTTAGGAGGAGATAGAGGAGCGATTATGAGAGTGAATGGGCTTTTCAGACAGCAAGGCCCACTATAAAGCCCAATTATAAATTGAACCCATCAGGTAAGGCAACCAAACCCTTATACATTTCTACTGCGAGCTTCTCTCTCGAATCCCAGTTTAGATACGATCGAAGGCGAAACCACCGCGCACGCAGACGCAACTCTCCTCTGCAATCGCAGCTCGAATCGATAACCCTCTTTCTACTGCTACTACCACCTCAGCGGAAAAAGCTCGTCTCTACTGTACGATTTCTTACCCGTCTTTTTGTTATAATTTAATTTTAATTTCTTTGTTCTTGTTAGGTTTTTGATTTTATGATATATATATATATATATATATATATATATTAGGCATAGGATTCGTTCGTTTTTCATTTCGTTTTCCTTCTGTTTGATAGTTAGGTTTTTTCTTTGTTCTTTTGGTTTTGCAGTGAATATGGCGGACGACCAGCAGACTAACGAAGTAAAGGACGAGGTTGCTGAAGTAAGTTTTGGTGTTAATTTTTCACTCTGATAAGAATTTTGTGATTATATCACATGAAAATTGGTATGTTTGTTGGATTAGGCTGTGTATTATTCCTTCTTTCTTGGATATATTTTTATGTTTTCTGCAACGTATTAGGTTTGTCCTTTTTTGTGTGTGTGTGTGTGGAAAGTAGTTTGCTTTTAAAATTGTGTTGTTGTGAGGGTTTGAAGCTCCAAGAGAAAACTTAGCTGAGGAAGTTATTGAATTTCTGTTGTTGATTTTACATAAATTTGGGGTTTGCTTGATAGTAGTACAGTGGTGTAGCATTAAACTCTCTATTGTATTGTATATGACAAGTTTTCTTTGGAGGTACTTATTAATGGAGTGTTTGGGTTGCTTTGCAGCACTATGTTTTATTGATTTGTTTCTTTTTATTTTAGCTTGCCCCCTTTGATCCTACAAAGAAGAAGAAAAAGAAGAAGGTTACTATTCAGGATGGAATTGATGATGCTGCAGATAAGTTGGCTGAGAAAACTGAATCATTATCTGGTATGGATGTGAATGTAAATAGGTTATCAGGTGTATGAGTTGGGATTGCGCATGTTTACTAGTTCAGGACTGTGCTTGCATATTCTTACAGGAACTTAATCTCTTAATCTATTTAACCTTTGCAGTCTCCGAGGGTCTTGAAAGTAATTTTGCTGGTATGAAAAAGAAGAAGAAGAAACAGGTTTGTTCAAAGGCTTTTGCATCTCTGATGATAGATATTTCCAACTTCTGTTGATGTTCACACTTTTTTAATTCTTACTTTATATTTTGGTAATTGTAGGCTGAAAGCAGTCTATTAAATGATGAATCTTTGGAAGTAGGTGGAGATGATTTGGATGGTAAGAAGCTACATTTTGAAAATGGAAATTAGTGTAGTAGCTGAGTTAATGGAACCTATTTAATGATGTCTTGAGAGCTGTGGACTGAATGCAGATCATGCTGGCGAGGGTGAGGAAGGAGATGACATTGTCTTGCAGCGTTATCCTTGGGATGGATCGAATCGCGATTATGTTTATGAGGAGGTATCCTCTATTCACTTTGAACTAGATTTCTTTTTGTGTACATTACAAACAATAGGTTTATTATAGGGGTAGGTTTGGCATTAAGGGAAAATATATATTAAGCAAATATATAGACAGAGGATATGGGAATGAATCGGGTAGGTGTAATTTTGGCTAGTTGCTCTAGGAGCCTAGGGCTGTGGAGTTTCTCTTCCCTTGAATTCAAATAAAGCTAACTTTGTTTTGTTGAACATATTGACTTTTTGCATCTTGATTGATAATAGTATAAGTTTGCATTCAACTTCTTTCACAGCTTCTTGGTAGGGTCTTCAACATCTTGAGAGAGAACAACCCTGAACTGGCTGGCGACAGGCGCAGAACTGTTATGCGACCTCCTCAGGTTCTCCGTGAGGGCACAAAGAAAACAGTTTTTGTTAACTTGATGGATCTCTGTAAAACGTATGATATATTAGTGACCTTATTATTAGTGTTTTCTTTTTTCTTGTCCATCTATTTTCTATAATATTTTGTGTTTAACTGTGTATATAATTATGTTTGATTCCTTGTACGTTTCTCATGAAATTTTCTTATCAGCATGCATCGTTCTCCTGACCATGTCATGACCTTCCTGCTTGCGGAACTTGGGACTAGTGGTTCTCTTGATGGCCAACAGCGTTTAGTTGTAAAGGGTAGATTTGCTCCGAAAAACTTTGAAGGGATATTGCGCCGATACGTCAGTAAGTATTTTGATGCATAAGTTTCTTATGATATATGACTTTTCAATTGGGAAAATTCTATTTTGGTGTTTAATTTAACATCTACTTGACCATACTATCTGCAGATGAATATGTTATCTGCCTTGGTTGCAAAAGTCCTGATACAATCCTTTCAAAGGAGAATCGACTCTTCTTTCTCAGATGCGAGAAGGTACGTTTTTGTTTGCTCTAGTGAATTTTTCTTTTGAAGTATCTGCAGCACCTCCAGATGTTCTTACTCGCCTAATAGATAGATAGTTCTAGGTTAGTCATTAAATAAAAATGTGGTTCTCTTTTACAATTCAAATAAATGAACCATGCATACCATGTCTACATTGTCATATTATTTCATAAATGATTTAAATATTGGGGATATACTGAGGCCATTTCATTTGCACTTTCAAGGCTCAAGATTGCTAACTATTGAAAGCTGTATAACATCTATTTATATATCAATTTTTGGTGTGCCTATGGTGATTAATTAATTGCTTCATTGTCAGATTGCATCATCAATGATTGATATATTTGTACATATTGAGGCCACCTACTTGTAATGTAATATGGACATTGGTATAGAAAAGCCAATAGGAGATAGTTACCAATATTTTCTGTCGTGATGGCTGATGAGGATTAATGAATCGCTTCCATTGTCATATTCATATTGTTTTGTCAATGACTGAATGGGATTACTTATTGAGGCCCAAGACGAATTATATTTTAATGCGTATATTTTGGACATTAAGGGGTTTTATGCATTGTTTTTACTTTTGAGATTTTGTTTTTCCTTCCTACATTTAAATTATATTTTAATTAGTGAAAAGTATTTTGTTGGGGGCTGTAGCAAAGTAAACAATGCAGTTATTCTTAGCCTAAGATATGTCTTGCAAACATGTCAAAAACATGTTAGTGCTCCCTTTTGGGTTTCCTTTTTAATATCATCAGAAGTTCTCAGTTGAGGTTATGCGATGGCCAAATTCGATCATGATGACTCAAAGGAGTACTTTATATGCTTTTCAAATAGTATCTGATAGATTCTTTATTTTTTCAACTTTCTGTTATATTTGATTGAGTTGTGTAGAAGCAATGTCATTTTGGTTCTGACTATGGTAAGCTTGCATCTTCGTGCAGTGTGGTTCGAGCCGATCAGTGGCTCCTATCAAAGCTGGTTTTGTTGCTCGGGTTGGCAGAAGGAATGCTGGGACTTAACCTTGCCTTTTGTCTTACTAGTTCGCACATTGAGCTGCTCATTCGCATTGGTTTTTCTCTTAAAGTGGTAAAAATAGAACTGTGTTTGGCAATCATAAGTACTGCCTTTTGTTTCCACCCTTTGTAAAGGGTTTTTGGTGAGAATATTTTACTTATCGCATTATATACTCAGTATTAGATACATATTCTATAATACAATCTCTCCTGTTTGGCTATCCTCTCGTGGGGTTCAAAGCAGTGAGTTTGTGGCCACTGTACTTCATTATAGTTTTGATTTGGTACCAACACCATGCTCCATTAGTGTCTGCTGGTATAAATTATGAGCCTAAAAAGCACTAGGGTGAGTCTGATTTCATTACTAGAGGAAATGAAGGCATGAATAATTTCACTATACTTAGTTTGGTCTACTGTTCTGTTTTAGGTTATGTTAATACCTGTCTCTAGTCTTATTGGATAGAGCAAAATTATGAAAAAAATCTTCGATTTCGAAATTCCAAGTAATTAGGTATGTGCACCGAAAGCCCGTGACCATTTTTCTTAACAAGTCGAAAAATAAAAAAATAAAGACCACTACCCACTACTACGCGAGTGGATAGTGATTTAGTGAAGAAGAGAAGACTTGAGAAGGAAAAATATTAAAGTAAATAATTTTTTTTGTATAATTTAAAATATGTAAAAATTATTTGTTGTATAAATTGATAAAACAAGTATCTCCCTTTTGACACGTCGTCAATGTTTGTTTTCTCCATTTGAAAATGACAACTTTTTCATTATACAAACGGACAAATCAGATCACCTTGCTTGAACTTTCATTTCTAATTATCATTTACTTATTTTTGTTTATTAATACATATATAGATGTTAACGAAATTATGTCATGATATATGGAAAATAGTGTTGTTGAATTAGATCAAATAGTGATTACAAACAAATTTTTTTCACTCATATTGAGTTGGGTTATTTTTAAATGCATATTTACAATGTAAATATTATAATACCTTATATTTTTAAAATTGTACTCCCTACATTTTTAAAATTTAAAAGAATTATAATAAATTATTAAACCCACCTTTGTACCTTATTTCCATGCTCTTTCCTTTTCCCGCCAAAACATCTCTCTTACTACTACAACACAACTCTTCAATGTCATTGGTTGGATATTTTAAGTTTCAACAACACTGGTCTGGTCTCCTATGAAAATAATAATAATAATTTCACTAAATCCCTTAACTTTCATTATTTACAGATTTTCCAATTTTCCCTCTTTTGTCTTTTTATATCTCCTTTTCTATAAATCCCACTCTCATTTCTTCTACTCTCTCGCTGATCCCTCCTCCTCACTCTCACTTCACTTCCCCACTACAGCCTGATCGGGTCGGGTCGATTACATATGTCGGATCCACCTCCTCCTACTGAAGTCAAGTTAACAGAGCATGTTATCACTACCAATAAGCTCACCATCGATTCGGATCATCCGACTCAGAAGCTGATCCGGATCACTTTCACAGACGCCGACGCCACCGATTCCTCCAGCGACGATGAGGAAGAGGAGGTGAGACACAGGAGGAGAGTCAAACGACACGTGCAGGAGATCAACTTGGAACCTCAGTCGTCTCCGCCGCCTACGACGGCGGACAAGACTGTCGACGTCGATCGGGCGGAGAGGAGATTGAAAAGAAGACGGATGAAGCTGTCTGAAGGAAACACCGGCTGTCGGAAGAAATTTATAGGCGTCCGACAACGGCCGTGGGGACGGTGGGCGGCGGAGATCCGAGACCCGACAAGAGGAAAACGGGTCTGGCTCGGAACATTCGATACTCCGGAAGAAGCAGCTACAGTATACGACAGAGCTGCTTTGAAACTAAAAGGACCAAACGCCGTTACTAATTTTCCTTCCGCCGTTAAAGATGACGGAAAACGTTACGGTAACGGCGAAAACGACGGTAAAAAGATTTTCACTCCCGATTCACCCGAAAGCAGCTCTCCGTCCATCTCTTCCCCGACGTCCGTTCTCCGTTATGACGACGAGTTAACGACGCTGTTTGATTATAACGGTTTGAGTTACGAAGATGACGTTTTCCGTTTGGATTTTTGTGGTCCGTTAAGTCTTCCCGATTATAAGTTCGCGAGTGTTTGTTTAGACGAAGAAGACTTCGGCGATTTTAACGTTGACGATTTTTTTGGCGGAGGTTTAAGTTAAGTGAAGCCTTACGACGTGAGTTTTATTTCGTCACGTGTGAATATAATTAAATTAAATTAGTCATCGATAATTTTTTAGGTAAATTTTGATAATTAAAATATAATTCAAGTTTTGGTAATTTTTCCTATTTATTAAAATCATTAATCAAACGTTTTGTACGAAAATTTAATGAAGCATTATGAAGATGGTTTGAAGTGATAGATAAGTGTTTCGAAAATGAAATTGTATTGAAGTGTAATTAGAGTGAGTAAATCGATTTTGATATGTGATAAGAGAAGTTGCCTCTTATAAGGGTTTATTTGTAATTTTGTTTATATTGTAAGAATTATAATTTATTAGTGTGATTTGTCATATTTTATTGATCATTTTTCTACCCGTAAATTATAAAATAGTCTAACATCATTCTCTTAACTAGTCTTAATTTATTAAAAATAAATATTTGAATATTATTTTAAATCAGAAGACATTCATAGACCAAGTTATCAAAATGACATAAGTGGTTGACATATACAAAATGGAACCATACATGTATAATCCACTTGTCCATTCAATTTTTAAAAAAATATTGTTAATTATTTTCTTAAAAATAGATCAATTTTATTTTTTTTAAAGTAATTTGAATAAGAGAAAAACCATTAATTTTTAGTCAATGAAATATCAAATTGTGAAAAAAATAAAAATAAAAAAATCCTAATTGCCAAACTCATATTATGTGAAGTTTATGGCTATAACTTGATTGCTAAGAATTGAGGTTCAAATTTAAGACATAATAATCCTATAACTGTAACAATCCTTATCAGGAACTAAAACAATAAATGGAGTCCCTATCCATTATTATAATAAAAATAATTTTAAAAAATAAAAATAAATAAAAATAAAAAACCACATGTGGGCAATTTCTTGAAGAAGAAGCATAGAATGAAAAGTCAAGTAGATTTTTATGAAGAAAAGTAGTTCAATTAGATTCTTCTTAAGTATGTGACTGTTAGTAATGGCAAACTAAACTCCAATCGTTTTTTAACCGAAAATAAAACAATTTATAGGTGGTGGTGTAATGGGCAACTGACACGTGTACAAAATTGAAATAAAATTAGTCCAAGTCCATGAAGGTTGGCGTTAAGGTCCCACGCTTGCCTTTACTTTTGGAAAGGAAAATCCAATTGGTATAATTTTGTTATAGATCTTTGTTGGCTTTAACATTCTTATTAATTAAATTTTCAACATCAATCATTTGCTGCTATTATAAAGATAAGACATTAAATTATTTATCATAACACATAAAATATTATAGTGAATTGATAATGGTAAATTATTGTGGTACTAGATATTTGATTTTTGAAATTTATTTATTTATAAATATATCAAATAAATCAATTGAATTTATGTCTTTTCTGTTCGCGAATGTGTCCGTACGATATAATTCTCGATAGTTGGACCAAATAAAATAAGTGTGTTATATTAAAAAACCAAGTTAAAAGATTAAATGGTAAAATTTTTATTATGAGTTGAACTAGATACTTTAACTGAATGGTAGATACCTTTATCACTTTCTTATATTGGTATATTTTGTGTTTCTAACTTTAGTTTTATTATAATCAATCGGAAACATCTTCCATTGAATGTTTTTATCCAAGTTTCAAATGGTTTCCAGTATTCTTTCCAATTTCAAATTCAAAATTTTGATAAATTCTACATTCTATACCAAAATATGAGAGTGGGATTAATTTGTAGGGTTTAAATTTTAGAATTGGGGTTTTACTTTAGTGTTCACTTGTATATATTTTTTTTTTTTGTTAGTGTTAATATTAACTGGCATTTGCTTGAAAGACTCAAATATGAAGATTTAGTGGTATTGTTGTCACCTTATATGATAGATTCAATTTCACTCAAAATGATATTTTCTGGATGATGGGTCCAAAAGGATTCTTAGTCTTCACTATTTCTAATGTGATCAAATTATTGTTTGGCTTAATTTTGTACCTATTCTAGTTTTGGATCTTTATCAGATTACTAGTTTCTTAGATTGTTAAATGTAAAAATAGTATCTAATTTTTTTGTGATAAAATTTTACATTAGATGTCGAATTATGAATAATGATGTTCTTGCATATTTGTTTGTTCTGATGTATCCTTGTTGTTTACACTTATTATTCACATTTTTATAAGAAAATCCAATTTTAAAAAAAAATGATGTGGAGCATAAGGTTAGTTGTGTTACATTACTTTCGATATGAATCCATATACATATGTACGAATATCTTTGGAAATAGATACTATCCAAATAATAAAGTTATAATGTCGAACTCTCACCTGGTGAGATCCAAAATGTGGAGCCAGCCTTCATATTATCATGCTGTTGTAATTTCCATTCCATTTACAGCCTTTTGTTCACTTATTTGTATTTGTATGTTTGGGCCATCTAATGTGAGCAGGCTGATTGGTCTTGTGGGCTTGTTTGTATATGAGAGTTAGTTCAGGCCCATATCCATCATGCGACCCGCGCCTCGACCCGTTGCTTGACTCGCTCTATCATTTAACCTAAGTATATATGTTCTCTTATCTTTTCTGAACAACTTAGGGGTGAGAGCTTTGTGTCTTCTTTGGTGCTCTCGCTTCTCTCTGCTAGGGTTTCTGTTTTTCTTCTGTTTTCTGTGTAACTTTGTGAAGTAATCTTTGTGATTGGATCCTTGATGATCTTGTAATGGTTCGGATTCATAATGCATCCCTATCTCTCATCGCTGAGGTCCCGTGGATTAGCCCAATTGGGTGAACCACGTAAATTTGTTGATTTCTATTTTTTGTTTTCAGATTTGTTATTTTTGTATGTTTATCATTCTATTACAAAATGGTATCAGAGCATTAGAATGATATCTAGGATTGTTGCATATAGATTAGGGTTTTGATTGTGGATCTTGAAGTATTTGTTACATCTGTATGTTTTTGTTTGGCTTCTGTGTGATTTCATATCATCAATTTGTATAGAACAATAAATCTGAAAGGTTTCTTGATCCTTTGTGGATATTTGAAGCTTTCTTGACGATTCTGTTGTTCGTTCTGAAAACCCTAGTAGAGTAGTCTTTTAGGCGTCTAAGCTTATTTGTGTATTTTCTGATTTTCATGTATTTGACAAAACTTTGTGTAGATGACAGGTACCAAGGAGTAGCGAAAATGAATCTGCAGAAGGGTAGTCTTGAAACTACTGGAGGACAAGCTGGAAAAATAACGGCAGAAGACAATTCCAAGAGAAATCAGAATTGTGGAGGAAAGCAGATCCTGTTAAAACCAGGATTCTATTGCGGAGCAGCTAAGGACGTCTGAGCATCTCTAAACTCTCTCTCTGTTATTTTCATATTATTGTTGTCTTTATTGTTTACTATTTTTGTTGTTCTACTTGTTTGATATTGGTGAACTGAGAACCTTGGCTGAAAGGGTACATACCTTGTAGCTTGTTAAAGCCCCGAACTTGCTTGTCTTGGCTGAAGGGTCACAGGCTTAACTCCTGTTAAAGTCCCAAACGGTTGCCGGTAACGTGAAGATCCGGCTTGTGTGAGGTTCTCAGTTCTTGGGTATATTTGTTGATAAATATCTGAATTTGTTTCTTGATTGTTGAATTTATTATGTTTCTGTGATTCAAAAACTGTTACTAAGTGTATTTTGATAATTAGTTGGTTCTATACCTTGCTAATACTCTGCCTGATATATCTGATCTTTGTGGTTTATTGCTTCAAATTATATCTCTATTTTGGCCTATTTTGTATCTTTGTGGTTTATTGATCAATGTTTCTTTGTGTTTGGTCAGTCATATACTTGTGATTGCTCAGTAATTTCTGTCTGATCATGTTCAGTCATTTTTTTGTGAATGTTCTTGAATAAGATTGATCTTGATTGTTGTGATTAAATTACACCTGGAAATTACTGATAAATTTGTGTGTATCTTTGTGATATAATGGTGTGTTATGATTGCTCATGAATCTGTGTGACCCATGTATGTGTTGTGTGTCAACATTAATTGTAATTCCTGTGTACATCTGTGTGATGCATAGGTGTTTAGACATAATTAGTGAATTATGTGTCTTTGTGTTGGCTGGGAGTGTGTCTCCTGCTCTTGACTTTGTGTCATTACATTATTAACAGAATTGTTTCTTTAAAATATTATATGAAACTTATTGATTGTTTGATATATGGTTGTAATTCCAGATTCTTTAATCTTTTATTTGGTGATTGAAGTATGCTGTGTGTCCTTATTTGCTTGTGGCTGCTGTTGATAATTGTTTGAGTCTTTGTGACTACTAAAAGGGCTTGATCAACTTCTTGGATACATAACTTTGTGTTTGTTTTTTAGAAGTTTCTTGTGTTCCTTTATTGTTTGTTGCTATTCTTTGATTGATTGCAGTCTCTCTGGTTTTTTGATTGCTTGATTGGATAATTTGTTTGGTTTTGAGGAAGCAATCAGCTTACACACTCTATCCTAGTTATGAACCAAAAGTTTGTTTGATTAAATTGTTGTATTTTTAAAGGTTTTTCATAGTTTTGAAACCTGTTGTGGTTGTGTAAATATGGTCATTGAAGTTTTTAAAAGGTTTCATACATCTATTTGTTTTTAAATTCTCTACACTTAGTCTGTTATCTATTTTTAAAATGGTAGAAATAAATAAATCAAATAGTTTCAAAGTTTAAGCAGGATTGGCTACTATTGGTCGTTTGCAAAATAAAAGCAAAGTAAACATGTTGTGGCCGTTTTTATAAATCTTTAAACCTACTTTTGTTTTGAAAATTGTTGTTAAAACAACTGATGTACTTTATTTTTAGAAGGCTTATTTGTCATTTTTTAAAATCCGTTTTTAACCTGTTTGGTACAAGCTTTTAAGACTTTAAAGTTATCAGTTTACAAAATATGTTAGATTGCATGATTAGTTCTTGTTCTAAACTGAGTTAGTGTCAAATTGAAAGGCAATTTGTGATTGTGAAAATCGGACTTTGGTTGAAATTTTTTCTTTGAAAATTTTAACCACTGTTTTAAACAAACAATGTTGTTAGTTTTTTAAAACCTTTGTGATTAAATCCAGATTTAACTTGTAAAACAAATTAGTTTTGTTTTAGTTTTAACACTTTTAGTTATTAAAGTTTTGTAAACTGTTAACCATGGAGTGTCCTTTGCTTTGTGATTTTTTAAAATTAGTTTGTTAAAAAGACATTTTAGTTTCAAAATGCTGGTTTTAAATTCTTTGCTTTGAAGCTTGTTTTTGAATTGAAATGACCATTAAACAACTCTGTCAATATTTGAAATATTTTATGGAATTCAGAATTTTGTATTTTGGAAATCTAAATTTTTAATATGTTTTGGTTCACTATAGGATAAAGGTGTTGTAAATTAAAGACTGCTATTCTATCTTTAGTATACCATTATATTGTAATTGTTTGTCAATCTGTGTAGAATATGTTGAATTCATGTTTCTAATTTAGTGACTGTTATTAGTTCCTCTTCACTGTACTGTTTGACTGTTATTGTTGACTTGTATGGTGTTATGATTGGTTTATAAATATCTGTGTGATCGGTGGGTTATAAATCTTGGTTACACTTACTACATGACCCATAGTAGGAAGTGTTCGGTTTGTCTAACCTTAACTAGTTAAGGTTGGAAAGTTTTAAATTGTGATACCTCTTGGTTTTGAGTCTTTGTGTACTTAATAAGTAATGTTTGATTACCTTTTATTTTTCAGAGTTTAAATAAACAAGTTGAAGCTTTAGAAAAGTTCACTTTGATTTATGGGATCTTATAGGATCTGCAAAATTTTTGGTAAATTTACTTTGTGGTCTTAAAAACATTTTCTCTCAATTTAGTTAGATTTTCTGGTTAATACATTTTTAAACTGTTTGAAAATCTTCAACTCTTAGAAAATCAAGTTGCTAAAAAAATTGAGAAGAAAATTGAAGTTTTGAAAACTGAAAATTAATCGAAATTTTGTAATAAAGTGTTTCTTTAATATTTTACTCTGATTTTGGTATCACTATGAGTATGGTTTTTGTATAATTTTCGTACCGAACACTTCTGGGTCTTTTGGGTGTTAGTGTCTAAGAAGATTTGAACCCATTGGATTTATTCTGTTTGTGCCCATCCCAAAGAGGTTCAATAACAACTCATATGATGACATATATTTGATTCCATTAAGTTTTCTGTGTGGCATATCTGTTTTATCATTTTACAGAATAATACTTGGTTTAAATATGTGTTCTTAATTGAGAATTGGAATACATATATGGCTGGTAAAATGAATTTGCCTATTTTTTGTTTACAGATCATGCTTTAACGGTCTAATAGAAACCAAAAATCTTATACTCTATGGTATCAATGATGTTTATTTGTTATATGATGCCTATGTTACATATTACCTTTTATGCCTCCTATACTCTGCTTTCATTTGTTGTTAGTAATCTGTTAATGGTGACTAGAATTATTGGTGCTTTAAATTGTCAAATCTGATTCTATTAATGGTTTAATGAAATGAATTTTTTCAGGGGGAAGCAATTTGGATTCGTAAGCCTGATTAACCAGAACAATGTAATAAGGATTTATGCTTTATGTTAATCAATATGATTATTTGAGTGATACTCTGATCTTTAAATATTTTTCTCTTCTTTTGATTCGAAATCATATGTCTTGCCTTTAGCTGTTGGTACCGCTTCTATTGGTAGTATTGTGTATGATATTGTATGATTAAGGCCAAATTATGCATATCATAAGAGTGTTTCTGAATCGATTGCGAACTGAGAACCTGAGTTAGACATCTTATTATAATTGTTATTTTATATTCAAATGTTAACTTACTTTTGATTACTATCTTTTTTATTTGATTGATTGATTTCATTTAAATATTTTTCTTGTTTTGTGGTTTGGTAGTCTAAATTAAATTTATATGTTCTGATCTTTGTTGCTGCATCAGATTATATTATTTAATTGAGGACATAAAGAAAGCTCATATTGATTCTAGTTTTATTCTCTATCTTGATAGAATTGGGTGTGAAGGTGTATGATTTTTTAATCTAATGTGTTGAATGGCATTACCTGAACATGATCAGGTACAAACTGATCTAGCAGACATGGAAATTGAAGTCTTATATGTGAAGACATTTGCTCGCTGCAGAGAATTCTTATCATATAACCATGCTCTTATTGAAGCAGTATTTGACAATGAAGAAATGACCTTGGAAAGTGTATTTTGTATAATCTGAATTATAGTGGAAGTTCTTCTGATATGGGAACTAAGCTTCTGTTTGCAGAAGTTTCTAGCCTATCAATCGGATCTAATTTTTCTGAAGGAACTTTTGGACCAATGATGTTAGTTGAGAGAGATGGTGCGGAGGCACAGGGATAAAAGATGAAGAACATATATTTTTTGAAGAAGTCTGAAATATAATGTAAATTAGGGGAAGTTTTGTTGTAATTTCCATTCCATTTACAGCCTTTTGTTCACTTTTTGTATTTGTATGTTTGGGCCATCTAATGTGAGCAGGCTGATTGGTCTTGTGGGCTTGTTTGTATATAAGAGCTGGTTCAAGCCCATATCTGTCATGCGACCCGCGCCTCGACCCGTTGCTTGACTCGCTCCATCATTTAACCTAAGTATATATGTTCTCTTATCTTTTCTGAACAGTTTAGGGGTGAGAGCTTTGTGTCTTCTTTGGTGCTCTCGCTTCTCTCTGCTAGGGTTTCTATTTTTCTTCTATTTTCTGTGTAACTTTGTGAAGTAATCTTTGTGATTGGATCCTTGATGATCTTGTAATGGTTCAGATTCATAGTGCAGCCCTATCTCTCATCGCTGAGATCCAGTGGATTAGCCCAATTGGGTGAACCACGTAAATTTGTTGATTTCTATTCTTTGCTTTCAGATTTGTTATTTTTGTATGTTTATCATTCTATTACACATGCATACATATATCTTCGTGCTATTCACATCCCACCTCATTCATTATCACATTCATACTATTATTCATTAACTTTATGTCTCCATAAATAAATAATATAGGGTTAATCCCAAAAAACCACTGCAAGTTTGTTAAATTTTCTAAAGAACCACACCAGTTTATTTTTTTTTTATTTTACCACTTTTCTGTTAATTCACAGTCTGGTTACTGTTCACCCACTAAATGATAAACAATAACCAGGAGTATTTTTTGAATTTTGAAATTTTTATTTTTTGTTTTTCCAAAAAATAGTAATTTTTTTTAAAAAAAATTATGAAATTCCAAAAATACCTCTGGTTACTGTTCATTCGTTAGTGAGTAAACAGTAACAAGGCTGCCAATTAACAGAAAAGTGGTAAAATGGGGAAAACTAAACTTGTGTCGTTTTTGGAGAATTTAAAAAATTTACGGTGATTTTTTGGGATTAACCCATAAATATATATATATATATATACAACAACAACATCAATTACTTTCCAATAGGATTTGAAATGAACAAAATAACATTTTACAAATAGTTTTAATAAATCCAACATCAATCGTTAGTAAAAGAATTTACTTTTGGTTTTCAATTCATCACCAAAAAATAGAAGTGATTGAGTTGATAAAAATAACATTATATAAAACATAAATTTCATTCAAAATGAAGTAATCAAATTATGCATACAACGTTATGCCTCTCGGCGGGTTCATACATCTAATCTATAATCGCTCGATTGATTATATGGACAAATTTCATAATCAAATAAAAATAAATTAACGATGGTTAAATTATTGATGTCTAGTTTACACTTTTATACCAAACAAAAACATACAAGCACACAAATTAAATTATCTTCCCACATACAAGAACTCAAACATGGTATCTCTATAAGAATATCACAAATGTTTATTTTAATAATAAAAAAGTCATCCATATAAATCCTTCATAATACAAATAATTGCAATTAAACATCATATGATATTAAGTAAGATTCATTTTATTTTACTATAGTATTAGTTGGATTTAAAAACAGGAAAAAAAAAAAGAAAAAAAAAACATAAAGTGTATCAAACATGGTTATATGATTATAATGTACGTTGGTATTAATGTTTATATGCTTAGGTATGTACAATAAATTTATCATAAAGAAAATATAACACAGAAAAACTAGTTAACGAGTTAAGCGAATCATTATGTAAATCAACTAACAAAACCTAATACAACCCATTTATTAAACATGTGAAACTTGTCACGTCATGAGCATATAAAAAAATATTTACTTTTAATCAATTATTCTTTATCACAATAGGTTGGCGTCAACCTAGTGTGACTTTTTAAAATCTGAACCAGTCATCCTTCTAAATGGATCACAGTTTTTAGGGTTAAATCGAGTTGAACCAGATTTTTTATTATTTTTAAAAATTAATTATTTATGTATATTTTGTATAAGCAAAAGACAAAATTAACTTGTCTCCCCCTTAAAAAAAATTCTAGGAAATAGGCCTTTTAAAGTTCAAAATATAATTATAAACCTGTTTTGAAAAACATACAAAAACAGATTTTTAAAAGTTTAGTTTTCACTCCATAGGCCAAGTTTCCCAAAATACCCCTGAAAACTTTACAATTCACAGTCTGTGAATTACGGTCACAGTCTGTAAATTATGGTCACAGTCTGTGAATGACCTATGGAGTGAAAATCAAACTTTAGTTTTGCAAACTTTTCAAAAGTAACCTATAATTGTATAGTAAACTTTTTATGCCTTATAAAAAAATTTTCCAAATAATTTTATTGCAATTTTAATAACCATAAATTAAATAAGAGTTAAAGGACACAACATTCATTGATACATATTAACAAATGATATTAAATACACACACACATATATATATATATAGGGTTATTTCCAAAAACCACCCAATTTTTAACACATTTTACTTCTGGCACCCGGTTTTGCAAACTTATACCAAACCACCCCCAAAACCACCCAAAATTAAAACTACTAGTGGTTTTGGTGAGGTGTATGTGGTTTTGGTGAGGTATAGGTGGTTTTTGTGTTTTTAATTGGTTTTTGTGTGGTTTTACTAATTATTTAGTTTTAATAATTTTAAATTTTTGATTTAATAATTTTAGTAAAATTTTAAATATTTTATCAAATAATTTAAATAATTTTTTTTTATAGTTTTAGAAATTTTTAATTTTTAATTCATTAACTTTAGTGATTTATAGTTTTAATTTCTTACTTTTATTTTTACTAAACTACAACTAGTATCAATAATTTGTAAAATTTTTAATTCTTTTATTTAATTAGCTGAATAATTTTAATAATTTTTATTTTCAACCTTTAATTTTTAATTCTATACATACAACCAAAAACTATCTAATTCAAATAGTTTTTAATGAAAAATTGTGTTTTATTTTTATATTTATTTTTCAAAAATAAAATAACTATTAAATATATCAATTTTTTTAATTATTTTTCAATTTTAAATATTTTTTACTTTTTGATATTTATTTTTAAGAACCTATAAAATCAAAGTATAATAATAATATAAATTTTTTTATTAAATTTTCAAACATACTTATAATTAAATAATCTCTTACAGCAGGTTTTAGTAAATTAAAAAATAAAAATTTAAATAAAAAATTATTAAAGATAATTTAACCAAATATTTTTTTTAAATGATTAAATCTGCATAATAATTTTTTTTTAATTTAGTAAATTTTAAAAATAAAAACTAAAACTAAAATTATTAAAAAAAACAAAACATTAAACAAATATTTAAAAAGTATTAAACTATATAATAATTTATTTTAGTTTAGTAAAATTTTTTAAAAAATAAATAAAATATATTTAAATTATTTAATAAAATATTTAAATTTTAGTTAAATTATCAAATAAAAATTTAATAATTATTAAAATTAAATAATTAGCAAAACCACTCAAAAATACAAAAACCACTCAATCACACAAAAACCACTCACACCTCACCAAAACCATTAGTGATTTTAATTTTGAGTGGTTTTGGAGGTGGTTTGGTATAAGTTTGCAAAATCAGGTGCCAGAAGTAAAATGTTTGAAAAATTGGATGGTTTTTGGAAATAACCCTATATATATATATATATATATATATATGTAATTGCGAAAAAATCTCCAAGTTCTGGAACGTTTGATTTTCCGCCACCGGTTTTCAAATGTTGTACCAAACCGCCCCCATTTACAAAACCAAAGCTGTTTTCTGTTATGATTGGATGTTTTCTGTTAATGGGGTGGTTTGACAAAAACGTTTGAAAAACGGTGGCGAAAAATCAAACGTTTCAAATTTTGGAGGATTTTTTGGTAATTACCCTTAATTAATTCTCTAAATGATATATATAATTTTTATTGTAAATTTTTTTTATTTATAAAGAATAAAATTATAATATAAAATTAATGGAATAAAACATAAATAGCAAGTGAGCATAAACAATATTTGATTATAATTACAGGAGAGCGAAACAATATTTGAAAAATAAGCAGATATATAATGCGTGATTACCCAATTTACTTGGAAGAATTTGCAATATTTTTTCGTAGTGCAAATATATATATTTTTTTCCTTCTCGATTACAATTGGTTTTTTTTTTTTCCTTTTATTGAGTTTAATTTAGCGGTAGACTTTTTTAGTCCATTATTCTTTAATAACATAGATATTTTCATGTTTTAATAATTGTTAGAGTTGTAGTAATAATAATTGAATATTAATTATAAATTACATAGTTATATCATTCTAATTGGTAATATATTTTGTATACCATTTTAATTTTATCATTTCCAATATTAATTTTTATATATATTATAATTAAAATGCAGAATAATTATTCCTTTTATTTTCAAAGTACTTGAGATTGTCATGAATTTTTATTCTTATAATTTTAATTTCACAAATTATAATATAAAATTAATGGAATAAAATATAAATTAAAAAAACAATAAGAAAAAAAGATATATAATTTTAAAAAAAAAATCAAATTTAAAGAAATAAACAGGTTAATAAATTAAATATTTAAATTTAAAAATAAATAAAAAGGTATTTTTGAATTAAACTACTTTTGATAAAAAAAAAATATGAAATAAAATGTGGAACAATTGAAATCTAACTAGTTAAATATATTTTTTTTAAATAATTAAAATTTTTATATTATGAAAAACCCCTAAACAATATCACATTTATATTTATAAATCATAACATGTCCTCCAATTGGGATGTAATAAAAGTATCAATATCATTTAGAGAATTAATAAAAGGTAATTATAAAAAATCCTCCAAAATTTGAAACGTTTCATTTTTCGCCGCCGTTTCTCAAACGTTTGTGTCAAACTACCCCCATTAACAGAAAACAGCTGTGGTTTTGTATATGGGGGCGGTTTGGTACAACGTTTGAAAACTGGTGGCGGAAAATCAAACGTTTCAGAACTTGGGGGTTTTTGGTCATTACCTATATATATATATATATATATATATATATATATATGGTATAAGGGTCTTAGAAACCCCTGAACTTGACTATATTTTTCAAGTTAGCCCTCCAACTTCACGAATGGTCAATTTAGCCCCTTAACTTTCAAATTTTATGTCAATTAAGCCTTTTTTTGCTGATATGGAGGGCTTAAATGAAATTTTAAATTTAACCTTTTTTTGCTGTCAGATCAACCTCCACATCAGCAACAGGGCTTAATTGACATACTATTTGAAAGTTGAGGGGTTAAATTGACCCTCCGTAAAGTTTGAGGGCTAACTTGGAAAATATAGTCAAGTTTGGGGCTTCTGAGACCCTTATATATATATGAAGACATTATCCAATAAGTCACGAGATCCACTAAGTCCATACGATGTTGTTGTGGATAAACACAACCATCGAAGTGTCTCAGCTCTCAAAGTCAAAAACCTAATATTGTGCTGAAAGTAGAGTTAAAAATCTAAAAAACTTAGATAAAACTGGGTTGAACCAGTTCGTCTATTCACTAGTTCAACTCGGTTCAACCAGGTTCAAGTCGGTTTTTCGAAGATTTAAGTTTTAAGATTGAACCATACTAGATTAGTTTTCGATTTCTAATTAATCAGGTTCGACCAACCGGTCCGGTTTTCAAAATCATGATTGTGACATGACCAACTTTAAAATCCCAAATATTACCAACTCTATTGTGAAGATATTAATAGATATATGAGTATTTTGTAATAATAAAAATGTAGGGTTGTTTGGTAATCATAAAGTTTGTTAATTACTAGTTATCAGATATATATTGTAAGGCAGTTAGTTATCAGATACAAAAAAATCACTTTTTGTGTGCGAATGTCGTATTTTTTAGAATAATATTTTTCTCTTCTTTTACCAACATAACTACTTTTGTACATGGCATTAGAGCACATCGTGAGACCGAGAGATTTCAATTCTTCAGTTTACTATTTGCTAATTCTTAAAGATCAACTAAAGCTACTTTACATAATTCAACATGATGGCTGATTAACCAAATCCAGATGTACAAAAGCGGAAATTCTTCAAATTTTTCAAATAATCTTGATTATTCACGACTTATAATTTCTTCAAATTTTAAACATAATCAACTTCTTTTTCATTCTAACTTTAGAATTTGGAACTCTTAAGATTAATTATAAGATTTTGTATTCAATATAACAAATACTTCACTCTTTTCAGGTGGAAGTCCGAATTAGTTTCTAAGATCAATTTTTTGGCAACATTTTCAAATTTTCAATCTTGGTTTCTCTCTAAAATTGCTCCACTTCATGAACCAATTTTTGTAAACAAGCTTGTGTATACACTAAAACAGTAAACACTATCCACACTAAGTTAGATGCATTAGAGGTTAGTGACAAAAGGTTCATTTACCTTCTAATAAGAAATTTATTAGATATAGGTGGATTTTTAGTGTTAAATGGAAATGGTAGTGTAAATATACAGCCAAGCTAGTCGCCAAGGGCTATAACCTGGTGTAAGGTGGAAATTTATTGTGTCATCTTGCAAAAAATTTGGACTCGCTATTCTAAAGATCACTCGAGTTTGAAATAAATGAGCTCCATTCGAGCCCAATCTGAGTCTTAAACAAGTCGAGCTCGAGCCTTATAGTAAAAACTCGCAAGTCCGACGAGTCTAAACAAGCCTAGTAATTATATTAATATTATAATATAATAATATAAAATTATAAAAATATCTGGGGTATAATTTAATTTATATAAATAATAGAACTTATGAAAATATAAAAAATAGTCAATTGAGAGACAAATAAGCCAGACAAGCCTGATGAGCCTAAACAAGCTTAATGAGCCTTAAATGAGTCAAGTCTCAACGAGCTTATTCAAGTTGAGCTGAGCCTTATTAATTATCCCGAGTCGAGGCCAAACCTTAAAAAAAATAAAAATAAAAAAGTAAAGAAGAGGTCGGCGAGCAACGAATCGAGCTCGAGCATAACTTTTCCTTCACGAGTCTGGCGGGTTCAGGCTCGACTTGACTCATTTCCATAACCAGGTGGGTGGAGTGAATTACGTAGATTCTTTTTCACTTGTTGTAAAGATGGTCCTTATTAGGATGTTTATAGCTATAGTTGCTACTAAACACTAGCAGTTACACCAAATAAAGATTACTAATGTCTTTTTTTATAGGCATTTGAAAGAGAATTATACATGAAAACTCTAAAAACATATTCAAAGGTCTCTAATAAGATGGTATGTCGTTTAAAATGTATTTTTATAGCCTTAAACAGGCAAGTAAGGAATGTAATCATGAATTAATTTCTCATCTCATTTCTTTTGACTTCAAGCATTCTACTCATAATTATAGTTTGTTTAGTAAAAGCACTTATACTAGTACTTATTATTTGGTTTTTTAGTTTATGTTTATGATTTGTAATTTGTTAGGTTATGTTAATGATTTGTTATTAATGAGCTCTGATAACTAGAAATTATGGTTGTTAAGGCATACTACAGATTATGGTTGTTAAGTCATATTTACATAATTTTTTTACTATCAAAAACTAGAAACTTGCTAACTATTTACTTAGATTAGAAATAGCAATGTTTGGGGACGATTTGTTTGTAAGCTAACAAGTATGTGAGGGACTTATTAGATGATACTAAACTGATAGATCATAATCGTGTTTCTACTTTGCTACCACCTAGGTGTAAACTTTCTACCTTGCAGGGTTGTCTTTACTCTAAACCTTATCGATTGTTTAGAGGTTTTTGTACTTTGATTTAGAATACCAGACACCGCTCATTTCACCTAACACTTGAGTCAATTCATGAGTAAACCACTCGATTCTCTTTCGGGTGCAGTGCTTCATATTTTGAATTGCTTGAAAGGTACTATTCTCTTGGTTTGTTATTATTATACTTTAGATTTTACTCACTAATCCTATATTGATTGGGTCTCATACGCTAATTCTAGACCACCATTGATTGGATTTTATATATTTTTAAGACCTTCATTGATGTCTTAAAAAAAATAAATAAAATAAAAAATAAATAAAATGAAGAAAGTTTAGTATAGGGTTTTAGCATTTACCTTTTGTGAGCTTAAGTGGATATCATACTAACTTCAAGATTTTGCTATTCCTATTTCCCTTCTCATTCCACCTCACTGTGACTCTTATGTTGCTATTCACATTTGCAACAATCCAATTTTTCATGAAATGACTAAGATTTTGACATAGATTATCATATGGTTAGACATCACTATAAAGTTGGTTTTGTCTCTCTTGTTTAAGTTGCTTCCAACTTTCAGTTAACCTATTTTTTCACAAAAGACTTTTTCGATCATCCAAGTATGGTTCCAAATTTGCTACTTTGACCCCAACTTGAAGGAGGAGTATAAAGATATTAATAATTATGCTTTTTTTTTAATTAATACAAATACGTGGTTGTTATATTATTATAAATTTTCTATCTTTTACCCGCCAAATAAACTTTTTTAATATTTGTTAAGAATTTTTTCGTGTTACAAAAATAAAATATTTATTTATGAAAATTTTTTCATAACTATATTTATAAACTCAATTATCATGCCCATCAAATTTTCTAGTAATTGATTGGATATTGTGATCAAGGATGAAGAGAATCACAAGTAAAAGAAATGGAAGATTATCATCAAAATCATCATCACTTTGTAACAGATTTTCATAATCTTGTCATTAACCATCTCATAGTACCACATATGTTATACATACACTAAGGGCTTATTTGACTCATCGTATAAGATATGAACATGATAATATAAAAAACTGAATAAAGATAAGCAGTTTTGTATAAAGATAATATTGTACAAAAATATGTTTGGTTGGTGATTGTATAAGCAACATGATATAATAAAGTAATATTAAACTTGTATTTCATAACATTAATTATTGATTAAGCAATGGGATAATAATGTAAAACACCAAAATACCCTTACAGAATTGATGTGTCAATTGTATAGTTTTGACATGCTGACCTGTTTACTCGTGGGTATCCGACCCTCAAACTTGAAACGGATTCTAGTAATCAAGTTGACAGGTCGTATTTGGATTGATAAAAAATTATAAATTGACCGGAATTTGCTACGCTAAAGTAAATAATTAATTAAATATACTTTAAAAATTAAAAATAAAAATATTTATTTTTTATTTTTTATTTTAAAAATTAAGTTAGTAAGAATATTTTAACTAACCATATTAATAACTATATTAATAGTGATCAAATTTTAAAAAATTAATACTAAAATTATATAATTTTTTAAAAAAAAATAAATTTGCTTTTTAGATTGACTTATAGATCCAACCGTCCAAACCCAAATCATTATCATTCTAGTATAAATATAAATTTAAAATTAAAATGATAAAAATTCTAATACCATAATCTTAAAATAAAATTATTACAACCTTTTTAATTATTTTATTATATAAACAGTACTATAAAAAAAAAGACAACCATATAAATTTATCCTATTAAGCATTAACTTGTCAAGATATAGGAAATGATAGTATATAATACTATCCCATTTTTCATCCAGTGAGTGAGTGAGATAAGTCGAATTCAATTTCAGTATCAATATTTTTAAATTCTTGCAATTACATCTTTACACCTATTTTGTGTACACAATTAATACATTAGGCTACTAATACATTTCACAGATATGTATTTAGAAAAATATTAATGACAACACAAGATGAGAATAAAAAAATAATTGAAGTATCCGGCGGCTACTACTGAATAAACTAATTGAAAAGCAAATGTAGTATCAGAACAAAATTGAGAATATAGGAGGAAATAATTAATCATCATTAATGGACTTAATTTGGACGACAACAATCAAAATTCAAGTGGGGTCTCATGCTCTTGGTGGGTGACCAACCAAGATTTGATACTTTAAACTATGTTACATGCTACCCAACAAACTCAAAGTCAGATTACAATTAATATTTTAAAAGTTAATAATAAATTTAAAGTAAATTTTATTTGAATTTTTGAAGTTAGAATTAAAAAATAATAAATTAGAAAACATATTTATGAGTAGTAGTTACATTGAAATTTAAAATATATATATATATATATTAAATTTTGTAAAAAAAAAAGGGTTTATTATTATTATTATTTTAAATAGATTTATAATTTTCATTTTGATGTTATTATAAAGTAAGTAAAATTTAAATTTAATTATGTTGAGAAATCATTAAATATTTTTAATTATAAAAATTAAAATAATAGACAACATTCTATTTATATAAAAAAATTTTAAAAATATTTAGTTACATAAAAATTTAATTTATATTTAATAATAATATTTTTAATTAAAAAATCTAAAAGTATAAATAATTATAGTTTGAATCATATAAATAACTTTCTTATTGAATTTATTCATCCGATTTTTATTTATACAAATTAGTAAAAAATTTAAATGTAATTAAATCAAAGAAATTTTAAACTTTTAAAATTAAATTAAAATATTTTTAAATATATATATTTAAAATTAAGTAAGTGAGTTACAATTACACTATATGTCTCATTTTATTACTTTTTATACCTAAACAACCATATGTGAAAAAAATCAACTGATAAATAGTATGCATTAGCACTTACCACCTTTTAAAATACGAGGCTGTGTTTGTTACCAACGTTTTTTTTAAAGAGTTTAGTGTTTTGACCCAGTCAAAACTCTAAGACCATGTAATATCTTTGTTTGTTCAACAACTTATAATCTATAAATCGAAGTTTTTCACCGAGTTTTACAAACGCTGTTCTGAGTAACGTTTAGAGTTTAAATTAGAGTGTTTACAAAATTCTTTCTAAATTATCCTTATTTATATTTTAAAATTATTTTATCTTTTTATTAATTTATTTTGTAATAATTACTTTTTACTAATTATCTTAATTTTGTTTATAATAAATTAAATATTTATTTTTTATAAAAATAAAAAAATTATTTTTATAGATAGATTATTTATTTATTTGTACTTATTGACTAAAAAAATTATTTTATTCTAAAGTCATATTTTAAATTTGACAATAATTATTTTTTAATATCATGTCTTTTTATGTCATTTAACTTTTTAAATAATTAAAACGCTAGTTTACCAAACAATTTTTATAAAAAAAATACTAGTTAAAACGCTAACCGCTACTTAAAAAAATGCTAAACGCTTTAAAAAAACTCTAAACGCTATAAAAACGTTAAACGCTATCAAAAACGCTGTTATAACCAGACCATAGTATATTTTAACTTGGGCATATATCTTCATATCTTCATGAAGTGTTAATTTGTATACTAATTTTAAATATTTTACTGATTACATACATGCTTTATATGTATTTAAATTATAAAATATTTAAGATTTGCTAATATTACTGTAAATATTTATTTTATAGGCACAAAATGTTTCAAATATAACCATAATATTTAAGTATATGTTTGGTAAAAATTTTCAATTAGTGTTTCAAATAGTATTATCCTAAATTAATTTTTGGTAAATAAAAAATAAAAATAAATTGGGTATTTGATAATAACACTTAGAACCTCGTTTAGAGTATGTTTGACATTAGATTTTCAATTAGCGGATAGATTAGTGTTTCAAATAACGGTAGCAGTTAATTATTAGTTTATATTTAAAATTAGTTGTTATGTAAACGATTGAATTGAACGTTCAATATTAATTTTAGTTTTTAAATTAGCTATTAGATATAAAATTACTAAAATTTATTACCGATATAAATATATTTTAAAAAATAATGATGTAATAATTATTTTTAAAAAAAAAACTAATAAGTAAAACACTATTAGCATTTGGTTGAAAGTTATCTCTAATAACTTTCACAAACGCTAATTGAAACGTTAGCCGCTATTTTAAATATTGTTACCAAAAATACATTTAAAAAAAACTAATTTAAAATATAAATGTTAATTAAAAATACTTCTCAAACACACACTTAGTATTTTAATTAATGTTAAGATAGCATTTGTGAAAATTATTAGAGATAATTTTCAACCCAAATACTAAGAGTGATTTACTTTATTAACATTTCATTTATAATTAATTACGTGGTTGCCATTTCAATTATATTCATATCTATAATAAATTTTCAACAATTTTATACTAGTAGCTAATACAAAAATTAAAATTAATACTAAACACTCAATCCAATAACTAACCTAACATCTAATATAGAACCTTTATAATAGTTAACTACTACCACTATTTGAAACTTTTTCTTTTTCTTTTTCTAAAACTAAAAATTTTACTGATTAAAATGAACAACACATATAGTCGGTGAAACACTAATATTCTGCCTCATATGAGGGTTCTTACCACGATGAAAAGGAAGAAGAAACAGGAATACATGTTCAATTAATCCGGTGAATGGAAAACTGAACATATATAAGGCCCTACCTCTATATTAGCATCTAATACAATTGAAAGAATACAAATATCATCCAAAAAAGATAATACACATCCTAAATTTCTTCCTAGAGAGAGTAAATCAGTATCAAATAACTTCCGAAACTCAATCGAAATGCTAAACAAGACTTCCACACTAGAAGAAAAAAACCTTCATTATCTTGCCGCTGAAACAAAAGGAAGACTACCTACATAAGAGGAAAAATACCGAATGTCATCTTTGGTTTTCATCACCAGAACTCTTTTCGTTCCCATAGTTTGCCGAAGACAACAAATTTGGGGTTGCAACCATAGAGTCGCCAGAAAGAGGAAACCAAACTAAAGTTGAGAGAAAATTTGCAATTTAAAATTGGAACAAGATCTTCATAGATTAATAATGGACGAACAATAGTCGACCTGATGATCCGAAGGCAAGGAAAGTTGAAAGTAGTAGATTGAGAGATGGAAAAGATTTCAAGAGAATAAAAAAAAGATATTAATAGCATACTTCTTTTCATTTTGTATGTTAAACTTACCACTATTTGAAGTCTAACCATCAATTAAAAAATTGATATAGATTTGGATAATTATTTTATCATCACTTATTTTATAAACTGCTGTATAACCAATTAACATAGATACAAACATTTTCGAAATTAAGCACAAACACAAAGTTAATAACAAAAACTAAACGAAAAAAATACCAAGATTACGTGGTTCACCGGTAAATGGCTACTCACGGTGATGGGTTCTCAAGGAACCCAGTTATTCCCTGAATGAGGATCAATAGTGATATAAGTACAGTAATCACATCGATTACACAACAAACCACCAAGAAATCACAAAGATTTATAAGACAAATAGATAAGAGAAACACTAGCAGAGAAACCACTAGACCAAAATGCATCTGAAAGCATCCAAAGTGAACAGTGCCATTATGAGACTTTAAATAGCTAAGGTTAGATGTGGGTCGGATCTCCTTTGAGTCGAAGCGCGGATCTCTGATCGTATGGACCTGATTAAGAAAAAAATGTGCATTATTTTACACTATTTTATTTTATTATTTGAAAATCTTATTTATGATTTACTATTAATTTGTCTATTTTTGTAATTTTGGACAAATTGGAGGCAATGATACAAATATGAAGGTTTTTAAGAATTAATGAAAATAATTACCAAAGAAAAGCCAATGTCAACAAGATTTCATATGAAAACTTAGTTAGAAAGTAAATAAACGGATAGGATTTAGGATTTTTGTATTTTGAATTTAGAATTTTCAAATAAAGATTCTTAGGAGATTTTTAATGATTTATAGTTTTATAATGGAGTACATATTTACTTTGAAGGATCAGAATTGAGGAGTTTTAGTTCTCAATAAAATACCCTGTTTCATTCATTCTTCAAACGATCAATTTTATTGAGACGATGATGTTCGCTTCGCCCATAGGGTTCTAAACTAGTCTCATCCAGTTAAGTCACTTTAAATTACACGTGCTGTGAGAATTTTATTTTAATTGATGTGTTTGTTTAATATTTGTGTAATATGTGTAGGAACAATCAAGTGAACATGTTAGTCTATTTAATTTATTAAGTGCACTATTGATTTATCGATTAGGTTAACACAACTGTACGTCAAATAGTTCGTAATCAATTTGACCTAGGTAGTGTTAAGATAACATAATCATAATTTAAGAACGGTCGTACTGATTCAATTGGTTATGGTCACGGGTATTTTCTAATTTTTAATGTGGTCTATTTTAGATTAGTGATTGATTCGAAAAGTCGTATCTGATCAGTCTAATAGCTAAAGAAAAGATTGGATATTAGGCATGTTGTCGTGACTATTAAACTATATATATACTTAGTTCCGATAATCAACACTTATATTGTATAAATTGACTTGACTGAATGTTCAAATATTATTAATTGTTTTATTTTGTTAATTTCATTTTTAGTTTAATTATTCATGTATTCAATATTCCTAATTTTATTTGATTTGGTCTTTACTATTGCAATTATAGATTTCCGTTCATTGTAGAATAGACCCTATTTACTATAAATTTATTTATATTTACAGATTAAATTCGATATTAACGGACTCGATACCGTTAGAACCTAAAATGTTACCGGCCCGTCATATAAGCCATGATACATATGAAAACACATAACATAAACTCGTCATTCAATTACTTACTAACCCGTAATAACAATGACAAATTACTAAAACAATCCTTGAAGTTTTCTCCTTTTGGCATTAATATGATAATTTTGATAAAAATTATAGTAACATCCTCCCACAATTTAAAAAAGTGGTCAACATCCCCACTTCATATTAAAATCAAATTAATTTGATAAAAATTAATGGAAGTGGGGGTTAGTATGAAATTAGTGGTGAACTGAAAAATCTTGCAAGACAAAAAGCTGAAGGTAACTATCAATCACATTATCCATATAATGAAAATCCAATTTGATATTTGTTTATTAACAAAATCTAAATATGTGAATACAATGCTTCTTCGACTTTTATGTCACCACCCAGCCGCCTTCCACTATCCATCATTTTTTATCATTCCAATAATGTCCCTGGTCCCATAATCATCAAGTTAATTAGCATTGTTATTGGATTCATTATTATTGACAAACACCACTAATCTTTGTTTTGTTGCATATAATTATAAGTCACTTCTATTGTACTCAGCATGCAAGCTCTTGTTCATCCTCCGACATTGATTCTGTTGCTAATGCTTTCTCTCATTCATCTATTGAATTTAAGTAATTTTGTACATTTTTATTATATTATCTATGGGACAATGGTAAGAGTGTGTGAGGTGGAATAAATTTTTTATTTAAAAAATTTAAGTTAAATTTTATTTTTAAATTTGTTAAAAATAAAATTAGATAAATGACTTTTAAAAAAATATATAATTTTAAAAATTATAAAAAAATAATTTTTTTTTTTAAAAATAAAACTCTAGAATATGGTTGATATATATATATATATATATAGGCATAAGAGTCTCAGGAGCCCTCGAACTTGGCTGTATTTTTCAAGTTAGCCCTCAAACTTTACAGAGGGTTAATTTAGCCCCTCAACTTCCAAATGGTGGGTCAATTAAGCCCTTTTGCTGATGTGGATGCTGATTTGGCAACAAAAAATGTTCAGTTCTAAATGTCAATTAAACCCTCCACATCAGCAAAAAGGGCTTATTTGACGCAAAATTCTAAAGTTAAGGGGCTAAATTGACCCTTCGTGAAGTTAGAGGGTTGACTTGAAAAATATAACCAAGTTCAGGGGCTTGTAAGACCCTTATGCCTATATATATATATATGATTTATTCTCTATTTTTTAAATATATTTATTTTTAAAAATTAAAAAAATTAAAAATTTATTTATCACAGTTGAGAGTAAATCAGAATTATTTTTAAATAAAAAAATTAGTTTTGAAAAATAATTGGATGACGAATTTTACGCTTAATAAAATAAAACTACTAAATATTTTATCGTATTTTAATCTTTTAAAAATTAAAAAAAAAGATTTATCTATCTATCTATATTAATAAATTATGTGAAATAATAATTATATAAAAAATTTATCCTCCAAAATAGAATATATAACATGAAATTTAAAAAATAATAATAATTAAATTCTTGTAAAATATATGTATTACCTTACTCACAACAATAAAAATATTATTCGAACAATTTTTTTTTAAGTCACTTTAAATAATTTTTTTCAAAAAATATAACATCCTGTTCCTACATATTATTAGGTTAGTTACATGTTTTTATTGAATTATGAATATTTTTACAATAGAGAGGAAGGATTTGATGAAGATAATAAATGAGAGTAGAGTGAAGGAAGGTACATGCATTAAATTAAATGTGTGTTGGAGGAGTAATGAATGTTTGGTTTGTATGTGGTTGGTTGTAAATTATTGACCATACCATACAATACAATACATTTATGATTCTTTCGCCGGTTTGGCTATTGGATTGCTGCTCTTTTTCCAACATTTTAGACCTACTAATATTTTACTCCTCTAATCAAATTCATTTTTACATTTAATTTTATGTTATTTACAAACTTGATTTTTTTTTAAAATATAATTGTCCATTTGCTTTCCACATTTTCTATTAATATTTTGATCTTTCATAAAAAATATATATTATATTTTAAAAATATATTTAAAAATTTTACATTTCTACAAATACTTAATTTTAGCGGTAAGTATCTTTAATTATACACAATTAAAAATTATAATAATTATATATTTAAAAAATATACATTAAGACGTATAAATTAAGATTCCACTTGACTATATTTTTCTTTCTCCATAATATAATATAATATAATATATATATATATATACTATGCTAATGTTACAACTAAATTGATACGAAGGAAGTATATTATAATTTTGATAAATAAATTAATTAAAATTCTACAAGATATTTATATTTGTAATAATTTTTTAATCTATTATTTTTTTAATAAATTATTAACAAATATTTTGTTATGATATTTATCTTAAAAAATATTTTATTATACTAATTAAAAACAAAATTAAATAAATAATATCGTTATAAAAAACTGATTGTAAATAAATAAATTTATTTATTTAAATATATTTTATTTATTAATATAATTACTAAAACTTAAATCATAAATATTAATTTTAAACATACCTATTGATTAGTAATAAACTAGTTACACGTAATAATTTATTGAAATTTATTTACTGGATATAATGAAAAAACCATATATATTTTTTTTCAAACCAACCAAATTATTGTTTAAAACTCTCTTGAATATATAAAAATAAAATCAAATAAAAGGTTTTTTTTTTCCTTACAACTTTTCAAGTCCCATCAATAATCATATGAATCAAAAGACAATTCAAAGTGCTTAACTAATAACAAACTTCCAGTTCTTCAACATGTGCAGTATTTCCCCATAGCAATCACTACATTCAATGAATTACTCCATTAATCCAAAATTGTGCCAACAATTTCCACTAAAGATGCCAAAAGCACAATTATATGAATTGTAAAATAAACTCATTCTAATTACTAATACAAATAATTTATAATTAAAAGATTAAAAATTTATATCATTTCAATTTATTTTAGAAAAACTTAAAATAAATAAATAAATAAATAAAAGTAAAAAATCGTAAAATTAAATTTTATAATTTTTTTTAAAAATAATTTATATCAATTTTAAAAATTTTGCACT
Source organism: Cardiospermum halicacabum (assembly GCA_031304145.1). Classification (NCBI taxonomy): domain Eukaryota; kingdom Viridiplantae; phylum Streptophyta; class Magnoliopsida; order Sapindales; family Sapindaceae; genus Cardiospermum; species Cardiospermum halicacabum. The sequence goes on along the minus strand of CM062391.1, from coordinate 28,829,416 downwards.
TTTAATTTTTTTTAAAAAAAGAATTGTAAAGCTAAACTTTTAAAAATAAAATTGCAAAAATAACCTTCTCGTAGACCGGAAAGTATTAGACGGGAAGCATATAAATATAACTCATTCTCAGTGTCATGCTTACCGGTCCGGGAAGCAGTACACCCAAAAATAGTTATATTTATCTGTTTTCCGGTGTAGTTTTGCTTCCAAATCTGATTTACCTGAAAAGCAAATCAAGATCGGAAAGTAGGGTATTATGGTTAGTTTGGTCTACTTTTCTAAAAACTTAAAAAAAAAGTTTAGTTTTATAGTTTAAAAATATAATTATTTAATAAAAATCCAAAATTACATCGAATCCTAAATAAAATTATAAATAATATTTAACGTATATTCTAATAAATTTAATAACAAATATTTAATTTTTGAAGATAAAATCCCATAAATAGAACTTAAAATAAAAATATATAATTAAAAATTTCACGAAACTACATTTTTATAGAATCTCGATAAATGAATGTTCGGTAAATGAATAATCTCGTCTAATGAATAAATTTTTTCGGTCCCGACTTGGGCTAATGAGTTTAACGAATAACCTCGCTTAATGCATTAACGAATAAATATAAATGAAGTATATATAGTCCCTATGTAAATATAAATGAATAATTACTATATTTCAAACAATATATTTTTATTTATATAATATATCATGTGTACATTTCATCCATTGAATAATTTTCAAGCACATTAATAAGTCATATTTTTTTGAAAAATACATCCAAAGTTGATTACTTTTTTCCTCCCCCAAATTGTATCTTATCCTTGATTTTGTGTAAAGTATGCACTACTTCTGGAATATTTTGATCATGTTGCACCAAGTAATTTTTGTTACTGGCTTTGCTTGCTCTTTGGAAGCCATATGATATGATTGTGTTATGAAGATATAATGAGAATATAGAATTATATATATTATAGCTTTATATGAGGTATTGAGTAGACATCATAACTTTAACTATCATACATGTACGTAATAGCTTCAATACATGGTATTTTACACTTTATCCAATCTCACTACATTCATGTATGTGATACTTTGCACTTAAACTTTAATTACATTCATGTTTTTAGAATTCTACATTCATGTACGTGATACTTTGCACTTATTCTACTCAATGCGTACATGTACAACTAATTAATCTAAAATTCTAAAAACATGCATGTAATTAAAGTTTAAGTTCTAAATACATTTGAATTTAATACAAAATTATGTAATAAGAAAACTAAAATTATCATATAAATGAATTATTATTCATTTTTTGATAAATAAATATTTTATTCATTAATCGATAAATAAATAATCTCGCTAAACGAATATTTTTTTTCCCCAAAGGTATTCATTTATCGAGGTTCTACTGTAGTTACTTTTCATGAATTCTACTTAAAACTATATATAAAACTATTTAGTTTTTTTAATTAAATTACAAAAATTAATATATATATATATATTTATATATTTATAAAATTAAATTAAATACTAACTTAAATGTTTTTAAGGACCACCCTCTTAATTTCATTGATAATTTTGTTTAACATATGTCATAGTAGTGAAGCTAAGCTAAGCAATGGCCAATCAAGAGTGAAAGATTAAGATAAGATCAAAAGCAAATGTCATCAAATATGTCAGACGCATTGTTTATGATCACAAAATATTGGTGTATGTAGTAGTAGGGGTGGGCCCACATATAATAATTACGATAAGGTGTATTCTCACCAAAATTGAAGCCGCCATTTATAATTGATGTTATTTGTGAAAATGGAAAATGGAAAACGCAAAATGTGCTTCAATTATTCACATCAAACCCAAATCTCTTTCACAATGCCAAAACGTTTTTCTTTCACTTTCATCTCTCAATTTCTCTGCACACTACTTGTATGTACCTTCTTTATTTCTCAACTCTCACACTGCTACCACCTTCTTTATTTCGTACCTAAAGTATCCCTTTGTATTTATTATTATTATTTTTTAATAATTTTGAATTTTAAAATTTTTAAATGTTTAATTTTAAAATTTTTAAATGTTTAATTTTAAAATTATTACTCATTATTTCAATTTATATTTTAATTTTAAAATGAGTTTAATATAAAAATTAAAATAGTTTTGATTTTAAAATTCAAAATAAATCTATTCGAATTAGAATTTCATAACAATTGTTTATATTTAAATTATATTAAAAAAGTATGATGTTAATTACCTTAAAGAAAAAATTTAACTATTCCACTTATTTTTAAATTTAAAATTATTTTTAGATAAAATATTGATTTTTAAAATTTATTTTAAACTAATTTAAAATTTGTACTTCAATTAGATACAAATAGTATCAATAATAATAATAATAATAATTTTTGTGTTCAATGAAGATAGATGTTTATTTGAAGTCCAATAAAAACTATTGATGATTTGATTTAGTTCTTTTGATATATATATATATATATATGTATATATATATATATAAATAAAAGTATGTTTTGGATTAAAATGTTCTTTTATGAATTTTGGATGGATTAAATAATTCTAATCGAAATGTAGGATTTATAAAATAAATAATAATTTAAAATTATATATAATTATATATTTTACCTAATTAAATTATGTGAAAATTCTTTAAAATGAGTTTTTAAAGTTTAAAATACGCCTATTTTCAAAAACATATAAAATCAGTTTTTTAAAAGTTTAGTTTTCACTCCATAGGCCAAATTTCTCAAAATACCCTTAAAATTTTACAATTCACAGATGCTGTGTTTATCTCGGACTAAAGTATGACTACTACAAAATTCTGATATAACATTTATTCATAAATAAAATTCTCATTTCTAAATTATATTTATAATATTGTTTGTATTATTAGATATTATTAATATGTATATATTTATTTATTTATTTCTAAAACTGCCTCAAGTAATATGAAAATATTCGAGTTTGAAGTAAACTCCACTCATAATAATTTATTTATCTACACACAAAATGGATTCAACCAAACTTGCTTTATGTTCTAGACCAACCACGAAGTCATGAGTTGACAACATTTGTCCCAAATTCCGGAAACTAAACATCAAATTTCAAAGACGTGTTAGATTAGATTAGCCTTTTCTTTTCGATCAATTGTTGACCAAGACCATATGCTATAGCATGAGTCTTTGTGGAGTCAATAACGGTGAATGTGAAAAATGTACAAGTGAAGACCAAAACACAATCGAGTGGTGCGTGTGAAATACAAAGCACGCACATTCTCAGACATCAATTTCATTGTGTGGTCGAGGTTTGAGAGAGATGCTAGTTGGCCTCCATTCATTTTTGAAATGTCATCACCTGGTTATATTCAATTTTATTTATTTATTTATTTTTATAATATTTTTTAGTCTTTGCTTCTCCATTTATTTGCACATGTCTTTTACGCATTAACCAACTTGTAAAAAGCGTTAATGGGAGTTCAGCTTGATTTGGTATTTTACGGTTTTGGCAATTATTTCAATGGTAAAAATAAATACAATATATTTTTAAAATTTTTTTTAAAAAAATTTAAAAAATTGTTAAAAATACTATTCGGATGTTATTTTAAAAATTTTAAATTATTTTTATGTTTTGATATTAATATATAAAAATAAATTGAATAATTATAAAATAAATATAAATTAAATAATTATATTTGATATTAGGGTTATTTCCAAAAATCAACAGCAGGTTTGACAAATTAGCCAAAAATCAACAACTTTTTCATTTTTGGCCAAAAACCAACATTCTGACAGTTTCCATCCATTTTACTGTTCATCAGTCGGTTGATGAACAGTAATCAGGGGTATTTTGGTAATTTTCAAATTTAAAAAAAATAAAAAAATATTTTAAAAAAAAATCAGAAATTACAAAAATACCCTTGGTTACTGTTCATGAACTGACGGATGAACAATAAAATGGATGGAAACGGTCAGAATGTTGGTTTTTGACCAAAAATGAAAAAGCTGTTGGTTTTTGGTTAATTTGTCAAACCTGCGGTTGGTTTTTGGAAATCTCCCTTGATAATATATTATTAAGTGATTACCGAAGTACCATTACAACAGTTATTTTAAATTTATGTCAAATATAATTTTAAAACACGGTATTATTATATAATTTGATAATTAATAAATTTGAGAAATAAAAAATAAAATTATAAAAATAATATAAATTTATATTATCATTTAAATTAAATATCAAGATAAAAAATAATTTTTTTAATTTAAAACTTTTATGGCTAAAATTTAATATATATATATATATATATATATTCTTTTATAATATATTAATATATCCATATTTAAATACATTCAAAATTATGATAATATTTATATGGATATTTATCTAAATGGTATATTATTTAAAATAAAATTTTAAATAATCACTTAATTGTTCCCATAAATGAAATTTTACCCACTTACACAATATTAAATCCAACCCAACCTTAATAAGTTGTGTAACAAAATACTGACAAGAAGGCAAAACCCTAGCTATTAAGTATTCTATAATTTACAACCAAAATTCCCAAACTGTCACATTGAATAGAACAAGTATATAGAGTTAGGTAATCACTATTATAACACAGTCCACAACACTATGTTTCAACAGAAAACTAGACTACTTCAAACACATAACAATATCCAATCATAATCTCCATTTAATGCAAACTATTCCATCACATTAATCTGTATGCTGAGAAGTGTTCAAAATGAGAGGCTATATACACTGATTAGTTTGTAGACAAATGGACTTTTTCTTCACCAAAAATTGAATTTAAGAAATTGAGGTTTGTTTAGGTTTAGGGTTTTTGTTTTTATATGTAGTGGTGTGTGGTTAAGGTTGAGTGAGGATCTGGAAGAGTTGAAATAGATTTGGTGGGTGAAAAGTGGTTGGAAAAAGTGAAGTAAGAAGTAGGAACCAGTCAAGATTTGTTTTGTTTTGTTTTGTAGAAAGTTCTTATCTTCTATGTTTCTTTTCAATGTTTTTGCATATGCATATTCATTTCTTTTGTTCCCCTGTCTCTTAGGGTTCCTAGTTTTATTCGGTATATTTTTCTTTACATTTTTTTTTTCAAACAATTCTGACCAAATTATACATAGAATTTTAAATATTATACATAAGTATGAATATATATATATATATAATTAGATTTTATAAATATTTTTCTTAATAATAGATCCATCTTAATTTTTTTTTTATATTTTAAAATTTTTTAATTAAAAAATTACAAAACTAAATTCTAAAAAAAATATTAAAATAATTTTTTTATAGATTAAAAGAATCAGATCAGAAAATAGGTAAAATAAAATTGTGTTTCGGTTTTATTTCGGTTCAGAAAGCAGATATATGTTTTTTTCTCTTCCCAATATAATTTTTTGGGTTTGATTTATTCTAATCAAAATAAGTTTTAGAGGTAATACAGTCATTTTTAACTATTATTGTAATTTTTTTTATAAAAAAATTATTTTTATAAAAATTTTAATTTTAGTTTAAAAATGTAAATTTTTTCATAAAAAGTACAAAAATACTACCCACCTATATAAATTCAAAATTAAAAATATAAAGTGAATTAATTATTATTATTATTATTATTATTATTATTATTATTATTATTTACTTGTAGTCCACAAACAACTCCTCTTTGTACATCTGGGTCGGCTGGGTATAAGCCCAATATGATTCAATGTCATCAAAGTTGGGCCTATTGGGCTCATCTGGCCCGTGACCGTGTAGGTTTTTTGAGGTTGTATTTTGGGGTATAAAGAGAAAAGCCCAATGTCTGTTTCTTATTTAAACATCAACCTCTCCATTTCCGTCTAGGGTTTCACAGCATCACATACGAGCAGAGCTGCAGCAGCCACCATGGTTCTCAAGTAAGTCGTTCCTCTCTCGATACATCTATAGAATTGGACGATAAACTAGGTCTGGTTTTGCGGTTTTGCTTTTCTAGGAATCTAGTGACCATTTTAAAGATAGCGAATTCGAATTTCATGTTGATGTTCTTCTGTGCCGTATGTACAAATATGAGCGTATAATCGTCTAGTTAGGAAGCTAGATTTTTCATAGGTATCTGATTGATCTAATTAGGGAGCTAGATTAGTTATGAATAGTTGTGTATAATATTCTGATGATGTTTGGATCTTGTTGAAGTAGAAATCTGATTGGTTTTGGTTTTATAGGACTGAGCTGTGCCGTTTCAGTGGAGCCAAGATATACCCTGGCAAAGGAATCAGATTTATCCGTTCTGATTCTCAGGTGGTTTTTTTTTTTCCAATCAATTCTCTATTCATTTTGTCCATTTTGTTGCACCTTTCAATGTGTAGGTTCTGATTTATTTTTTATTTTTCTGAATTTGTATTAGGTTTTCCTCTTTGCCAATTCAAAATGCAAGAGGTATTTCCACAACCGGTTGAAGCCGTCGAAGCTTACATGGACTGCCATGTACAGGAAGCAACATAAAAAGGTTGCTTGATATGATTTGTTTTGATAAGATTTGTTTAATTGAATTGAATTGTTAAATGGTTTGGAATCTAATTAAAAAATCTGCTTTCATTCAGGATATTGCACAAGAAGCTGTGAAGAAGAGGAGACGTGCCACCAAGAAGCCTTACTCAAGATCCATTGTTGGTGCCACTTTGGAAGTCATCCAAAAGAGAAGAGCTGAGAAGCCTGAAGTTCGTGACGCCGCTAGGGAAGCTGCACTTCGGTCTGTATTCATTCATTCATGTTATTGTTGTTTGTTCTTTGTGTTGCATTTCATTTTTTCCGTTAATAGAAGCTGACTTGATACAATGTGATACACAGTGAGATTAAGGAGAGGATCAAGAAGACTAAAGATGAAAAGAAGGCAAAGAAGGCCGAAGTGATGGCCAAGACACAGAAGTCACAAGGTAAAGGTGCTGCTCCCAGAGGTGCTGCTCCCAAGGGTGCTAAACTTGGCGGTGGTGGAAAGCGATAAGCTATTTGTGCTGCTGTTTTTGCTGCAACTCATTTGCAGGTAGTTTAAGTTTTGCTTTATTTGGAGGATATTGAAGAACTTGTTGGCCCAAAATTTTGTTTGTACTATTGTTTGTTCTATGCATTCCTTTAGATTCACTTTCACCTCAAGTATTATTAGATGTCTAGTTTGATCATCCGGGTAAACAAAAGATGGAAAATGGAAAATGCTCATAGTTTCAACGTTCTAAAATGTTAATCAGTTGAGAAAATGGTCGTATTGGAAGCTGCCGAGTGGGGTCTGGTTGGATTCTGGTCTCAGCATCAGACGAGCACTCTGGCCTATCCTATGACCACCCTAAACAAACAAGTAATCTTTAGATCCTCCAAGCCCTCCTAACAATGAATCAATTAAATCAACATCTCAAACCTTGTTTTCAAGAACAACAAATAAATCCGTGAACTTTTAAGATGTGACTTTGTATCTGTTAATAAAAAAAATAATTATCTATCTATATAATTGATTTTCGTATCGAAAATATGTAGTAAATGTAAATTGCCCTTGCATTAATGACAAAAGTATTTGAGCAATTGGCAAACTGAGGTATGAAAGGAGAAGAAGTTGGATCAGTTGGGCTCTGAGATAACATGGTAGACCTGGGCCTGTAGTATTTTAATCATTACGAGGCCCAATTAAAAAATCCAATGAAATCAGGTGATAATAGCACAGCAAAGACGCCGCTCTCGCTCAAAACCCAAAAAAACCTAGAATAGCCAGATCATCTTCCATTTTGCAGACAACTGAGCTACTACAGCATACAAGCTACTATCCTCTGCAATCTCAGCGCCCAAGAATTGATAACTCACAACTCTCTTTCTACTGCTTTGATCACAACTAAATAAGCTCGTCTCCATATTAACTGTACGCTTTCTGATCTACCTTTCTTTTGTTTTTTTCCAATCTAATTTTACTTTCTTTGATTTTGGTTTTAGATGTTCTGATTTGGGGTTTTAGGGTTTTACATATTAACAAATTTCTTCTTATTGGTTTTGCAGTGAATATGGCGGACGAGCACGAAGTAAAGGACGAGGTGGCAGAAGTAAGTTTCTTGTTATCTTTTGCTTTGTTTATTTTCATTATTGAACTTTGAATAAAGACTGTTATTTATGGTTTTGTTCAAGAAACTTTATTTATGGTTGTTTTGTTTGATTAGGCTGATGTAGAGTTATATCTATTCTCTCTGTTGGATAACTTTATGGATTAATGAAACACATTATTACGTCCTTCATTTAGGGTTTGAAGCTGCATTGAAAATTACGGAATAAAATTTTCATTTATTTGGGCTTTGTTTAATAGAATACTTGTGTCAGATACTCTGCTTTCTTGACATGTAAAGCATGGTACTATGGTAGTTACCACTATTGTCTACTAAGGGACTGAGATGACCTGTGATGATGAATTGATTGCCTACATTGTAATATTGTTTTGTTGATGACTGAAAAATGGAGTAGTTATTGATGCTGCAATCTCAACTAGAGTTATCTTGTTATGACATAACATAGTAGATATTGTCAAACATTGTTTGTGTATTGTTTCTCAGGTGGGTGAGCTGTGCACTTATATTGCAATTAATTAGAGATAGTTACTACTAGTGTCTACTAAGGGACTAAGGTGGCCTATGATGATCAATTAATTGCCTACATTGTCATATTGTTTTGTCGGTGACTGAAAAATGGAGTAGTTGTTGAGGCCCCAATCCCAACTAGAGTTATCTTGTTATGACAAAGCATATTTTATTGTCCAAACTTGTTTGCCTGTTGTGTCTCAAGTGAGCTGTACAGCTTATATTGCAAATAATTAGAGATAGTTACTACTTTTGTCTACTAGGGTACTAAGATGGCCTATGTTGATCAATTAATTGCCTACGTTCTCATATTGTTTTTTGTCAATGACTGAAAAGTCTAGTTAGTGAGGTCCAAATCCCCTGCTAGAGTTATCTTGTAATGACACAGTATGGAATATATTGCTGATTCCTGTTTGTGTATTGTGTCTCAAGTCAGCTGTACAGCTTATTGCTATTAATTAGAGATTGTAACTACAATTTTCGGCTAGGGTACTAAGGCGGCCTATGATGATCAATGAATTGCCTACATTGTCATATTGTTTTGTCGATGACTGAAAAATGGAGTAGTTATTGAGGCCCCAATCATAACTCGACACTCTGTTTTGTGTCTCAAGTGTGCTGTACAGCTTATATTGCTATTAATTAGAAATATTTAGTAATATTGTCTACTAAGGTACTAAGGTGGCCTATGATGAGCAATGAATTGCCTACATTGTCATATTGTTTTACAATGACTGAAAAATGTAGTTCTTGAGGCCCCTACCCCAAGTTATCTTGCAAGGACTTAGTATGATATGTATTAATGAACACTGTTTGTGTATCATGTCTCTAGTGACCTGTACAACTTGTACTGCAATTAATCAGAGATAGTTACTACTATTGTCTACTAAGGGACTGAGGTGGCCTATGATGATCAATTAGTTGCCTACATTGTCATATTGTTTTGTCAATGACTGAAACATTGAGTAGTTATTGAGGCCCCAATCCCAACTAGAGTTATCTTGTAATGACACAATATGGTATATATTGTCGAACACTGTTTGTGTATTGTGGTGCTAGTGAGCTGTACAGCTTATATTGCTATTAATTTGAAATATTTACTACTATTGTCTACTAAGGTACTAAGGTGGCCTATGATGAGCAATGAATTGCCCACATTGTCATATTGTTGTTTTGCAATGACTGAAAGCTGGAGTAGTTCTTGAGGCCCCAATCCCTGAGTTATCTTGCAATGTCTTAGTATATGATATATATTGTTGAACACTGTTTGTGTATCGCGCCTCTAGTGAGCTGTACAACTTGTATTGCAATTAATCAGAGATAGTTTCTACTACTGTCTACTAAGGGACTAAGGTGGCCTATGATGATCAATTAATTGCCTACATTGTCATATTGTTTTGTCAATGACTGAAACATTGAGTAGTTATTGAGGCCCCAGTCCCAACTAGAGTTATCTTGTAATGACACAATGTAGTATATATTGTCAAACACTGTTTGGGTATTGTGCTGCTAGTGAGCTGTATAGCTTATATTGCTATTAATTTGAAATATTTACTACTGTTGTCTACTAAGATAGTAAGGTGGCCTATGATGAGCAATGAATTGCCTACATTGTCATATTGTTTTGCAATGACTGAAAAATTGAGTAGTTGTTGAGGCCCCAATCCTGAGCTATCTTGCAATGACTTAGTATGATATGTATTCTTGAACACTGTTTCTGTATTGTGTCTCTAGTGAGCTGTCCAACTTGTATTGCAATTAATTAGATATAGTTACGACTATTGTCTACGAAGGGACTAAGGTGGCCTATGATGATTATTTAATTGCCTACATTGTCATATTGTTTTGTCAATGACTGAAAAATGGAGTAGTTATTGAGGCCTCAATCCCAACTAGAGTTGTGTTATAAGGATGTCTCTGCTGTTCTGTTGGGTTCCTGAAGTGAGTTGTCTGGTGTATATACCAATTTTCAGGATGGTCTATGATGATTAATGACTAGCCTATAATGTCAGATTGTATCGTCAATGACTGAAATATTGAGTACATATTGAGGCCACAAATCTTGTAACAATCTGATTGGAACATTAGGATACCTGATGGTATATAAAATTCAATAGGAGAAAGTTACCAATATTTTCAAATGTGGTGGCTGATGATGCTAGTGAATTGCATACTTTGCCGTATTGTTTTGTCAATGACTGATAAATGGATTAGTTTGAGGCCTCGAGTTATATAAATTATGATGGTGCATATTTTTGACTTGAGTTATATAAATTTGGGGCTGTAGCAAAGTGAAAATGCAATGATTCTTCGCATAAGAGATGTCTGGCAGTCATGTCAGAAATGTGCTACTGCTTCCTTTCTGTGTTTCCTTGTAATATCATTGACAAGTTATCTGTTGAGGTTATGATGATTAAAAAAATTGCCTACATTGTCTGATCACTTGTGATTGAAAGACTTGCAGTTACTGATGCCTCAATGGAGTACTTTATTATGCTTTTTAAATAGTTCATGAGGGAACAACTATATACACTTTCACAAATGAATAACCTTTTCTTATTTTCTGTTACGCTGAAAATCAAACAGTTATATTTTCGGTATCTTTCTGTCATGTTCCTGCAGTGTGGTTCTGGCCGATCAGTTGCTCCAATCAAAGCTGGCTTTTTTGCTCGGGTTGGCAGAAGGAATGCTGGGACTTGAGCCTTTTTTACCTTTTTTATTTGCCAAAGTAGTGGAAATAGATTTGTCTTTGATGAAACTTGAGTTTACTGCCTGTTCCTTTTCACCCTGTGTAAAGGGTTTTTGGTGAATATTTGACTTTTATTAAATGGATATAAATATACTCAATATTAGATTTATTTTCTGACACAACCTTTCTTGCTTGTTTGTTCTGTTGTTCTATGTTCATAATTTTCGTTTATGTCTCATTACTCTGAAACTTGTATGCTACACCAGATGTAAACTTCAACTATTTGGAAAAGATTGTCTAAAAATCTGTTTGTCTGTTTACATGTTTGTTACTAATAGCTGTTAAGTGGTAGACTTGAAAATATTGAAAGGTAAATAGGATTTTTTCTTCTTATTCATTGTACAAATCACTGTTACAAATAAAATAACGTAGGTTTTTTGCCTTTATTTCTTCTATAGTCGTTCTCTTTCAATTACCTCTGGTAGATTTCAGATATTGCAGAGGGAACATCAATTGTTGAAGGCGACCAGGAGAAGAACTGACAGCAACGGTATGTATAGCCTCTCCAACGATTTAATAGAACTTGCACTGCTTTTATAAGCTGCTATGTTGATACCTATAATATTGCACAAACCACAAAACTCAAATACTGTATCATCATATCTAGGAAATAGAGATTAAAACAGTTAGATGAAGTAAGTACTGGTAGTAGTAGAGCAGCCATGTGATATAGAGTCATTGATGAAGTTGACATGTGCCTTGTTAGCGAACCAAAAGTTCCTTTTCCAATTGTTAATGCATTTGAGTGTTTTCTTAGTGTGTTCTGCACAACCGCCAGCAGTACAGTAGTTTGCTACCTCATCTTGGTGCACATTCACTATACCAGTCATGTTCAACCTATGTTGCGAGTCGCATGGATTTGGTTCCTGAAAGCATTTTCACCGCTTTAGTTTTAAGGATCCATTAAAACAAGTAGGTATAATCATATTCTTATTACCTTGAGCATGCATTGGTAAGCCATGTTCCACTGCCAAAATGGCGATAGAGTTAGACGTCTTAGGACCTCCTGCTTTTCTGTAGCATAATGTTGATATTGTCAAATTCTGTTAAAATGGTGAAATTATAAAGAAAGAAGAAAAGAGTAATACTGGCTTCAGTAGAGGAGAAGAAGACGAGGAAAATTCCCAGTATGAGCAAAGCCATATGAGTTGATTGCAGGTGGATCGCCATGTCTGTCTTTGAAGTTGAGAAGAGATGTTAGGCTCTGTTGTAGTGTTTAAATATATTGAAAATTATGAAACATTGGAAGGATAAACATTTTGAAGTATATACCATATTGTTGAAGCATAATATGATCGACAAAATCAAAGAAGTGATAAAACATAGTTTAGGAATTAGCTTATTTTGGATTATATGTCGGACATTAAGAGGAATAAAACATGTATGTATCGCCATTTTCTTGTTTGTTTTTAATATGTAAATGAAAATACCATTTTAATATGTAAATGAAAATACCATTTTAATAGATGATTCATGCATTGAATTGTGTTCAATGTAAATGTAGAAATGTATATTTCGAAAACAAGTCTGATGAAATTTAGTGACAATATAACATAGTACTTTATACATTAAAGATAATTTATGTATCAAACTAGTTTTTTCCAGCTCTTCTTTTCAGTTGTAAAGATCTTGTCAGAGCACTGTAAAGGTAAAAAGTAATTATTTTTCATTTCAAGAGTAGGCATTGCAATTTGAAAAAATAAAATCGAATATATATCTATAATTTTATATAATACATTCATGAGATATCAACCTCCGATATAATGACTTGATGATATCGGTTGATCAGCAATAAGATAATTGAATTAATGAAAGACATCACTGAACTAAAATAAACATAAAAATATAAGAATGTCTCCGTTTTTAAATTAATTTTTATAATATTCAATTTTAAGTTTATACATATTTAAGAAGAAATATGTAAGCATTGAACATCCTCCAATAGCATGATTGCATTGAACATCCTCTTTCACAAATATTGTTGCATTGATTTAATCCTATGTAGTTGTACTTGTCAACCTATTAGATTTATTAAACATGATAGAATAAAAAAGGAATGATATGTTTTTGAAAATAGAATAATTGTGGATAAATAAAATAAAAAATTATAAATAAATAAAAGGTAAATACATCCATTTATATGATTGAAAAAAATATAAAAATAAAAGATTTAAATATATTATTGTTTGATCATTATTAAGATAGAGAAAGAAAGTGAAAATCGAGATTTTTGAGAAGGGGTTGGTAAAAATGTTCAGCATTAGTTAGAATACAAATATGGGTATTTATTTGATGTTTTATTATAAATTGAATATGTTCTAACATTTAATATGGAGAGAAAATTAGGCATGGGGGATTCTTATATCTAATTTGAATAAAAATATATACAATATAAAAATAATAATTAATAATTAAATCAATCATAAAAATATTAATTGGATAAATTTAAAATAATTCAAATTTGATCTAAGAAAAATGAAATTTAAAAAAATGTTTAAAAAAATTATAAATTTCCCTTTTCAATTAGTGACTAAAAAAATATATTTTTCTAAAAAAATAAAAATAATTTTAAAAAATATAACTTTGTACTTAAATATTTAATCTAAATAAAATTATAAATTAAATTAATGATAATGATGTTCACAATTTAAATTTTATTAAAAAACATTTTTCAAAAACGAATGGTTCGTTTAAAAAAATAAAATAAAATGAGATATTTTTTTTTTTTTAAATTTATTTTTATTTGTTTACTTTGAAGTTTAATATGTAAGATGTTAAAATATAAAGAGTATCAGTTTCCTTGCTGACTAAATCTATGTAACTAGTAAACATTAACAAATCATATGGCACACATTTGATTGACGTCTGGTGCTTCACTCGTGGAAAGAAGTAGAAAACCAAAAAGTATCAACTCATGAAAACAAAACAAATAAGGATTTTTTTTTTAATTAAATTTATTTTGGGTGAGATTTAAAGAAAATTGAGTGCCAATGTTAAAGCTTTGGTCATCAAAATATGATTATGATGCTGTGAATATTACGGTGATTTCCACCTCATATACAAATGTAGAACATGCACTACATATATATATATATGTAGATTGACATTTGTCACTCCCTTTTTCTATATATATATATGTTACATTCTAAAGGAATAAAAATAGGGATACGTCCATATTATAGTTGTTTAAGTTAATATTCAAGATTCAAGAATTCTAAAATTATCAGGTTACTTTCTGATCCCAATTTATTTTTCTGTTAATATTAAACTATTTTTTTCTATCCCAATTCTCTTTTTATTTTTACAACACGTTATCAGCACGAGCATGCTCTCTAGTTGTCACTTAGATGGATCTTCCAGATCAGAAAGTGTTTGGTAATTGTGATTCTGATTACGAGAAATAGTGAGATCTGAAAATTGGGAAATTACGATTATTCATCTGAAGTTGAATAATTGAATTTTAGATATCTGGAAATTTAAAGAAAAGTGTTCTTGTTTTGCAGAAAATGAATCGATACAAATTCGAGCCATTGTTGGTTTCTGGAGCGAATTATATGAGATGGTTGAGTGATTATGGAATAAGGTTGAAATCCAAAAACCTGTACAGGACTCTGGATAAGAATAATGAAACAACTGAGCAGCAAAAGAATAAAGCTTTGATTATAATCCGAAACCATCTGAATGATGATTTACAAAATCAGTATATAACTGTCACTGATCCTGCAGATCTGTGGCAAGCATTGATTTCTAGATACAATCACCAAAATGAGATCATCCTGCCTGAAGCACGAGATGAGTGGCATAATTTGAGGTTCCAAGATTTTAAAAGCGTGAGTGAATACAACTCAGCCATGTATTTGATTGGGAACAAATTGAAAATGTGTGGGGAAACAAAATTTGACCATGAAATGTTAAATAAGACATTTACTACATTCCATCCTTCCCAAACAATTTTACAATAGCAGTATCGGGAAATGAAATTCCAAAAATATGATGATTTGATTAGACATTTGGATATTGCTGAAAAACACAACCATTTGTTGTTGAAGAATAGTGAAAGACACCATGTTGGCACCCAAGCATTCCCAGAATTGAATGCACATTATAATGAAAATCCAGGTCATGGTCGTGGTCGTGGTTACTATGGTCGTGGCCGTAATTCTGAACGTTGGAATGATTATGGAAATAGCCATGGTAATGGCCGAGGTGGTCGAGGTTCTGGAAATGGTAAGGGACTTGGTCGTAGTAGGGATTATGGACATCCATATCATAATCCAAATGCTCACCAGAAGTGAAATAATAATGATGCTAGTTCTAGCAAAGGGAAAGAAGTTATGGAATCACTGAAGTTCAATCGTGGTCCATGTTATAGATGTAGTTCCCCCACTTGTTATTCGAAAACTTGTCGTGCTCCTAAACATGTAGTTGAAGCTTATCAGAAATTGAGATGCGAACAAGAAAAAGAAAAGAATAACGAAGCAAATATGGCTGATGTTTTTGGCGATGGTGATACTGGTCCTGTCGACATATCAAATCTGGAAACCGCTGATTTCTTTGAAGATCCTGATGGGAAGATAGATCACCTGATTGGTGATGAAACTGTTAATTACAAGTGAATGTATTTTTTTGTTTTTGGAATGTAAATAGAATGGAATGTAATTTTAGTTTTGATTGTAAATATTTGTAAATAGTTATGATTATTACATTTCCATCAATTAAAGTTATGTTTCATTTTATTAAAGGTTATGGGTTCAAATCAAGAATTTGTTATACCTGGAGATATATGTTTAGCCGATAGCGCTACAACCCATAAGATTTTGAGAGATACAAAATATTTTCTGGAATTGATTCCAATTCAAGTTAAAGTGAATACCATATCAGGTCCAGTAGATTTGATTGAAGGCTCCGGAAGAGCTTCAATTGTGTTACCAAATAACACTAAATTGGAAATCGAAAATGTGTTATACTCTCACAAATCTAGAAGAAATTTGCTCAGTTTCAAAGATATAAGAATGAATGGATATCATATTGAAACAATTGATGAAAAGGATGTCGAATATTTGTGTATTGTTTCGAACAAATCAGGCCAGAAGCTTGTGATTGAAAAGTTACCTATTTCATCATCTGGATTATATTATACAATCATCAGGCATATTGAAACACATGCTATTGAGAACCAGAAGTTCTTTGATCCCAGAATATTCCAGCTTTGGCATGATCGATTTGGGCATCCGAGATCTACAATGATGCGAAGAATAATAGCGAATTCAGAAGGGCATCCACTGAGAAATTATAAAATCCTACTAAATGATAGGGACCTGTGTATCCCATGTTCCCAAGGGAAATTGATAACGAAACCATCGTTTACGAAAGTAGGTTTTGAATCTCCATCATTTTTACAAAGAATTCAAGGAGATATATGTGGACCCATTCATCCACCTAGTGGACCATTTCGCTACTTTATGGTTTTGATAGACACATCTGCAAGATGGTCCCATGTATGCTTGTTATCCACTCGTAATGTTGCTTTTGCTAAGTTGTTAGCACATATTACTCGATTAAGAGCTCATTTTCAAGATTACCTTATTAAGAGTATAAGACTTGATAATACTGGGGAATTTACATCGAAAGCATTTGATGAATACTGTCAAGTATCTGGGATTGATGTTGAACATCCGGTGCCGCATGTTCATACCCAAAATGGATTAGCTGAATCATTAATTAAGCGCCTTTAGATAATTGCGCGAACTATATTAATGCGCTCGAAATTACCAGTAACTGTTTGGGGACATGCTATATTACATGATGCTGCATTGATTTGTATTCGCCCAATAACTTATAACCAATATTCCCCATTACAGTTAGTATTTGGGCATCCTCCTAACGTCTCGCATTTGAGAACATTTGGGTGTGCTGTATAAGTACCCATTACCCCAACTTAGAGAACAAAAATAGGACCCCAAAGACGTTTAGGAATATATGTGGGTTTTAATTCTCCATCAATTATTAGATATTTGGAACCATTGACAAGAGACTTGTTTACAGCTAGATTCGCTGTTTGTCAATTTGATGAAAGTAGTTTTCCGTCACTTGGAAAAGAAAAGATTTCTCCTGAAGAGAAACTTGAATTAGCATGGAAAGTTCCCACATTAGCGCATATGGATCCACGTACTCCACATTGTGAACTCGAAGTCCAAAGGATCCTACATTTACAAATGAGAGCTAAACGAATGCCTGATGCATTTAATGATACTTAGAAAATAACCAAGTCTTATATTGAAGCTGGTAATGTACCAGCAATGGTAATTGTTCCAGAAAGACAACCTCAAAAGACAATAGCAAATGAAACTCTTATCCCTCGCCAGAAGCGTGGTAGACCCCCTGATTCAAAAGATACAGTCCCAAGGAAAAGAAAGAAAAATGATCTGGATCCTAAAACCACATCCAATGAAATCCCAGAAGTTGTTGAGATCTCTGAAAATAATCTCCCTGAAGGAGAAAATAATCAAAGAATATCAGAATCCAAAAATGAAGAAATTTCTGTAAATTTTAATCAGGAATTATGGAATAGGAATGAAATGAAAATTGATGATCTATTTTCCTACACAGTGGCAGTAGATATTTTATATGATGATCATGAGCCACGTAGTATGGAAGAATGCAGAAATAGACATGATTGGAAAAATGGGAAGAAGCAATCCAGGTAGAGTTGAACTCTCTGAATAAACGAAAAGTTTTTGGACCCATTATGAAAACACTAGAAGATGTTCAACCAGTTAGTTACAAATGGGTTTTCGTTCAGAAACGAAATGAAAGAAATGAAATTGTGAGATACAAAGAACGTTTGGTTGCTCAAGGTTTCTCCCAAAGACCTGAAATTGATTATGATGAGACATATTCCCATATAATGGATACTATTATGTTCCGATTTCTGATCAGTCTTGCCATTTCTGAGAAACTGGAAATGTGTCTTATGGATGTAGTTACTGCATATCTATATGGATCACTTGATTCTGATATTTACATGAAACTCCTAAAAGGATTGAAACTACTTGAATCATATCGTTTAGGATCTCGAAAATTGTATTCCATAAAGTTACAAAAATCCCTGTATGGATTGAAACAATCTGGGAGAATGTGGTATAACTGCCTGAGCGAGTATTTAATAAAAGAAGGATACCAGAATAACACTATATGTCCATGTATCTTCATTAAGAAATCAGGGTCTGGGTTTGCAATTATAGCAGTTTATTTGGATTATATGAATATTATTGGGACTCCTGAAGATATCAAACAAACTGCTGAATATCTGAAAAAGGAGTTTGAGATGAAAGATTTGGAAAAAACAAAATATTGTCTTGGTTTGGAAATTGAACATAAATCAAATGGGATATTGATTTATCAGTCAGCATACATTGAAAAACTTCTGAAAAGATTTAACATGGATAATGCCCATCCATCATGGTTGTAAGAACGCTTGATCCCAAAAAGGATCCATTCCGACCGAAGGATGATGACGAACAATTACTTGGTCCTGAAGTACCATATCTGAATGCAATAGGTACATTGTTATATTTGGCACAATGTACGAGGCCAGATATCTCGTTTGCTGTAAATTTATTAGCGAGATATAGTTCTGCACCAACCCATCGTCATTGGAATGGAATCAAACATATTTTACGTTACCTGAAGGGTACAAAAGATTTGGGATTATTTTATACAAATTCTGATAAATTTCTGGGTTAGACTGGTTTTGCCGATGCTGGATACCTTTCGGATCCGCATAAAGGACGTTCTCAAGCTGGCTATATTTTCACGTATAATGGTACTGCGATCTCCTGGAGATCTATGAAACAAACTTTAGTAGTCATGTCCTTTAATCATGCTGAAATTTTGGCATTACACGAAACCAATCGAGAGTGTATTTGGTTGAGATCAATGATCCAACATATCCAGAATTCATATGGTATCTCTGAAACTACGAATGGGCCAACAGTGATATTTGAAGATAATGCTGCATGCAACGCCCAAGTTCAGGGAGGTTACATCAAAGGAGATCGAACCAAACATATTTACCCAAATTTATTGTACACCCACGAGCTTCAGAATACTGGACAAATTAACGTGAAGCAAATTCGGTCTTCCAATAATCTCACCGATCTACTAACGAAATCATTACCGACATCAACGTTTGAAAAGCTGGTTTACGAGATCGGAATGCAAAAGCTCTCCAGATTTGAATATTAGGTTTATGGGTGTTGTAAAAAGGGGTAGAATTTTGTAAAATTGGATTCACCAACTGTACTCTTTTTCCTTCGTCCAGTTTTTATCCCCAATTGGGTTTTTCTGGCAAAGTTTTAACGAGACAGTCAAATATCTGAAATGGTGGAAATCCAAGGGGGAGTGTTGTGAATATTATGGTGGATTTCCACCACATGTACAAATGTAAGACATGCACTACATATTAGAATGTAGATTGACATTTTGTCATTTCTTTTTCTCTTTATATATATATGTTACATTCTAAAGGAATAAAGATAGAGATACGTAATTTTGCTTCTTGCTTATGTGTTACATTTCTTCTTTTCTTCTTTTCTTCTCTTCTGTAATCCATATTATAGTTGTTTAAGTTAATATTCAAGATCCAAGATTTCTAAGATTACCGGATTACTTTCTGATCCCAATTTATTTTTTTCGTTAATATTAAACTGTTTTCTTCTACCCCAATTCTCTTTTTATTTTTACAATATATGAAACAATTTATAGACTCGTTATTATTTAGAATGGATTATTGTGCAGGAAAAGGAGAAAAGTTAAGCGAAGAATCAAAGCAAGGTATGTATGAAAATGGCTACATAGCAAGTTAGTGAAAGAATCAAGATAGGCATGTCTAGCCAACAAGTAAAAATAAGGAAGCTTTTCGGGGAAAAAAATGAAAAATAAATATAGAGTAGGTTTGAAATCACTTAAATTAACAAAAAAGATTTAATAATTTAAAATATACATAAAAAATAAATTATTTAATAATTTACTTACTAGATAATATTTTTATAAGGTGGATTATTTAAGAGGTGATCCAATTTTTATTAAAATGACATTTTATTTTTCATTTAAATTTATAATTGTTTTATTTAGTACTTTTAATTTTTTTTTTTATTTTTATCATATTTTAAAATTTTAATTCTCATATTATATTTAAGTAATTATTACTAAAAATAAAAGTAAGAAGTTTTAATTTAAAAAATTATAATTTTCTTGTTTTTTTTTTTTTGAAAATTAGTATTCTGCGTCTGGTTACTTAATGTATCTCTAATAGGATGTGGACGCGAGATGATGTGGTCGTGCGAAATAGAAGTCATAAATGATGATATGACAATTTTTTTTTTATAGATCGACAATGTAGTTTAAAAGTAGCTATACAATGGTCATTGTCTATTAATTTTTTTTTAAAATAAAAAATTAATTAAAATTAAAACTTCTGATAAAATTATAAATATGAATAATAAAAAAAACAATTCAAAACACATTAAAAATCAAATAAAATAATATAAAAAGCTGACTCAGCATGTCTATTTGACCATCTAAGAGCATCTGGTGGTACATTGATTTATAATTTCTCCACGGCTACATTAGTCATGTGAACAATATTTTAAAAAATAGAGCTCCAATGATATTGTCTATTTTAAATGTCTAACTGATGTGACAAAATTTGTAAAGTAGACATCATCCATCTGACCTTCTATTTTAAGCGGTTAAGTAGATATGCTGACTTAGACTTTTTATATTATTTTTTTTAGATTTTTAATGTGTTTCAATTTTTTTAAATTAATATAATATTTATAATTTTATTAAGGAGTTTAATTTTAATTAGAAAAAATAGATGATCATCATTGTATAACTATTTTTAAATTATACTATCTATCAATAAAAAATTCACCACATAATCATTCACGACTTTATTGCCACATCATCTCACGCTTACATTCCATTAGAGATGCTCTAAAGTAGAAAATTTGAAGGATAATCTCTATTTTAAAATTTTCCATGTCAGCTGGACATTCGAAATAGATGGTACTATTGGAGTTCTATTTTTGAAAATATTTTCCACATTGCCGATATGGCCGTGGAGAAATGGTAAATTAACATACCATGGGAGACACGGTTAAAATTTGTACAATCATTATTTTTTGCACCATTTCTTTTTGTTAATAATAATCAAAATTGTAAAAAAAAAAAAATTTCTAATTACTACTATTGTGTAACAATTAATTAGGGACAGAGGGAGTATCTATTTTGGTAATTTAAGAGTACTCATTTATATTTTCCCGAATTACCTCACTTATTTTAAAATTTAATTATTAATTTTTTTTAAACGCATGCCAAATTAACTTATAAGTAAATTATATTTTAAGTTGAGATATAAGTGATTATTTTACAATTTAAAGCCAGCCGAATCACACCGAAAGACTAAAATTAGGAGTAATAGAATATTTTCTACATAAACAAATATTTGCTTATTTACTTTATTCATCAAGAAAATAAATTTGAGATGAATCCTAATAGATAAAATCTAATATAAATATACAAATTGAACATGTATTTAATTGAAAATAATACCGTTATAAATATTTCAATGAAATTAAAAAATAAACTAATAAAATTTGAGTAGAGTAGAATAAACCAAATAATTTTTTTTAATAATTATTATATTAATTGAAAAATGCAATAAACCAGATTAACTGGAAAATGAAACAAATAAAAATGCCTTCTAGCTTTGTATCGATAGATAATAAAAAGACGTCTTAGAGGTTAATGAAGTACTTCGATACCATAGCGGTGACTATGGCGAGAGGTATGCCATAGACGTATGTCCATAGTAAGATTTCAATCTATGTGGGACTTCGATTCACTGTGGGGTTTCGATCCAATTGTATCCCCGTTTCACCTTAATGTCATAGGCTATGTGGGCATAATCGATAATTAATGATTATTGGCTCATTGAACTAATGTAAATCGATGATAGTAGGCAACTTATGCCATATGTGTTTGTGCTTGTGTGGTTTTACCTTGTCGGATTTGGTTTCTTGTGTAGGCGGTTATGTAATATTTTATGCTTGTATATTTGGTGGCAAGTGAATAATTTGTTTTGATCCTGCTTGGTTATAAGTCGAGTGATGGGTGTGCTATGTCATATAATATAACAATAGTTTTTTAGTTTAGGTGGTTTCTTGGCTCGGACGCTATTGTTGGTCTGCATGTGTGTGTTGTATTTGGAGTCTTAATAGGTTTCTTAATGTAGTTGATTTAGTTTCGATGTATAAGCGAATTAACGAGCATAGTTGCTGATTAGTTGAATTTAAGATAGACAAACTGTAATGTGATTTTTTCGTGGTTAAAATAAAGGAGAGATGAATTCAATTATATCATTATGTTGTCACAAAATGGAAGTGCAAATTTGGTTTGTCTACTTATGATATAAAAGCTACATATAGAGTGGTGTCATACAAATAATCTTAGTATAATCAACAAGTTAAATTTCAACATTTTAAGGCATTTAGCATTTTGTCTAGTATTGAATGTCGTGGTTTGGTAGATTTGGGATGTTACATAATCGTATTTTCAGGATTCGAGAGTATTATAAAAGTGTATTTGTAGGTACATCTAATCACAAACCAACAATTCTATCTATCGCACCTTCTTCTTCCACACACTCAATAAAGTTTTTAATTCTACTCTCTGAACTTTTCACATAACATTCTCTCTAATTCTAAGCAAAACATCACTGGTAGCTTTCAAACCCTCTTGGAGAATTAAGTTCAAAATATGACCATTTCAATGAATATGAAAAAATTCACAATGACATAACAAGTTATTTTGCAATTCCAATTGACCTTTCAGTATATCTTGCATGCTATCTTAGTTGGGGCATTTTCTAAAGTAAAAGAAAGAAATTTTCTTATCGATTCTCCACTCTTTTAAAATGTCAAAAAAATTTCTACTTTACCCTAAACCTGAATGTGGGGTGGAAAATCATAAAAAAAAAAGAAGAATTTTGCTTTGCAATTTCCATGTCTCATCCACATAATGAATAATCAAAGAAATATATTCTTCAGAAGTACAAGATGTCCACACATCATAAGTCAAATGTATACTACTAAGGATATATTTCAAAACTTTTTCTAATTGCTCATTCTTGGTAACATATAAACTCCAAACATTTGAAGTTGCAATCTTTCTACCAATAAGTTTAACATAAAGATTTAAATATTCTAATAATTCTCTAACTCTTCTATATTTAATAAAAAAAAATGGAATACCATGCTCAAAGATGCACATACTATTTTTTTCACACACAACACTTTGTTCAATTCTTCTTACTCTCAAATTACCAGCACAATCAAGCATAATAGCACCAACATCAAGATTATGAGGCGTAAGAATAGCAACACACTTAAGAGGAATAACAACACACTTAAGAATCTGGTATCCTAAAGTTGAGGCACCATGCATTGATCCTATAAAAATATAGGCCTTCCCACAAGCATTGAATTTTTGTTCTTTCCTTTTGATCTCCACCTTTACCAAATCTTGTAAAATGCTCCCACACATCTGAGGTTGTACCTCTACTCCTTTTATTTCCTACTTATGTAGTACTATTGCCTTTAGTAGCATTAGTATTTGTTGTGACTATACTATCAATATTAACATTGTCTTCTATATCCCTATATAAAACTAAAATTAAATGGGTAACATTTTAATTGAAAGCAACTTGAAAAGAAAAAAATATTTTCTTGTATTGTCATTTAATCACTTCACTTTGGTTTTAGGTAATTTAGGTTCTCTATTTTTTTATGGATAAATATAACACAAAGCCAGCAAACAAATTAAAAACTACTAGAGGAGCAAGAAATGTAGCTGCAGAATCAATTTCACAACTATATTATCAAATAGACTATATATATAATATGTAAAATAGACTTTTATTATATCACTCTTATAAAAATGAAAGATTAATCACCAATTTGGAAAATGTCTATAAATGATAGATCAATCCTATAATGTATTTGCTTGGAAATTGTAAAAGAGATTTCACTAAAAAAACTTTTGGAGGTCACATGAATATTCATAAAAGATAGAGCCAAAAATCAACCTATTAGTTCACATGAGTATTTATAAGAGATAGAGGCAAAAATCAAGTCATATGAGTATTCATAGAAGATAGAACCAAAAAATCAAGTCACCTGAGTATTCATAGAAAACAGAGCCAAAAATCAACCTATTAGCATTAACATTATTTCTCATCCAAACTAAGATAAAATGAACAACTATGCATATGAATATGAATACTAACGAACACAAATTATTGCTAACAAATAAAAAGGACCATAAATCAACGTGACATACTTGCACCAAGAGAACTGATGGGTCATGGTGCTAAGAGAGAAAGCATAAGGCGAAGTCACTTCGCTGCCGCAGACAAAGGGATGATAGGGGATAGTCTAGAAATAAGTTAAAATTTTAAGTAAAATTGAAAATAAGATACTTGAACAAATTAATTATAAATTAATTTGCTGGCGACACGTAGTTAACTAGGCCCAGCTCACTTAAACTTGCGGGTTAAACATGCAAATATTTACTCTAGGCCAGATTTTTCTTGACCCTAACCTATCCAAAATGTGGTTAAATGGGCGCCTATGAGTCGGTGGCCTGTTTACCAACTTTATCTTTTCACTTATAAAAATGCATTAGTAGATAACCTGCGTCTAGTAAGTAGATAAAAAAATGGGTTAAGAGTAAATTTTTTTGAAAACCTAAAGAAGTTTAATCGGTGATAAAGATAGTGTCAAGTCTTATCGTAGTATAGGTTCTTCGGGTGTCATCTAAAGGGATCAGCAAAATGGACACAAACTCGTAACTAGTTCTGTGGGAGTTTTTGTTAAAATATTTTTCTTGATTTTGTTTTCAATCTAACAATAATAAAATTAGTAGAATAACAACTTAAAAGATAGAAATTCAGAGATAAAAGCGAGTGTTGGGGATTTGGTCCAGTCTCTTTAATGAGGGATACACTCTCTGCTAGGATTATCAGATTTACGCTTTATAATATTTCAGTGGATTGAGTAGTCCGCTAGTTTGCTGTAAGATGGATAAATGAACAAAATGTTTATCAAAAGGTGTTTATGAAGCAGTCTGGAGAATAGGGATGATGTGCTTATGGTTAGTGGATTTCAAGAGCGAAAAATGGAAAGATGACTTCTAAATTTCATAGTATTGATAGACTGCAAGGAATCCGCTCAACCTACGACTCAAAGTAAGGATTTTTAGGAATAATCACTCTCAAAACCATAACCAAAAATAATAAGATCGTTCTCTACCTTACATTGAGGTTATAACACTTCGAGCTCTAATTTAGAAATAATGCAATACAAATAATAACCAGTTCGCCACTTAGGTTCAGCAATAGTAAGATTAGGTTAATTGCCATAAATTGAGAACACTAGATAGAAGACTAAGATGAATCAATGAATAATTGCATAGCCAGAGTGCTCATTGACTAAACACACTGACAGAACTCTGTCAACTCTCAAAGGTCCAACAATAGTAGGATCAATCATTACCTTAAATTAAGAATATATAAAGAGATATAGAGCCACTTAATATGACCCAGGCTTATACTTTAAGATATAAAGTCCGCTCCACTATACTTAACAATAGTAGGATTATAAGTCAATTACCTTAAATTAAGAATATTAGTAGAGGAGAAACTGATATGCAAGGAATAACCAACAGAAAATCAAACTAGTGTACTCAGTCCATAACTCTTGCACAACAATAATATCTTAAGAAGTCAACATTTTAAATTGAGAGCGAAGAGAAGACAAACTTGAGATGTACATTGAAGTCTTTTCAGTTCGGATGAAAATCTTATCACTCAAAACCTAGAAAACTCGATTTACAATAATGACAATCTTAAACACCTTAAATTGACCTAGACTCCTATATCCTAAGCCGACCTAGACTCCTATATCCTAAGCCGATTTCTTCCTATAGAAAGCCATGGTATATATTTACAATAGCATGATAAAAGTCAACTACCTTAACTGGAACTTTAACCAGGGATATAATGAGAACAAGGTGAATTGTAAGGGAAAATGGAACTCTGACTTCCAAACCTTTGCACTAATAGTAAGATCAATTAAATTGCCATAAATTGAGCTTAGATCTAGCTCTCAGAGGTGATGCAAAACTACAAACAATAGGCTACGAGATGCATGAATTATACTTAGAAAATTGAAATCTTAGTAGTAATTAGAGAATCGGTCACTTTATTACATTAAACATCAAAACTATTAAAGAGAATTAGAAGGTGATCCAAACCATAAATATCTAAGAATTGAAGGTGGTCACAAGACTTCAACTTTCAGAGGTAGCAAACATAACTTACGTCTTGGTTCTATAAGATAGAATTCACTAAAGAGATAGTAAATCCATGTGATGAATTCTCAAGGAATCATCCTAGAAGATGAGATTCAAAATATAAGAGATGTAAGAACCAAAGAAATTGAGACTATTAATAAATAGAGACTAATGTCATGCCCCACAATTGGCCTAAGGGATAAGGTCCATTTTTGGTGCATATGTCATTGTTTCGGAGAAGTCTTCACCATTGCGGGCTTTTACGTGGTTTTGGGTGAATCAGCTTAAGAGATTTAGCTGAGACTTGGTGGTGATGTTCTCCACATCCAGAAGGGTTTGGAGATGGCAAGCTCTAAGTAGAAAGGCTGGCAGAGGCATCTGGAATGAGACACAATAGTCAAGGGTCGCTGGAATGTTCTAGAAGTAGGAAATCTAGAACATGCTAGAGTGTTTTGGCCATAGTGGGAGATTGGCTTAACCAAATGGGCTAATATCTTAAGAGAATATTCTAGACTCAATGAGGATTTTGATGACATTAGGGTCATGTCATTTGGAGGTCTAGAGCGTTATGGACTAGTAACACAAGTTGGGAGACAGTCCTGGAGGATGTTGGACGAGTCAAGAGTCTTTCGGAGACAACCGATGCGCATGAGTTGGGATATGGGGTGTAAGATAGGCATTAGGGAAGCCTATAGGACTCTAGAACCATGTGGCATCAAGTTCTTGGCCGCCTATCTAGAAGGATCTACACTCATGGCCTATGGAAGACACTAGAAGGTATTCTAGAAGGTTCCGGAAGCTGTTGGGAGACAGGGACAGAATGGGGCTGATTGAAGCAGGTTGGACATGAGAGTTAGACTCAAGAGCTTCCTAGAAGGGTCTAGAAGTATGGAGGATATGCACCTTAGGTGCCAATTTAGAGAGTTCCACCACCGTCATGCTAAGAAAGTGCTAGAAGGTAAATTCTAGCCACATGTTAAGGAGGTGGATGAGATTGAATCTCCACCACACATTGAGGAGGTGGAGTTGCCTATAGGTAGCTCCTCATTCATTTGTACATATAACCATATGCCACACATTCTTGGAACACTTAGAGAGTTCTTATGTCTTATTGTATATAAAAACACTTGTAAGCATTCTTTATGTATAATAAAGCTTCTTTTCCTTATAAACTCAAGTTGTACCTTTGTGAGTGAGTTGAGTGAGTTAGTTTCTCCTTCTAGATTAAGGGACACTGAACTTTGCAAGGTTAGGGGATATTGCAGAGCTAAGTGCCGCACGTTTCTAACAGGGTTGAAGTTGACGATGCGCGATAGTTTCTGTTAGAGCAGGTTCTTGACCAAGATAATGTCAGAGCTGCGTGCTGCTTACTTAGGGGAAGTTTACAATGATTTCCAGGAAGGAAGTTGATGCTATTAGCCTCACTCCTAAGCATCTTGAGTAGGAGAGTGGGCGTGAATGGGCTCTTCCACAACATAAGAAGCGTGGCCATTCAAAGGAGGTGACACGAGGAGTCACTAGCATATCCAAGGTGGTGGATGCCTTTGAAGCTAGGATGATTAAGGTGGAATTGGTCATTGGGGACTTGATGGATTCAGCTTAGTTGAGGGATGATGAGTTGGATACCAACTAGGGTAAACTCGAAGGTGCGTTCCAAGGGCTCTCAGCACCTTGATGGAGGAGGTAGAAAATTTCTTAGGGGAGTTAAGGGCTAAGGTGCATGACATGATATCTTCCAAGTTGAAGGCCTTAGAGGAGGATTTGTGCTTGTGCAAGGCTACTATAGCATCAGGAGCTGCCAGTACGAGTAGTGTGGTACCAAAGGTGAAGGTGCCGAAACCTCCCAAATTTGTGGGTAAGCGTGATGCCAAAGAACTTGAGAATTTATTGTGGTTTGTGGAGTGTTATTTGGATGCCTTGAGGATCAAGGATAATGGTACAAAGATAAGCACATCTACCCTTTATCTTGACCAAGATGCTGCTCGATGGTGGAGACAAAGGTACGTTGAGATAGAAAAAATGTTAGCATGGGTAGATACATGGGATGCGTTCAAGGGTGAACTAAAGAGATAGTTTTTACTCGAGAATGCCGTGGAGCTAGCCATGTAGAAGCTTCATGCACTGAAGCATACGGGATCATTGAAGGAGTACATCCGTGCGTATACTTCACTTGTGCTTGAGATTCCTACCATGGACGAGGGGTACAGATTCTTCTACTTCTTAGATGGTCTAGAAAGGTGGACCGAGTTGGAGTTAAAGAGAAGAGGCGTCCAAGACTTGGCGAGTGCTATTGCGATGGCTAAATCATTGATCGAGTTTATCAAGAGCATGCAAAAAAAGGAGAAGGAAGCGACAAGAGGGATGCTGGTGAGAGGAGAAACACTAGCAATGGTGGAGGAGAAAGATAAAGGGATAGATCACCGCACAAAGCAGCCAACTAGGGGAATGACAATCACAAGGGCGAAAGAGAAAGCAAGGGGTGTTTTCTATGTGGAGGGTCACACTTTGCTAGAGAATGCCCAAGTAAGGGTAAGTTGAATGCTATGATCACCGGGGATGAGCGTAAGGATAGAAGCGGCGTAGTGCATTTGGGGGCACTGCGGGTGTGCAACTCGGTGAGGACCGCAATGGGGAAGTCTTCAAGGTCAAGTATCGCTCCAGGTAAGACTCTAATATATGTTAATGCTATGATCACCGGGGATGAGCGTAAGGATAGAAGCGACGTAGTGCATTTGGGGGCACTGCGGGTGTGCAACTCAGTGAGGACCGCAATGGGGAAGTCTTCAAGGTCAAGTATCGCTCCAGGTAAGACTCTAATATATGTTGATGCCTATGTGAAGGGGAAGGGCACCAAGGTGCTAGTGGACAACGCTGCCAGTCATAATCTAGTCTCTGAGGAGGAAGCAATTTGTAATTTACATATCCTAAACGTGCATGCTATAAATTATTTGACTCAAGTAAATAAGTAGAAGATTCACTATTATTGATATTGTCATTACATTGAGTTTGAAAATGTCATCATCAAGATAACCCTTTTCGATATACACAACCTTATTAGAAACAAACACAACCTTAAATCTGTTATTGACCAAAAGTGCTTTTGAGACTAAATTCTTACGAATTTAATCTAAGTACATTATTTAGCATCACAACTTTTCCTGATGTCATCTTCAAGCCAATATTCCCAACTTTTTCCACTTGGGCACTTATATCATGAAAACAAATATTAATAAAATTTATCATGATAAGTTTTTCAAACCAGACATAAAAATAAAAATTTAGCCTTTAAAAACATCCCATGTAATTACCATATAAATGTACTTCCACAGAGCTACTCATCTACAGTTTTTAGGTATTAAAAAAGTAGCTCAAACCTATAAAACTAGCCAACTTTGCGAGATAGATTACAAACACAAATTTCAAATATGACATAAAGATGTACAATATTCATAACTGAGGAATAATGAGGGGACAAAATCAATGAAGTTGTAATTAGAAGAAAATGAAGCTATGTATGAGATTTTGCTTGAACACTTTGTCTTCTTCAAGTTGTGTTTTAGATTCTGTTGAACAACCTTTATCCTCTTCAACCATTGACTTTAGAGGAGATTAGGAAGTTAAGTGGGCTATGTGAGAAATTTTATCAAGAATAATTGGTATTTAACTCTTTTCTGAAACAAGCACGTTGAAATGCAAACTTCAAATGGTAGCTTGTACTTCACGTAACTGCAATCCTCGTACATGTTATGTTCATGACCATGCATCATGTTATGTTCATATGTAGAAAAAGACCATGCATCGGTTTTGTTTGCCACTTGAATGAGTCCAGACCATTCAGATCTTATGAAAATGATACAAGTATCAAATAAAAACAATTAAAAACTATTATTAGTGATAATGAAGCACAAATTGATTTTAAATTAGATGATTTGGATCGAAGCTTCGATGATAAAACCGAAGAGGACAAAAGGGTCGGAGAAGAAGGGATAATGATCGGTGTTGATTTCGAACACTTGGAAAGGTGGCCACCGTCTGATCACATAAGCTTGTATGTCTACCTTTACTAATTGATCTTTCAATGTCTTGATGTAGACACGTGGCACTTTATCTGCATCCGGTCCGTCCTTGAATTGTGCTTTGTCTATTGCCTGTGACGGTGGTGGTCTATATAGCTTCTCCAACAATATTGAATCCTGACATCCATATATATTCAGATTGAAAATTAATAATTAATTCATAAGAATTTAAATGAAAGTATTCATAGTTGACAAGCATACTATTAAAATATTTTTAAAGTATTCAGATTAAAAATTAATAATTAAATCATAAAGCTATGTATTTTTTAAAAAAAATTTAATTAGCATTTTAGATAGCGTTTATATATATATATATATATATATATATATATATATATATATAACGCATATTTAGTATATATTTGGCATTAGATTTTTCATTAAATGTTAGATCAACGTTTCAGATAACGTTAGCAGTTAGCTTGTAAATTAGATTTTAAATTAACGGTAAAGTTAGCTGTTAGATTAAATGTTTGGTATTAATTTTAGTTTTTAAATTAAGTGTTACATATAAAATTACTAAAATTTATTATAAATATATATATATATATATATATGTATATAAAGCAAAATGTGCAAACTTGATAAGGTCTCAAGATCCGCCACGTGACATCTACGTGGCATTCATAGTGAATGAGATATCGCCATTTTGGATGACAATCTTTCTTTTCCCCTTATTATTTTCATTAATTTAATTTAATTGAGCATTGATGTTTCATTTTCATTTCATCTTCACCCTAAAAACTTTCTATCTTCTTTATCATGTGCTATTATCTTAAATATCATTCACACTTCTAACTCTCTCTCTCTCCCTCCTCCTTTTCCTCCCGTTCTTTCCTTTTTATTCTTTAAGTCTATTCTCTTACTCTCACCATATTTTTTTTGGGTGGGAGAAAAATCCTAATAGATCTGGATAGATCTTCAAAATCTTATTCATAAAACCCATTAGAAGTGGTCAAGTTATTTAGATGGGGCGGCGAATATGGTAACGGTAATGAGTTTGGGTGATGTGGTTGTTGTTGCGGCGATTGTGGTCTCACTTTTGGTGGGTATGGTCTGAAATTATATTTTGAGAAGAAGAGGACTTTTAGGATTCGTTAACAAGTTTCCTGAAGTTGATCTTGGAGGTCATGCTGATGGATAAAAAGTTAATATTATTGGGGTGAGTTCATTGCTTTCTTAGGTTGAATTGAAATCTTGATGTCAATTGCTGCCTTAGATTTAAACTTTTAGTTTTCTTAAATATATTTAAAACTATTAATTTCTTCCGAATAATTGTGTAGTATAATAGTTAGGTTCACCTTTTCATTTTGTAATTTAGTTTTATTTTCCAATCATCTCTTAAATCAAAATATAAGGTGCTACTCTAATATTTTTTTTATTATTTATTTTAAAAAAATAAAAATTGTTTTGATTTTTTCTTTTCATGTATTTTTATTTTGAAATTTTCAATTTCAAAATTGTAAGATTGATTGATTTCAATATTTTTTTTTTGTTGTGTTATGTTCCACGATGACTTTAATTTTACTTTTAATTTTTTATAGTCCTCCAACTTAAAAATGGTAAGATTTTCATCCTACCAAAATTAATATTTAATTTTTTATTTGTAATATTTTTCTTATCTTTTACGAGGTGGTCATATTCTGAACTATAATTTTATCTCTTTTTTTTTTTAATATATAATTGGATAAATTTTATGTAATCATATTTATTAGAACTTATATTATTAAATTTTGTTTATAATTTATTGCTTTTTATGGTCATAATTGTAACTCTTGATTTATTAGTTTAATAATAATAATAGTCATAATAATAACTTGATAATAGAATATGAAAGAATGTCTTTAATTTTTTTTTTAATAAATGATAATTGATGGATACTTTGACACCCTAAGGCTTGCGGCCGCAATAAAAAGGGTTATGTCTTCCCAATTCATTGCCTGTTTTCGGCCGAAATACTATTTTCCTATAATTTCGGCCGAAGCTGGTCCTCTTGTGAGGTTGGGCCTATCAAGCCTCACATGTTTCCACCGTTTCGGCCGAAATTCTATTTTCATATAATTTCGGCCGAAGCTGGCCCTCTTGTGATGTTGGGCCTATCAAGCCTAACATATTTCCACCATTTCGGCCGAAATTCTATTTTCCTATAATTTCGGCCGAAGCTGGCCCTCTTGTGAGGGTTGGGCTCATCAAACCTCGTATGATCTGGCCAAAATACATCCTCCAAGTAAATGAAAAATAAATCTACATGATCCAACAGATTTCGGCTGAAATTAACAGAGAAAACTCTTAAGGGGTTTCGGCCGAAGGATATTTTGGGATTTCAGCCGAAATAAGGAAAATCTTCTAGAAGGCTGAGCTGGAACAGTTATTTGGTATCCGCGAATCTCGGTGTTCCAGCTGGAAAAGTCTGTTAGGATTTTCAGGAGCGTATAGGAATCCTATATAAGCAAGGAAAACATGCAAAGAAGGCATCACGAAATTTTCGGAGACGACAGTTAGAGATCATAGCCCCAACCTTGAGGGGTTCGAAGTCCCAGAGGAATTCGGCTCCATCAGTTTGGCGCCCACCGTGGGGCCTCTTCTCCGTCTCCAAATCAACAAACAACTACCAACAGAGCAGATCTACGACGCTGGAAAACAACAAAACAATATCGACGACCACTCAAGGAGCAACAGATCCGTCGACACCAAACGATCAATCACAACAAACGGACTCGCTTTCACAACTCATGGCTAGATTGGCCGCGTTGGAGAAAAAAATAGGAATCTCAAGATGGCCGTCGAAGGGATGCGACCACTGCAAAAGAAAACTGCGCACAGACAAGAAGAGACCAGCAAGAAAGACGGGAGAGAACTACCCGGTGACAACCAGAATGCGAGACGTGACTTGCTAGCGAATACAGGGCCTATCTTGGGACAGAATGAAGGTGTAGCATCGCCAATACGACGACTAGACATTTCGGCTTTTGACGACGATGACGATGTAGAAAAAATCTTGGCTGATACACCACCAAACACGATTAGGAGGCCGCTTGAGCCACAAACCGAAGAGGCTGCGACGGAAACAGTCAACACGCGATCGCAGCGCGCAATTCCTAGGTTGCGAGTCAGTTACCCAAGAAATACGACAGCAACCGATGCAAACCCTCCGCGGCCGCGAACGGAAGGATATCGGCCCCAAACTAATGACCTCCCCCAAAAAGTGACCAAACGGTTGCAGGAGATGGAAGAGATGATACGGTTTCTACCGGGTATACCACCCCCATTGCGCAGATCCGCTAAAGACTCTTTCACAGAGACACCATTTGCTGACGAGATTGCCCTGGTGGACTTACCTAACAAGTTCACGGCTCCAAGATTCAAGATGTACGATGACACAACCGACCCAGATGATCATATCGCTCACTACCGGCAAGCGATGCTGACAACTTCGCTTCCTAGGGACATACGAGAAGCCGGGTTCTGCAAACTATTTGGAAACTCCCTCTCCGGCCCAGCATTAGAGTGGTACGTGAACCTTCCAATCGGCACAATCGCGTCGTTCTCACAGTTGACCGACTCGTTCATAGAAAATTTCGCCTGCAGCCGCAAACCAGAAAAATAATCTGACGACCTCTACGCCATTCGATAGAAGAACGTTGAGTCCCTCAGAGCTTACATCGCCAAATTCAACAAAGAAAAGATAACAATACCAAACTGCAATCAAGATACAGCGATACGCGCATTCGCCAAAGGGCTGCTGCAGGGTTCAGATCTATAGGCAGATTTGATCAAGTATAAGCCAAGAACCATGGAGAAAACGCTTTCTCGGGCCTTTGCACAAGCAAGATGGGAAGAGGACGATAGATGGGTCCTCCGTGAACCCGTCGTCAGCCGACCATCGGTGCACAACCCAAAGCCAGACCACAGAATCAGGGAACGCAACCGGCAACGCTACGCACCATATGAACGTTCTCCACTGCCAAGGCACGACGCTAATCAGACAAACGCAGTAAGGGCCGAGACGCGACCTCAACCTCCAAGACATGATCTAACCATCTCCACAGAACAACTCATGCAAGAACTTGGAAAACTCGGCCGCACCGTTAGATGGCCGGGGAAGTTACGGTCAGACCCTAAGAAAAGGGATGCGGCCAAACAGTGCGCCTTCCACGACGACTTCAGCCACAACACAGCAGATTGCGTAGCACTCAAATACGAGGTCGACCGTTTACTGCAACAAGGTCAACCTCAAGCGATTTCTAGTGCAAATCAACACACCAATCAACAACCAGCCACCACCTGAACAACAAGAGCCCCAGATGGTGCGCACCGTCCATGTGAACATGGGCGGGTCGCTTAAGTGTGGAACTACGTACTCAGCCGCCAAAAGAAGCATGCGCCGCCGTGTACACAATGTCAGCAGCAGGGCTGAAAGCACACACTCAGTTGAAGACGAGCTGGAAGTGACCTTCAACTTTAAGGAAAGTATCGATATACTCAACCCACACCATGATGCCCTAGTCATCTCCTTAGGGATAGCTAATTGCCTCATCAAAAGGATATTGGTAGACAACGGCTCCTCGGTCAACATCATCTACGCAGATACGCTGAAAGAAATGCAAGTAGAGGAGTCCAAGATAGCCAGACAAGCAATGGTCCTGGTTGGCTTCAGCGGAGAGGCGAAACACACAATTGGCGAAATAGAACTCCCAGTTTGGGCCGAAGGCGTCAATAAGTACACCCGCTTCTATGTGTTGGAAGACCCTTCTAGTTTCAACGCCATCCTAGGCCGCCCATGGCTGCACGATATGAAAGCTGTCCCCTCTACATACCACCAGCTGATCAAATTTCCGATAAAGTTTGGAATCAAGCAGATTAAAGGCGACCAGGCCGCCTCCAGGGCATGCTACGCGAACGGGTTGAAACCCCACTCTGCGTCAGCATAGCAATTATAGAGCGCTCCACAAGCTGAAGAGGTGGAGCACACGTTAGACGAAGTACCTATCCAGCCATCTGACGTCACTAAAAAGGTACTTATCGGTTCTAGGCTCGACGTATCGACCAGAGAAAAACTCATCCGCTTCCTGTCAACTAAGTGCCACTGCTTCACTTGGAGCCATGAAGATATGACGGGCATCGACCCCAACGTAATAACTCACTAGCTGAATGTGGACCCAAAATTTAAGCCTGTCAAACAAAAGAGGCGAAAGTTTGCACCCAATAGCAACAGAGTCATAAATGAAGAAATCGAAAAACTCTTGAGCATCGGGTCGGTGAGAGAGGTGCAATACCCAGACTGGCTGGCCAACGTGGTTGTCGTGCGCAAAAAAAAAAGGCAAACGGAGGGTTTGCATAGACTTCACTGACCTGAACAAAGCCTGTCCCAAAGACTCATTCCCCCTGCCGCACATTGACACCTTAGTTGATGCAACTGCCAGCCATGAGCTACTGAGCTTCATGGATGCCTTCAGCGGGTACAACTAAATCCTGATGCACCTCGCGGACGCCGAGAAGACAGCCTTCATAATAGAAAGAGGCACCTACTGCTACAAAGTGATGCCCTTTGGCCTCAAGAATGCAGGCTCCATGTACCAGAGGCTCGTCAACCGCATGTTCGCTAACCTGATCGGGAAGACCATGGAAGTATACATCGATGACATGTTGGTTAAATCGCTAAAAGCTGAGCAACACATCGACCACCTAGAGCAGGCATTCCAAGTATTGGAGCGCTACAACATGAAGCTGAATCCATTTAAGTGCTCATTCGGCGTCGCGTCAGGAAAGTTCCTAGGCTACCTAGTTACCAAAAGGGGCATAGAGGTGGACCTAGACCAGGTGCGGGCGATAGAAAACATCGGACAACCCAAAGTGAAAAGAGACATCCAGAAGCTAACAGGTCGACTGGCAGCACTAAACAGGTTCATACCCGCCTCATCTGAGAAATGCCGTCCTTTTTTTCGCCTCCTGAAGAAAGGAGTTCCATTTGAATGGGACCAAACGTGCCAGGAAGCGTTGAAGGTCATCAAAGAGCAACTATCAACCAATCCGGTCCTATCCAAGGCACTCGATGGAGAATAACTATTGCTGTACCTATCCGTATCAGAGACAGCCGTCAGCGCAGTCTTGACCCGTGTTGAGGGAACAAAGCATGCACCAGTGTACTACGTAAGCAAGGGGCTGCTCCCAGCCGAAGAAAGGTACATGCCAATGGAGAAATTGGTCCTAGCTCTCGTAACCGCGGCCAGAAAACTCAGGCCATACTTCCAATCACACCCTATCGTAGTTATAACGGAACACCCTATAAGAGCGGTCCTTCACAGACCAGAACTATCGGGAAGAATGGTAAAGTGGGCTGTTGAACTAAGTGAACAGGACATTAAGTTTCGTCACAGATCGGCCGTTAAAGCCCAGGCATTAGCAGATTTCCTAGCTGACTTCACATCTGCAGCAGCTGAAAAAGCGTACAAACGCAATACACAACATAGCGGGAGATCAGCCGCGACACTGGAAACTGTTCGTAGATGGCGCCACCAGCCAAAGGGGCAGCGGACTGGGGATAGTCCTCATAACGCCCGAAGGTGATGTATTGGAAAAGGCAATCAAGTGCGAATGGCGGACGACCAACAACGAAGCAGAGTATGAAGCACTAATACTCGGATTGCAGTCAGCTATGGAGATGGGCGCAAGAGACATAGTAGCGCATAGCAACAGCGAACCAAGTAAGCGGCCACTACCAAGCAAAAGACACCAAAATGATCTCCTACCTAAAAATTGTAGACCAACTACGGAGTGGGCTGGAACGATTCACCATCCAGCAGGTACCACGAGATCGAAATATTCGGGCAGATTTACTAGTCAATCTCGGTGCCACGACGGAAGGCAGCTGCGCCCGCAACGTGCCAATCGCCATAGTCCGCCAATCCGTATTACACGAGGAAACTACAGCCGAAACATTCTCCATCGAAGAAAGCGACTGGAGGATGCCAATCAAGCGCTGCATGCAAGATTATTAATTGCCAGTCGACAAACAGATGGCCCGCAAGATCAAGGCAAAGACTGCCCGCTATACACTGATTGGACTGCCTGGTGACCCAGACCGCGTCCTCTACAGGAGATCCCTTGACGGGCCGTTGCTCAGGTGCGTAAGTAGGCCTGAAATCTCCTACCTCCTCAGTGAATTGCACCAAGGCAGCGCCGGAGGACACTGCGGCCCCAGATCCTTGGCGCTAGCTGCTCACCGAGCAGGTTACTGCTGGCCGACAATAAGGGCTGATGCTCGCAACTTTGTCCTTAAGTGCCCAGAGTGTCAAAAACACGCGAGCATAATCCATTTGCGGGCGGAAGAACTGCACCCCTTTTACCCTTCCTGGCCCTTTGCTCGATGGGGGATGGATATAGTCGGCAAGCTACCAAAGACCGCGAATGGCAATGAATAATTTGTTATCGCTACGGACTACTTCACCAAGTGGGCAGAAGCAGCCCCACTAGCAATCATAGGCAACCGCGAAATGATGGCTTTTTTTTAGCAGCAAATCATCTGCAGATTCGGCGTCCCAAAGGAGATAGTAGTAGACAATGGGACGCAGTTTAGTTCCAGGAACTTCAAAACATTCTGCAGCAATTGGAACATCAAACTGCATTACTCTACACCCTGATAGCCTCAGTCCAACGGGCAGGCAGAATCGACCAACAAAACGATCATAGGAATGATAAAAAAGAAGGTAGGCAGGGTAAAGGCGACTTGGGACGATAAACTTCACGAGGTACTTTGGGCCTATCGCTGTACTCCTAAACGAGCAACGGGCGACACGCCCTTCGCACTGGTCTACGGCACAGATGCAGTGCTACCAAGCGAGACCCGTATTACTACTATCAGATCGATGATCGACCAAAAATGGAACGAGGAGCTACTATCGTTGGATAGGGACACTATCGACGAAAGGCGAGAAGCGGCTTTAATCTGTATCTAATATACCAGCAAGCCTTATTGCGGTTGCATGCCAAAAAGACCCACATACGCAGGTTCAAACCCGGTGATAAGGTGCTTAGAAAAGTTTTTCAAAACACGAAGTCGCCAGGTAACGGAAAACTTGCACCAAACTGGGAAGGGCCCTACACTATTGTTGAGGCATTTGGCCGCGGTGCATACCTCCTCGCAGATAGCACGGAAAGAAATTAGGCAACCCGTGGAACGTGACCCACTTAAAACTGTTCAAATAATAAGGTACCACACTGACTTAATACTTCCTTTTTAGTTTCCACCTCAGTCTCATCGCTCTCGTGTAAGCGTCAGACACTTCTGTCTAATGAAATACTATTTTTCCGAAATCCACAGGTCACGCAGCGAGTCCGTCAACAGCCTATTCAGGCAATGGACCTAGCAGGCAGCGACCTATATTTCCGATACGTTGTCACGGCCGATTTTAACGTCCATCGACGCAACTCCAAGTTTTCACTTGACAAACATAGTCGTCTTTTTCAGGATGGCCGCGACTCGAATAAGCTGGATAATATTCAAATATGGCGGCCGCGAACTCTCCAGTCGTGCAATAGTCGTGCATTGGCAGTAGTCGTGTATTGTAAAGCTGTTAACAACTTCGATGTTATCATTTACATGTTGTATTAAGCAAACGTCTGAAATACAAATACACAAGTTTGATAGCATGGTTTGCGGATGCTTGTAAATCGTAGTTTGAAATTTAGTTTGAACATCCACATAATTATGCATAAAAACTAAAGTAACAGTCAAACATCAAAAGAGTATAGACGGCCAGAAACGTAAGCTAAACGGCCGAATACAGTTTCAAGACATAATGAAATCCAATGACTGAGTTACTAAATATCTTCCTCACCGCCTCCTCCTCCCTGGTTTGATGGCCCTTCCATGTCATCCCCCATTTCCTCATCTTCATCGCCTTCATCTTCGGCCTCTTCATCGTAGGAAACAAAGGCCTCCCAAGCTTTGTAAGCTGCTTGAAGATCCCATTCAGAGCCCCAATGCTATTCAAATTCCTTGAACAAATCGTGCTTGGTCTTCAAATGGGCGGCCGTCTTCATCACTTTGAGGTCTTCCTCAAGCATGCGCACACGGTCCTCCAGGCCAGTCTTCTCAGCCAGAAGATCGTTGTACTTGGTGTTGAGTTCCGAAATGGTGGTGTTTTGAGTATCTACCATTTCGATCGTAGCCTTTAAGCGGTCCTGGCTCTCCTCCAACTTCGACCGCGCAGTTATGAGCTCGGTTTTGACAATCTCGTACTGGTTCCGAACCCAGCGCAGCCTGTGGCCGGTTTCATAGGCAACAAATGCCGCCTGCAGTAAACAAAGTATGAAAAGACAGGAGAAATAGAAAAGGAAGGCGACAAATATTTCAAAATCAATATACCTGCTGTGCCCGAGAGGCCGCAAATTCGACAAGCCTGTCATCATTCAAGTTGGCGATAGCTTGTCGATCCTCGTTCAGGTTGCTGCCCATTAGCAGCTCGAGGCC
The DNA here is from genome assembly GCA_031304145.1 of Cardiospermum halicacabum. Taxonomy (NCBI): domain Eukaryota; kingdom Viridiplantae; phylum Streptophyta; class Magnoliopsida; order Sapindales; family Sapindaceae; genus Cardiospermum; species Cardiospermum halicacabum. The sequence goes on along the minus strand of CM062391.1, from coordinate 28,789,104 downwards.
ATACTCAGGATTATCAATCGAAGAAATCGATCCCAGAGATCGGCTCAGATCATCGACCGGGGGTCTCTTCTGCCGCTTTGGGAATTTCACTGTTGCAGTGTTCTCTGGGTGTTCAGGCTCTTTTCCCTGTCCCTTTTCGGCCGAACCCTTCTTCTTAGACTTGTTCTTTCTCCCTTTGTTCTGCTTGTCCCTCATTGTTTCTTCCAAGTCTAAGAACGATATATCCTTCGCTCTCCTCCTTGCGGCCTCCATCGATTCGCCTACAACCACACGCTCCAAAGGCGTAACGGGATCAAGAAACCGGTGTCTAAACAATTGTTCGGTTGAAACTCTTGCAAGTGCCCAACCGAATACGGATTTAGGTAGAGGATAGGATCTACCTTCAATCCGAGATTTTACGCCCGACCAGAGAAAGGAAGGGTATAGCTTGGAAGGATCAGATAGCGTTTTCCACGAGCGTTCCTTTTCTTCGGCCGCAAGTAACCGAGCTGTTCTTCTTTGTATGCGGTCGAAGTCTCTCTTTTTACTTAGCTCACTCGGATCTGTCAAAAGAATACATGCAAGTCAGTTTCATGACTTAACAACAATACAATTATATATAGAATACCTATGAGTCGCCACTGCGGAACTAGAGGAGTGCTACCGGCTGCAATGTTTCCTCTTGCAAGAAAGTAAGACTGTTTCCAGACTTTATCATCTCTGGTAGGCAGATTTAGTATAGGAGCGTTCGGTTTCGACCGCACGCGGATACTATATCGACCTCTATCCCGATCATGCTCACGTAGGAAGTAACTTTGCAGAAAGTCATCGATGGAGAGCGGTTGTAACCCTTGAGCCAAACCCAGAACATCCAAAGCCAGTAGTATCTTCCATCCGCCGGGACATAGCTTGCTTGGGGCGATTTCATAATGATCCAATACTGTTTTGGCCAACCCCTTAATTGGAAAGCGGACCCCATTCGCCAAAGGGTTCAGGTAAAAGAAATGCCACCCAGGTACCAGCCAACCAAGGTGTTCATGGTCGGCCGGCAAAGCTAACTCAACATCATCAGCTATGTCGTATTTGATTCTCATCAATCTTAGGGAAGCTTCGGTTAGATTCGTCCGAGTATAGTCACAAAGGGCTGTGCAGGGTCTGATGCTTCGGTCAACGTTACGAAGATGTGGCTGTGGATTTTCTAAATCAATCAATGGATTGCCTTGTCCCTGCGGCCGGGAAACAATCCTTGTTTCTGCCATTCCAAAAGGTAAACGGTGGTGAGGTTCTGAGCTCGCTAATGTAACTCCTATCTCTTCGGCCGAATGCCTATTTTGTGAAGAACTCGATCTGGTGGAAGTAGAAACAGTCCTAAAACTACGGCCGCTGGGGCTCCATTGGCTATCTAGAGGTTGAGTAGGTAGGCCTAAGACAGCTTCGTTCGATCGCATTATTCTTCTCCTTGAGTGGCTACTGTTTGAGTTTTCCATATGGCTCCTGAACCGAAAAAGATCACTGTTAGTATAGTTAATAGAGGTGTGCTATAGTGTGATCGATGTACTTCTTTTCGATCGATCTAATGTGCGATCGAATATTGTTAAGGCCACTAGTTTAAGGGATATGAAAGGCTCTAATCTAAATGGTCAGTAAGTTCGGCCGAAGTTAAATTCGGCCGCAGATGGTTTGTGGTGTAAAGTTATGATTAGTCGAAATTCTAGGCCTAGGGAGTTGCGGCCGAAAAGCTTTATTTGATTCAGTAATCAGAATGACATATAAGACAAACACAAAACATATAACTTCTTAAAACGTAATGAATCAAAGAGTTGAAAGAAGAAGTTTTTTCACTTACTTGGTCTCTTGAAGGTGAAGAACAGCGAGGGGAGAAGTTTCAACACACGCCGGAATATGGTCTAAATGGGTCTGAAAACAGATGGGAAAGGATCAGCAACTGAGGGTGGTCCGGAATCCGGTGTTAGAAATGGTAACCCACCTGGCCTTCGACGTCGGTGACGCTTGGAATAGATTTCCGGTAGAGAGAGAAGTTGAAGAGTGAGATGTTTTGTTTGAGAATGGGTTTTGAAAAACCCAAAGGTCTCCTTAAGGAAGACGACACACTTTCCCAAAAATTACCCATGGTTAGGTTGGGTTAAACGTGACGTCATCTAAATTTTCCCTCCAAAAGAAACCCTAAATAATAATAGTGTGTTCGGTCGATTGATCTTGTGGCCGAAATTCTCAGCAACTCCTGATTTTATTAAGTCTCAATAAATTCAGGAGTGGGGGGAGTTACTGATGGATACTTTGACACCCTAAGGCTTGCGGCCGCAATATGAAGGGTTATGTCTTCCCAATTCATTGCCTGTATTCGGCCGAAATACTATTTTCCTATAATTTCGGCCGAAGCTGGCCCTCTTGTGAGGTTGGGCCTATCAAGCCTCACATGTTTCCACCGTTTCGGCCGAAATTCTATTTTCCTATAATTTCGGCCGAAGCTGGCCCTCTTGTGATGTTGGGCCTATCAAGCCTCACATATTTCCACCATTTCGGCCGAAATTCTATTTTCCTATAATTTCGGCCGAAGCTGGCCCTCTTGTGAGGTTGGGCCAATCAAGCCTCGTATGATCTGGCCGAAATACATCCTCCAAGTAAATGAAAAAAAAAATCTACATGATCCAACAGATTTCGGCTGAAATTAATAGAGAAAACTCTTAAGGGGTTTCGGCCGAAGGATATTTTGGGATTTTGGCCGAAATAAGGAAAATCTTCTAGAAGGCTAAGCTGGAGCAGTTATTTGGTATCCGCGAATCTCGGTGTTCCAGCAGGAAAAGTCTGTTAGGATTTTCAGGAGCGTATAGAAATCCTATATAAGTAAGGAAAACATGCAAAGAAGGCATCACGAAATTTCTGGAGACGACAGTTAGAGATCATAACCCCAACCTTGAGGGGTTCGAAGTCCCAGAGGAATTCGGCTCCATCAATAATAAATAAAAAAAAAATTAAAAAAATGAAAAGTTAAAAAGTTTGAAAATATTTTAATTAATGTTATGATTAAATTGATATTAAAATGATAAATTAATTTGATTTTGTATTTAATTTACTTGAATAAATAAAAATGATTAAAAAGATAATATCCTATAGAAATATTAAATATCCAATAACAAAAATGTAAAATTGATTGGTTATAAAATCTAGGGGTGTGTATGGGACGGGTCGGGACAGAAATTGATGTGTCCCGGTCCAGTCCCGAATTTTAATCGGGACACAATTTTGTGTCACATTCCCGTTCCTGAATTCTAATGTCCTAATTTTGTCCCGTCCTGAAATTTTCGGGACAGGACCGGGACGAGTTCGGGAATCTCCAAAATTAAATACATAAATAAAAAATAAAAAATATTATTTTTAAATAAATAAAAAATAAAAAAAACATGTAATTGTCCAAACTATTAATCTAAGTGGTTTAATAATTTTATACAACACTATATACGTTTAGGGTTAAAGATACATCACAAATTTATGAAATTAATATATTATAATATATTAATTTTAAAAGTTTGGGGTGGCTGCAAATGAACACGAGCACTCGTGAACGGTTCGTGAACAGTTCGGTCAAAGCTCGGTCAAAGCTCGTTTGATACTTAAATGAACGATCACGAACAAAATTTTATAGATCGTTTAATAAACGAGCCGAGTTCGAACAGACTCTTGTTCGACTCGTTTATGTTCATGAATGGGCTCGTTAATAGCTCATTTATGTTTGATTAAAACTTGTTTGTGTTCGCGAACAAGCTCATTTATAACTTATTTAATACATATAATTTTTTTTTAATAAAAATCAATAGATAATTTTTTAATGTATATAAAAAAATCCCAAATTCAAAAAAAGACCCAAACTAAAATAGATACCGGATTTTAAAAAAAAAATTTATGTGTAATTTAAGGTCAATTTATTTTTGTTTTAATTTCACTAAACGAGCTCAAACGAGCTACTAAATAAGTCGCTAAATTAACCTTATCGAGCAACTAAACAAGTTGAGCTCGATTAACTTAATCGAGCTGAGCTCGATTAACTTAAATGAGCTGAGCTCAATTAACTTAAACGAGCTAGGTAAACGAGCTTAAACGAGTCGAGCTCGATCATGGAAAAAAATTATCGAGCCGAGCTTGAAGCTCGATTAACTTAAACGAGCTGAGCTCGATTAACTTAAACGAGATAGGTAAACGAGCTTAAACGAGTCGAGCTCGATCATGGAAAAAAATTATCGAGCCGAGCTTAAACAAACATTTATAAAGCTCGTTGAGCTCGACTCGAGCTCGAGCTTGATATTTGATAAACGAGCCGAACACGAACACCTCATATACTCGGCTCGTTTGCAGCCCTAGGGATGGGTTCGGAAATTCCCGACTCTCGACCTGAATTAAATTGGGGAATCAAATATTTGTCCCGATCCTGTCCCGATTAAAAAATGGGTTGAGACGATTCTGGTCCCGAATTTTCAGGACAGGTTAAAAAATTCGTGACGTCCCGACCCACACACACCACTAATAAAATCCACCAAACTTTTGAATAATAAATATAATGTATGATGTAATTTTAATAATGAATTATATGTTTTATACTTGAATAAATACTTTATTAAAATTAATTTAGTAGGCTACCTTTTTAATTAGTGGGTCGATTTTAAATTCTTTATACAACAACATACAATTCCAGTTTTCCATCCTGTATTGTTTGTCTATAAACAATAAATAATAATAATAATAATAATAATAATAATAATAATCATCGAAATAATTTGTTTGTTTTTAATTAAAATAAATAAAAAGAAAAAGAAAATGACTTATGATTAGTTTTCTACATGTTCATAAATAATAAAATATAAATAAATAAAACCGAGATAATTTTTTTTTTTTGCAAATAATTTATGGAGATATTCAATTTCCGCAATTTTCAATGATTTGAGTTTGTATCCTATGTTTTCCAAGAAATATGGAACTCAAGATGAATTTCCATTTGATTAGAATATGTGTTAAATGATTTGGAGTTTTCTACACACGGATAAAATTAAAATTCTTATACTTTTAGAGTACTAAATTAAAATTTTAAAATCAAATCATATCATTCAATCCTAAATGGAGAAGTTATTTAATTATTTTATTATGTGATTATAAATAAAAAAAAATACTAACACTTATTTAATAAAAAAATATATTAATTTTATATAAAAAAAATTACAAATCCCCGTGCAACGCACGTGTTTATTATCTAGTATAAATATAATTCAGAAGGTAATGATATAATTAATTATAAGATAAAGGTTAATAGAGTAAATTACTATTAGCGTTTGGGTTGAAAGCTATCTTTGATAGCTTTTTTAAACGCTATCTTAAATGCTAATTAAAACGCTAAACGCTAATTGAAACGCTATTACCAAACATACATTTTTTTTAAAAAAAAGTTAATATATAATTTAAACGCTATCTAAAACGTTAATTGAAAATCTTTCCCAAACACACACTTAGTAATAACGTTTCAATTAGTGTTTACCGTTTTAATTAACGTTTGAAAAAGCTATCAAAATAGCTTTCAATCTAAACGCTCGTTGTGATTTACTTTATTAACTTTTATTATATTATTATTTTTTGAAAATTTTATATGTAGCAACTAATTTGAAAACTAAAATTAATAGCAAACGCTTAATTCAACAGCCAACCTTACAAGTAATTTAAAATTTAATTTAACAACTAATTGTTAACGTTATTTGAAATGCTGATCTTACTGTTAATAATAAAACTTAATACTAATCATACTCTATACGTGTTACAATTTTATCTGGAGTGAGGAAATTTTTAAACACGGTCTTTGGAGAAACTCAGTAACATAAGATAAAAATGTCATTTATTTTATTTTTTAAAATTTTATTCTAACTTTTAAATTCAAATATGAAATTTTACATTAAAATTAAAAATTAAATTTTAATTATGAATTCACGCCAAAAGACTCTTAAAGTGTATTTGATAGGTAGATTTTTAATTACCGATTACATTTTATATTAGCGATTTCAAAGTTGATAAATTTCGGAGCAACTTTTTAATTAGCGATTAGATGTTTAATTAGTGATTTCCTGAACTGTCCACTAATCACTAATAAAAAAAATTCCCATTATTTTAGTTACTATAAATATCCTATTAAAAATTATTCTTTTGAACTTAGATTTTATTTTATTTTGTACCCTTTAACTATATTTTAACTTTTTTTAATGATAATAATTTTAATATTATTTTACTTCGGATGTAATTAGAAATTTTCATGATTTTTTTTAAATTTTTAATGAATATTATATTGTATATTTAATTAATTGGTGAATATATTATTAAAATTTTTGATTATTTTTTAATATCATAATAAATACCAAAAATAAAAAATAAAAAAAATAAATTATAAATTAAAATTTACAAAAAAATAATATATTATTATTTTAATTTCATTTTATATCTAATAACTATTTTAACATCTTATTATTTTTAAAAAACATTCATTTCAAACAATTACTTCAATGGCTGGTGTGATAACTAAAACTAATCGTTATTTCACCATCTAATTCAATGGTTAAACTAACATTAAATACCAAACACACTCATGTGGACATAAAGATAGTAAGAATTCTATACATGTAAAAGAAAAACCCAACCAGATTGCACTGTGATTTTTAAATTAAAAATTAAATTAGTGTTTAAATGTATATAACCTTTTGATTGGCAAGGAAAAGTGAAATATTTATAAGGATTTTATTTCATCTGTTTAAAAAATTTATAATAATATTAGAAGTATGTTAAATCCTACACCTTATTAGGTTAAAATAACAATTTTTCCAATTATATTCTTAATAAATGTATTAATTAAAATTTTTAATTTTTTATATATATTTTTAATTATTTTAAATTCATATACTTAGATTCTATTTTTTTTTAAAATTATTTCTTTTTATTTGTATCGTTGCTTCATGGTGTTATTAATTTAAAAAGAAAAAATATTAAATTATTTTAAAAACTTTATAATTATTTAAATATGAATATAAAATAAAATAACTATAAAATTATTAATTTAAAACCATAAGAAAAATCTGTAATGTTTCAATTAAAGAAAAGATATTCAAACTAATAAATATTTTTTTTTAAAAATTGTATTTTAAAATTTATTTTTTAATTTGTGTAATGTAATATTAATTTATTATATTTGAAAATTTTAATATATTAGAAATATTAAAAATAATCAATTTTATATATTAATGTGATAACGTAGTGCTTCTGTAAAATTTTATTTTATACAAATTAAAAAAAAATTTAAAATAAAATTAAAAAAATACATAATTTTTGTTGCGAAATTTAATAATACCCTTAAAAATCTATAATATATATATATATATATATAAAGTAAATAAATGATTATTGATTATAAACACACCTGTGGAGGAATATGTAGATCTTCTAGACCTGATAATTCCTTTCCTGGCGACCGCTGTATAATATTTATTTTTTAGGAAATATGTTAATAAAATTTTATAATAATAAATTTACAATTTCATATAAAAATCAAATTAGTGTATTTATTATATAATTTTAATGATAAAATAAATAATCTTCATCAATTCACCCCTTATATTTATTTTTTTTATCAAAATTAAATTGAAATAGGACAGCTAATATCTGTAATAATTTTGTATACACATATACCTATACTAATACAACAATTCATTTTTAAGGGTATTGAAGAAGAAGAAAGAAACACTAACATCTTCAAAATCGTGTGGAGTAACAAAACCATTCTTCAACATATTAGCAGCCACATAAAATGCCATATGAATTTTCTTGGTTCCAAATTTGTGTATGCAATCAGTCACACTTAAACCTCCAGCACTGTGTCCCACCAATACCACCTTAATCACTCACAGCAATCACCAAATTAAAATCAAATAAAAATAACCAATTTAGCATTAAAAAAATTTATAGACACACTAACCTTGTCATTTTCCGGCAAGTCACGGAGGAAGTCGACAAGTGGCTGATTGTATTGGTCGAAAGTGGTGACGGATTTGGGATCGGTGGGATCGATTCCGGCAGATTTAAGGTCAAGAGTGGTGACTTTGTAGCCGGAATTCTCCATAAGACATTGAAGCTTGTACCAGCACCATGCTCCCAAGCTAGATCCATGCACCAAAACAAAATGTAGTTTCTTTGCACTCATTGTGGTGGTATATTCACCCTCTTTAATTGAATTTTTTTGCTTTTTATTGGTTTCCTTGATGAGCTTCAGACTTGAGGGTATTTTCGAAAGGCATAGAAAAATATTTGAAAGAGAGACCCACACACTTGATGAGGCCTTATCTTTATCATCTTCCCCTTTTTTGACCATAGAAAAAATTCTAAATTTATTTCAGTTTTAGAATTAGGATATTTTTATTGGGTTTGTTAAATACAACCTCTTAATTATTAAGTGTTAATTCCAGAACACACCAATTTATAAATTTTTAATTTATTAATTTCAGTAATTAATAATTTTAGTTTCTTATTTTTATTTTCACTAAGTTAGTATTAATAATTTTTAAAAATTTTAAATTTTTTATTTAATTAGCTAAATAATTTTAATAATTTTTATTTTCGACCTTTAATTTTTAATTTTATACGTACAACAAACAATTATCTAATTTAAATAGTTTTCAATGAAAAATTGATTTTTATTTTTATATTTATTTTTTCAAAAATAAAATAACTATTAAATATATCATCATTTGTAATTAATTTTCAATTTTATATTTTTTATTGATATTTATTTTTAAGAACCTATAAAATTATAATACAGTAATAATATAAAAAAAAATTCGATAATTTTTGAAACATACCTATAATTAAATAATCTCTTGCGGCAGATTTTAGTAAATAAATAAATAAAAATTATTAAAAATTATTTAACCAAATATTTAAAATTATTATATCTACACAATAAATTTTTTTAATTTAGTAAATTTTAAAAATAAGAATTAAAACTAAAATTATTAAGCCAAAAATTTAATAATTATTAAAACTAAATAATTAGTAAAACCACTCAAAAATACAAAAAACTACTAAAAAAAACACAAAAACCACCCACAACTAACTACAACCTTTTGAGTGGTTTTGGGGTGGTTTGTTATAAGTTTACAAAACCAGGGGCCACAAGTAAAATATTTCAAAAATTGAATGGTTTTTGAAATTTACCCTAATTATAAAATACATAATTATTTTTCCAACTCTATTCAAGATTTTGTAAAAAATAAAAATAAAATAATGTTGTTATTTTATTACTATCAATAAAAATGTAAAATAGTTATTTTATGTTGCAGTTTCAGAAGTCCATTCAAAATTGTGTGGACAGAGTTGAATGAGTAATTTAAAGGTGTAATCACATTTTTGAATTTGTCGTTCCGTAATGTTAGTATACTTTCAAATACACCATTCGGAATTGTGAAATACATTTGAATACACACCTCATATTTATGAATGCACCCTTTAAAAGTTTGATTTACATTCAAATGTACCATTCGAAAGTAAGATTTATTGTTAAATCATACATACAATACCCTTTCAAAACTTCTCTTCACATTTTAATACACTCATTCAAATTCAACAATAATATATGTACAACACACTTTCAAAATTTTAATTCGTAACCTAATAAATACTGAAAAGGGTAAAATTGAAAAAAATTGTAATATTTAGTGATTGGTATGGTGTATTTAACACATTTATTTTTATTTTGCATCTATATTTTATAAAATAATAAAAAAAATATATTTTTTTTATAAATGTTTAGATTTAGATTTTTTTTTTAAAACATAGATGTTTTTATATTTATTTTTAAAAGTAAAAGTTTTTTCAAATTAATTTTTAAAAGCAAGTGAAAAATGAAAACACCTTTATAATTATAAATAAAAATATTTATAATAGTATTATTTATAATTTAGATAGAAAAATTATAATTATTCAGACGTAATCTAATAGCAAGTAAATTTTTTTGAGATATTTTCCCGTCTCCGGACCGAATTATAATACTTTTTTAAAAAAATATTATTGTAACTATTACAAATGTAAATACTATCTGGTCTATTTCTTTTTACAGTAGATGAGTTTTAAATAAATTGTACTTAGATCTGAAAATGAGTCAAGTGACTCGCCAACGGTTCAGACTCGACTCATTTTAAACTCAACTTGGATTCTGACAAATTTTTAGTGAGTTGCGTCTGAGTGCGTGATTAAACGAGTTCAGTCCCACGTTTCGAAATTTAAAGTTTACGATCCATCTGATTGAGTAGTATATTATATATATTTTATACTTTTTAATATAATTATATTAAAATAATATATTAATTTAATATTTTATTTAAAATATTTAAATTAGTCAAATCCGAATTTATACATTAATTCCTCAGTTCGAGCCGAGTTTGAATATTAAAATTTTATCAGATTTGAGACGAGTTCAAACTCGAACTTTTAGTAAAAGAGTCAAGTTTGAGCTTATACCAACTCGAACCTAGCTCTACTATGGTACACTCCTAATTGTTCTGAATAAACATAGCTAGTCCATTAAAAAGATTTATGAATTTAAAATAATGAAAAAAGAATAAAGAACAGTAAACATTACGACTTTAACTCACGATTAGAATTTTCTTCAGACACTCGTATTCCATTAAATTTTACATATTATATATATATATATATATATATATATATATATATATATATATATAAAATCCAAATATTTGGATGTAACAAATTTGTAGATGGTAAGTAACTGTGTATTTGGCACAGTTGTTATATTATATGTTTGTGTAATTGTAAAAGTAGCAATTATTTTATAATTAGCTGTTTTGAATGAATATTTGGTAATAGTAATGATATGTTGGAATAATTATAAAATATGAAATGGCGTAAAAGAATATGTATTATTTTTCAGTTATAGTTTATTTTTTTTATTTGAAAATATTTATTTAAAATAATTTTTCTTGAGATTTTTAATTTAAAATCTACAATAATATAGTCATTAACTAATGAGAAAAATAAAATATAAAATAATTAATTTTAAAAAGTTATTTATGTATTTTTGACATCATTAGTTAAAATTAGCAGTTAAAATAATAGTTTGGATAGTTATAATGGTAAGTGATTTAAAATAGCGGTTAGAATAGTGGTTGCAGTAATCGTTCGATGGTAGCTATAGTGGTTAGATTAAAATTACAAAAAAGGGTTGATGTAATTATTTGTCTTTATTTATTTATTAATGGGAAATAAAATGATATTTTATTAGTTTTAATCATTGTTTTGAAAATCGGACCAAACCACCCTGTCGAACCCGGTTAAACGGGAACCGGGAACTAATCCGGTTTGGTCCAACCTCAAAATCCAAATCTTTAAAAACTTGCTTTGAACCAACTTGAACCTGGTTGAACCAATGAACTGGCGAGCCTGTTCAAGCCGGTTCTATCAAATTTTTGATATTTTTAACTTTACTTTCATCACGGTATTAGATTTTTAACTTTATCTTAGTTTTGAAGATGTGTTTGCCTATACCCGTATTAGGGTTTATGATTTCTTCGATAACAGCTTTATATATATATTATAATATATTTTAAAATATATTAATAAATGTTAGTTGATATTTATTTGAATGGTAAATAAAATTTGTTTTAAATAAGATATATATATATATATTTAAAGTTATATATATATATAAATAATTATTTTTAGCAATAATAAAAATCTGGTTCAACCCTGTTCGACCATAAAAACGGTGACATATATAGGGGTTGAGGCAAAAGTTAAGTTGAATAGAGTTCGTCAGACTGCTAAGTGAATCGCTAAACGCTATTACCGAATACCTATTTTTACATACCACTGTTCAAACTGCTAAACGTTAATCAAAACCCGACTTCAAATACACACTTAAATTTTTAATCACATTTAATTAATAAAAATAATATTAAAATTATAATTTCTTTTTGTAAATAAAAAATAGGAATATTTTCATTTTACCACCGCAGGTTTGCATTTACACACTTTGAGATCCGTTTTCTGAATGAAACTTGAATCCTTAATTGTCTAAGGTCAAAAGAGCAACCTAGGGTCGAGAAAGCAAGGTATAAGACATGTTTGGTTGCAAAGGGCTATAATCAGGTGCACGGTATTGATTTCAATAATTTTTTTTCACATGTTGTTAAGCATAGCTCTCTTTGTGTATTTCATGGTTTAGTTGCTATTCATGATTTAAAGTTAAAGCAAATAAATGTGAAGACTACTTTTCTACATGGTGAACTGCATGAGACCATCTGTATGTATCAACTAGAAGGTTTTGAAGTTAAACGGAAAGAGGACCATATTTTTCTACTTAAGAAGTCATTATATGGCTTAAAGTAATCCTCTCAATAAAGGTACAAGAAGTTCCACTCGTTTATGACAACATGTAGTTTTAGAGGGAGTTATTCTGATAGTTGTGTTTACTTCAAAAAGTTATCTGATAATCATTTATTTATTTACTTTTATATATTTATGACATGTTAATTGCTACTAAGAATAAGTTTGAGATCAACAATTTGAAGAATTAGTTGAATGGTGAGCTTGAGATCATAGATCTAAGAGGAGCAAAGAAAATTTTACGAATGAAGATTAAGCGAGATAGAATTATTGATAAACTCTATTTAACTGAATCAAGCTTTATGAAAAAAGTTGTAGATTATGTTGGGATGAAAGATGCAAAATTAGTAAGGACTCGATCAATTTCTCATGTTAAGCTTTCTGAATTTGTCACCAAACTAATAAAGACATAGGATATATGTCACAAGTTTCCTACTCTAATATTGTTCGTAATATCATGTATGCAATAATGTGTACTCGTTCGAGCTTGACATGCTGTTAGTTTAGTTAGTTTTTACATGGCTACTGCGTAAAATAACACTGGCAAACTGTGAAGTGGATATTGAGATACTTAAAGGGTAGTATTCATGTTTGTTTGGAGTTTAGCAAAGATAAAGGGAATGTGGTTGGTAATGTTGATTCAAATTACTAAAGTCAATATATGTCCTTGATAATAGTATATGTTGGTAACCATATGACTATTCTATTCCATATGTAACCCAAAGTAGATTCTTTTTATTACAAATCGAACATACTTGGTTTTGGAAAAGGTTAAATGCCAACTAATCCATATATTTGATAAAATTCTTCACTTGACCCCTTATATTAATGTCTGTCTCACTTAACTCCAGGTACTACTATTTTTATCTCATATTGCTTCATGCACTTTACATTATATCAAGTGTTTTGTCGCGCTTCCATCATGTTACCTGAAAGGGAGGTAATGAAACGAATTGTGTGGTATAAATAGCTATCTGAAATAAATAGGAATTTAACACTACATTAATAAAGGGATCATGTGAGAAATTTTATTAAATAAATTTTTTTATTAAGTATAAGGAGCTGATTGGTATTTCACTCTTTTCAGAATGATAACTACCAGTGAAGGAGTACTAAGATGTAGAAGTGCAAACTTCATATTTTAACTCTTACTTCCCGTCACTGCAACCATCGTACATGTTATATTCATAGGTAGAAAAAGACATGCATCGGTTTTTGTTTGCTACTTGAATGAGTCCAAACCAAACCATTCACATCCAAAGAAAATGATAGAAGTTTCAAATAAAAACTATTTTTAGTGATAATGAAGCACAAACTGACACTAAAATCAGATGATTTGGATTGAAGCCAAAGCTTGGATGATAAAACCGAAGAGGACAAAAGGGTCGGAGAAGAAGGGATAATGATCGGTGTTGATTTCAAACACTTGGAAAGGTGGCCACCGTCTGATCATAGAAGCTTGTTGTTTGTCTGCTTTTACCGTTTGATCTTTCAACGTCTTGATGTAGACACGTGGCACTTTCTCTGCATCTGGTCCGTCCTTGAATTGTGCTTTTATCATTGCTTCTGATGGTGGTGGTCTACATAGCTTCTTCAATAATATTGAATCCTAACATCCATATATATTTTCAGATTGAAAATTGATAATTAATTCAAAAGAGTCTAAATGAAAATATTCATAAACTATTTTCAGTACGTCTCCGAGTGGAGTGCGGACATTTTTAAACACGATCTTTGAGTGAAACATTCGGTGACCATACGAATTATTATTATTATTTTAATTTTTTTTTTATTAATATTAAACTTAAAAAAAATAATTATAAATCGAAAAAAAAACTTAGCATAAAGGTGAAGATGGTAAGAATTCTTTAATATATTTTCAATTTTGATCAAAACATATACTTAACCATTAATAATGGAAAAATATTTTTAAAATTATATATAAATATCTAGGCAAATCATATTAAAGTGTAAAATGTTTTATTCAATATTAAATATGAAGTTAAAATTATGGATTTAAGAAATTAAAAAAAAAAAAAAAAAATATATATATATATATATATAATAGAATTTTCGTTATATGTACATAAAGGATTATTCATTATAAACAAACCTCGGGTTGAATATGCAGATTATCTAGGCATGGCAATTCCTTTTCTGGCGACCCCTGTATTATATGTATTTTAAGAAAATATGTTAATAAAATTATTTTACAATAATAATTTTACAACTTCATATAAAAATTAAATTATTGTATTAATTTTATGTTGTTAATTACACATATTATTTCTATTTGTTTATGTTTATCTCATCGATTAGTTGGTAAGAGTTTTATCTTTAGTTGTAGACTTATTTTAAAAAAGTTAGAAGTTGTACAAACTAAATAACTCTATTAAGTTATTTTATAAATAAAACCCTAGTCTCTGATTGTCAAAATCATCAGAGAATTTACTCGTGTTCTCAAAAACTACATGGTATCAGAGCAGATGACAAAATACGGTATGACCATCACCGACACTTCTACTAAAACCGAGACTATCCCAAACACTACTCCAAACACCAATCCAAATACTGGAGTACTACAAACAGAAACCAGTAACAACAATACCCCAAATCTCCTGATTACCCTCCATAAGCTCTCAGAAAATAATTATATTCAATGGTCTCAGACCGTAAAGATGTTTGTAAGTGGAAAAGGAAAAGGGCAGTATCTATTGGCCTCTTACAAAGCCCCATCAGATGAAACCACAGCAGAATATCAAAAGTGGGACATTGAAAACAATATGGTGATGTCATGGTTGATAAATTTCATGACTCACGAAATCAGTCAGGAATTTTTGTTGTGTGAAACAGCATATCAGATTTGGGAACAAGTTAAGAAGCATTTTTCTAACGTGGATAACAAGTCAGAGATATTTTGCCTTGAGAATCTGGTTCATGACATGAGGCAAGGAGATCTGAATATGACTCAATATTACAATCAGTTGGCGCGATACTGGCAACAATTGGATATGTTGGAAAAAGTTGAATGGAAGAATGTGGAGGATGCTGTTAAATACAGAGATATTATCCAGGAGAAAAGAGTCTTGAAATTCCTCTATGGACTTCGAAAAGAGCTGGATGATCTACAGGGGAGAATTATGGCTACTCGACCAATCCCGAAGCTGAGAGAATTATGGCTACTCGACCGATCCCGAAGCTGAGAGGTGTGTTTGCTGAAGTAAAGCGCGAGGAGAGTAGAATAAGGATAATGATGGGAGAATCATCTTTGGGATGTGATGTTAGTATAACTGATGGTTCAACATTAGTGGTGAAAAATTATGGAAATTTCCAACAAAGAAAAGGAAACAAGCTTTGGTGTGATCACTACCGAAAACAGGGGCATACAAAGGACAAGTGTTGGTACCTTCACGGAAAGCCAGTAGATTGGAAGCTGAGAAAGTCGCAATCATCTCAAGATGGGCAAGCGAATCAGGCAGGAATCACTGAAGAGTCTGGTACAATGGAACCATTTGCCAGAGAAACTATGAGCTGTGCTGATGCAAAAGTTTATTGATCACACCAACAATTGAGGTTCTACTAGCACTAGTAAAGGTTCTACTGTCATAGGTACTGGTACAGTGGCTCAAAAGGGTAAATTTTCTCATGCTCTTATAGCTAAAAATGAAATTAAAACAGTTTGGATAATAGATTCAGGAGCTATTGATCACATGACAGGTGATTCTAATTTATTTGATACTATTACTGCCTTTAAGGATGATTTGAGAATTAAAATAGCTGATGGAACTATTTCTAGAGTTAAAGGGATTGGAATAGTGAAATTAAGTGCTGAAATTGTTCTTGAATAAGTTCTTTTTGTGCCTACTTTGAAATGCAATTTGTTATCTGTTAATAAGTTGTCACAAGACAAAAATTGCAAAGTTAATTTTTCTGCTAACTGCTATGAATTTCAGGACTTAAGATTTGGGAGGATGATTGGCAGTGTTGAAAGTGAGTTCGGACTATATCTCCTTAAAGTCAATTCTAAAGATATGAAGGGTAGTTCAATGGGTATTAGTATAGGTCATCATTCTAAAAGAGTCAATAAGGATGTCATAAGTCTTTGGTATCGCAGGTTAGGGCATCCAAATCTTTTGTATCTCGAAAAATTATTTCCTACTTTGAGTATTAATGAAATAAAGGATTCTTTCTCATGTGAAACTTGCATGCTATCCAAGCACTCTAGAAACTCTTACCACTCTCATTCATATAAAAAATCTCAACCATTTACTCTCATACATAGTTATGTCTAGGGACCTACAAGAGTTCCTAATATTACTGGTTCTAGATGGTTCGTTTCGTTTATTGATGATCATACTAGGGTAAATTGGGTGTTCCTTATGAGAGAAAAAATCAGATGTATCACAAATTTTCAAAAAATTTCACAAAATGATACATACACAGTTTCAAACAAAAATCAGAATTTTGAGAACAGACAATGGCAATGAGTTTTTTAATTCTATTCAAAGTGAGTTTATCGAGAGTGGGGGTATTATTCATCAAAGCTCTTGTCCAAATACACCACAAAAAAAGGGTGTAACTGAGCAAAGAAATAAACATCTGTTAGAAACTGCTAGGGCACTTATATTTGAAAACAATGTTCCAAAACAATTCTGGGGAGAATCAGTCCTTACAGCAGCATAACTTTTAAACATTTTACCCTCTCGCATTCTTAATTTCAAAACATCAATACAAATGCTTCTAGAATTTTTTCCTCTTGATAAGTTAGTTCCAAAAATTCCTGTCAGAGTGTTTGGATGCATAGCATATGTTCATGTACATACTCAATTTAGGAGCAAATTAGATCCTAAGGCTAAAAAATGTATATTTCTTGGGTATTCAGCTAGTCAAAGAGGGTATAAGTGTTATTCAGTTAGTAGGAGGAGGTTTATGGTGTCCATGGATGTCTCAATTGTAGAGACAAAGTCATTTTATGCCCGAGTAAATGAGAGTAGAGCTGTCCAACTAGAAATTGTATTGGATCCATTTCAGTTGAGTGAACTAGAAACTGAACTTATAGACCCAACTTGAGTGATTCCTTAGAAATAGAAACCATTCCAAAAGAAAATATGAGAATTTCCAGTGAGATCCCGAGAGAAAATTTGAGAGTCTATCGTCGAAAGAATCAAATTTTAAGGGGAAATAGGCTGGAATTTAGAAATCAAAGATGTCAAGATTCCAAAATAGAAAATTAGGTTCAAGGTGCTTGTATAGAAACAGCAGCAGAAAACACTGTAGAAGATGTTGACAATGCTGAAATTACGGAGGAAAACACTAAGAAGTTGTTGACAATGCTGAAATCACAGAGGAAGATGCAATAGAAAATATTGAGGAAGATTCAAGTATTAATCTCCCAATTGCCCAGAGGAAAGGAGTAAGGAAGCGTAGGAATCCAAATCCTAGGTATGCTTTTGGAAACTATATTTCTTATGGAAAGTTATCTCATAGTTTCAGGTCATTCATTGCAAAAGTAGAGGAAATTAAAATACCTCGATCAGTTGAGGAGGCCTTACAAGATCCAAAATGGGATCTTGCTGTATGAGAAGAGTTAGAGGTTTTACAAAAAAATGGAACTTAGGAGATGACTACACTGCCTCAAGGAAAGAAGACTGCTGGTTGTGAATGGGTATTCACAGTCAAACATAGGGTAGATAGGAGTGTGGAAAGATTTAAAGCGAGGTTAGTTGCCAAAGGATTTACCAGTCCTATGGCATCGATTACCAAGAAACATTTGCTCCAGTGGCCAAATTAAACACTATACGTGTCTTGATCTCATTAGCTGCAAATTTGGGTTGGAAACTTCATCAAATGAACGTCAAAAATGCCTTTTTAAATGGAGATTTAGAAGAAGAGCATGGATGTGCGAGCTGGTCTAGAGAAGCAACATGAGACAGGAAAGATTTGCAGATTGATAAAATCATTGTACGGGCTCAAGCAGTCTCCCAGGGCCTGGTTTGGAAGATTTACAAAGGTAGTGGTGGCGTTTGGTTATCATCAGTGCAATGTTGACCACACACTGTTTGTAAAACATAAAGGAGATGGAAGAATTGTTGCTTCTAGCATGTACGTAGATGATATAATATTAACTGGAAATGATGAAGTTGAGATTGAGTTGACAAAAAAGTTCCTAGGAAAACAGTTTGAAATCAAGGATTTGGGAGGCGTAAAATATTTTATAGGAATGGAAATTGCAAGGAGTTCTAAGGGTATATCAGTTTCTCAGAGAAAGTATACCATTGATCTTCTTAAAGAAACGAAAATGCTTGATTGCAAACCTTGTGAAACACCAATAGAGTTGGGAGCAAAATTTATAAATCAAAAGGATGGTGTACCAATAGATAAAGGTAGATACCAGAGGTAAGTAGGCAAGCTACTATATTTATCACATACACGACCAGACATAAGTTATGCAATTAGTGTTCTGAGTCAGTTCATGAATTATCTAAATGAGGAACATATGAGTGGTTTATTTCGAATATTGAAATATTTGAAAGGATCTCCAGGCAAAGGTATTTTCTTTGAGAAAAATAGTTCCAAAGGCCTTGAAGTTTACACTGATACGGACAGGGCAGGTTCCCCGGTGGATAGAAGATTAACTACAGGCTATTGTGCCTATGTTTGGGGTAATTTGATGAGTTGGAAAAGCAAAAAACAGCCTGGTAACAAGAGGTAGTGCAGAAGCTGAATTAAGGTCAGTGACACATAGGCTATGTGAAGGTCTATGAATGAGGAAGTTACTAGCTGAGATGAAGATTAGTTTGGAGGGACCTATGAGACTTTTTTGTGACAATAAATCGGCTATATGTATGACTAAGGATACTATTCATCATGGGAGAACAAAACATGTAGATATAAACAAACATTTCATTAAAGAACGGATCGAAGAATGAGCAATTAGCTTACTGTTTGTACCTACAAATCACCAGACTATAGATATATTTACAAAGCCTCTGCCAAGAATTGCGTTTACTGAGATGGTGTCCAAGTTAGGTCTCATCAACATATACAACCTAGATTGAGGGGGGATGTTGTTAATTACAGATATTATTTCTATTTGTTTATGTTTATCTTATCTGTTAGTTGGTAAGAGTTTTATCTTTAGTTGTAGACTTATTTTAAAAAGAGTTAGAAGTTGTACCAAACTAAATAACTCTATTAAGTTATTTTATAAATAAAACCCTAGTCTCTGATTGTCAAAATCATCAGAGAATTTACTCAAATACGTATTCTCAAAAACTATATTTTATAATTTAAATGATAAATAATCTTCATCAATTCACCCCTAAATATTTGTATTTTTTCTTTTACCAAAGTTAAATAAAAAAAGACACCTAATCTATTTGTAATAATTTTGTATACACCTACACTATGACAACAATTAATTTTCAATGTGTAAAGAAATGAGAAGTAACGAAGAAGAAAAGTGTATTTGCAACTCTCAATCTTTAATGTATTCTATTATAAAAATATAAGAAACAATTGTTATGTTTTTCTTAGCATTAATGCACCAAGTGGACACTTATTTATAGTGAAAAAAAAAATACAAAGTGGTGATACTTCAACTTCAGAACATTATCGCTAGAATCATCGACTTCTTCTGGCGATGTATAATTACCAATCTCCAAGGTCACAGCTAAGGTCACGGGCGACATCTTCATCTATCACCACGGTCATCGTTAAGTCACAACTAAGGTCACGAGCGATGCTTTTATCTATCGCCAAAGTCATCGCCAATGTCACTGGTGATACCTTCATCTATCTCCAAGGTTATCGTTTGCGATCACAGGCGATACCTCCAGTACCAACTACTATCGCCAACCTTATTTCGCTATTCACCTATGATCACAGGCAACACCACCTCCAGTACTAACTACTATTGCCAACCTTTACTCGCCATTCCCATTTTTATTTTTATTTATTTCTTTATATTGTAACACTCCCCCTCAAGTTGGAGGACCTGAAAGAGTTCCAAACTTAGACAATAGAGACGAAAAAAATAGAGGAAGGTAGGGGTTTGGTAAAGAAGTCAGCCAACTGCATAGATCCAGAAATATGTGAAGGATCAATAAAACCTGCTTTATACTCATTTCGTACTACATGACAATCAATGTCCAAGTGCTTGGTTCTTTCATGGAAAACGGGGTTAGCAGTAATGTATAATGTTTCTTGAGAATCACAATGTAGCTTGTTAGGAAGATGGATGTTTATACCAAGATTAGTGAGGAGGAAATGTAGCCAGTTTAGTTCACAGGTTGTTTTAGCCATGGCTCTATACTCTACTTCAGCTGAGCTATGAGATACAATAATTTGCTTTTTGATTTTCCACGAAATGAGTGATTGACCAAGAAACATACAAAATCCGGTGAGGGATCTTCTTGAGTCTGTACATGTGACCCAATCAGCATCACTATAAGCTATCAAAGATAGCTACTAATTTGATGGATAAAACATACCAAGTGTAGATGAACCTTTGAAATATTTGAGCACATGAAGAACAACCAGCCAGTGTGATGTAGTAAGATTATTCATATACTGACTTAGTGTTTGAGTAGCTTATGTTATATCTGGTCTAGTGAAACCAAGGTATAACAATCTCCCCATAATTTGTCTTTACATTTCTAGATTGGTCATTCTATCTTGTGTTGAATCTGCTAGTTTACATCCAGGTGATAGAGGTGTGGCTACTGGTTTACAAGACTTCGTTCTAGCATCATTAAAGAGATCTTCAATGTATTTGTGTTGAGATATAAACATCCCATCAGTGGAACGTGCAACTTCAAGACCTAAATAATACTTAACTGGGCCAATGTCTTTTATGGTAAATGCTTGGCGTAAAGATTTCTTAACATCATCGATATGCGATATAATTCTGGATCCATGATTAAAAGATCATCCACATACACTAATACATTCATGTAGACATCTTTATTCTTCATTGTAAATAAGCAATGATCATTCTGAGGTTGCACAAAACCGTAGGATATGGAATGAAATGTGAGTTCACAGTTCCACAATTGCTTGCCTGTTTGAGACCATAAAGAGACTTTTTGGCATTGCGAACTTTATTTTGATTGATTGAATATCCCTCAGGAAGCTTCATGTAAACTTCTTCCTTTAAAAAGCCATGAAGAAATGCATTGTTGGTGTCTAATTGCTCTATTGGCCAATTTCGTGAAGCAACTATGGCAATGATTAATCTCACAGTCACAACTTTGGCTATAGGTGAGAAGGAGTCATAATAATCAACCCTACAATCTGTGTAATCCTTTTACAATTAATCTCGCCTTATATCTGTCTATAGTCCCATCTGAGTTAAGCTTTACTTTATACACCCATTTATAACCAATGATCTTTTTATTTGCAGATAATCAACAACATCCTATGTCTCATTTGCTTCCAATGCCGGCAACTCAATGTTCATTGCCTCTTGCCATTCATTATGCTCGACGGCCTGCTTATAGGTGGTAGGCTGGTATATAAGTTTAATATTGGCAAGAAAATAAAGATAAGTAGATGAAAATTTAGGTACCTGCTAGAGCTGACAATCATGGTTTGTATTTACTGTTGGAGAGCTGGAAGGTACCTGCAAATTAAAGAAAAAATCAGATAGTCATGCGGGTGGTCTTTTGGCTCTAGTACTAGTCCTGACTATGGAAAATGTGTTTGGAACGTTTCAGCAACATTAAAGGAAATAAAAGTGTCAATCTCAGGATCACTGTTATGAATGATAGGTTCAAAATTTGATATGTTTGAGCTAGAAGAAGCATCAGAATGAATAAGAGACTCATTTTCTGAGCTTGGCATGTCATTAATGACAACATGTTCAGAGCTGTTTAAAACATGAAAAAAGGTATTGATAATTTCTCTTAAATCACTTGGAATCTCAAAATGGTTAGCAAAAGAATCAGATATTGGCAAGGAACAAGAAGAATAAGGTGTCTGACCAACATAAGGAAAAATATTTTCATAGAACACCACATCTTAGCTAATGTGTATTTTATGAGTTATAATGTTATAGATTTTGTAGGCTCTGTGTCCTGTTAAGTACCCAATGAATATACACTTAAAATCCCTCTCAACAAACTTTGATTTTTAAGGATATGTGTTTGTTACATAACATAGGCAGCCAAAGCATTTCATAAACTCATAATCTGGTGCTTTGTTATGCAGAATCTTAAAGGTTGTTTTGAATTTTAGTATTGCAAAAGGTAACCTATTCACAATATAAACAGCAGTTTGCAAGGCATCTCCCCAGAATTTTAATGGTAGATTTGCTTGAAATAGAATGCTTCTAGCAACACTTAATAAATGTTTATGTTTTCTCTCTACTCTTCCATTTTGTTGGGGAGTATATGGTGCTGATTTTTTATGAAAAACACCATTTTTAAGAAATAATTCTTGGTAGGATGAAGAAGTAAACTCACTGCCATTGTCAGTTCTAAGGGTTTTGACATGTAGGTTATATTGTGTTTAGACAGACTTGAAGAAATTGGATAGGGTTTTTATTGTTTTTGATTTGTGTTTCATAAAATAAACAAAGTGATACGACTTGCATCATCAAATAGAGTTACAAAATAAGGTGATCCTGATATAGATGAATGATTATATAGACCCCATTAGTCTATATGTACAAGATCAAAGATCTGTGATGCAATAGAAGTACTTTTAATGAAGGAAAATGTTGTTGTTTAGACAAATGGGAAGCATTACAAGGTTTTATTGAAGATGAATTCAAAACACCATATATACAAGAAATTCTTTTAATAACAATATCTAATGCATGACCAAGACGGTTATGCCAAAATTTTGAAACATTGCATTTAAGACTAGCTTGCTTTATTTTATCAGCAGAAGTATTTATAGCAATAACTGTAGAAGACAGTTTAGGAGAAAACTAACCACTTGTAAGATTCACAAGCTTCCTAATTTGCTCCAGTATGTATAGATTTCCTTCCAGCTTTCCAACATCAATAACAACTTCAGATTGATGCTCCGACAAAAAAACAAGAAATGCCAAAAAAAATATACACTTAAAGTGTTTAGTTTGGGTAAGTTTAGGTATTGATATGAGATTAAAATAAAATTCAAGTATATAGAAAACATCAAGAAGAATGAGGTTTGGGGAAATTGAGACTTGTCCAGCCTTAGTTACTGACAATGAAGAACCATTAGGCAGTATAACTTTGACAGTCATCTTCAAATCATAGACTGAGTCAAACAGATTTATATTGCCTGACATGTGATTGGAAGCTCCACTATTTAGGATCCATGAGTCCATACTACTTGGAAGCTCCACTATTCAAGCATTTAATGCAAAATGCCGAGAGTTACCTGTAAAATCCATCACGTTTACCATGTTCAGAAAGTTAGGATTTAAGCTACTTAGATATTTTGCAACTTCTTGCTGTACTATGACAGACATCTGACTATTTGATGAAGAAATTGATGCTTCTGCAATACTATTTGCCTTATCTGATGAGTTTTTGTTGGCTCTTGCAACTGCATTTGCATAAGCTTTGCTAGATTGATTTTCATTTCTCTGATCCTTAGGCTGTTTAAACCATTCAGGATAGCCTATTATTTTAAAACAACCCTCTTTCAAGTGTCCAATACCACCACAATGCATTCATTTTTTTTAATCAGTTTTCTTCTAATCTTTTCTTTTGTAATTTCCTTCGGTGTTAGAATTGTTAAGTCTAACATACATAGCTATTGGTGAATTAGTCTATACATTCAACAACAATTGTACATCCATATGTTTTTTCTACTCTTGTAACCATGGAATAAGCCTTGTTAACACTAAGTAAAGGTTCAAGCAGCAAGATCTGATTTTTTATTAAGTCAAACCTATCATGAAGCCCCATAAGAAATTCCATTAGTTGTCCAACGATCATCATACTGCTTTAGCAGCATTACAATCATGATCTATATTTGGCAGTTGTATCAAGCATTGCAGTTCATCTCATAACATCATTAGTTTAGTGTAATATTCGGCCACAGATAGATTACCCTAACTAATGGAACTAATCTCCCTCCTAAAATGATAAATCATTGGTCTATTAGTATCTCCAAATCTTTATTTGATTTCAATTCATAACTGAGTAGAGGAAGACACATATAAAAAGTCTCTACTATCTCCTTAGAGATGGAGTTTAAAAGCCAACATGTTACTTTATAGTCAACTCGTTTCCACTACTCTAAATCCTCTCAACCATCACTAGGTTTCACACAAATTTTATCTATAACCCTAGTTTTGATTTTGCTCCAAGAGCTATGATAACTGATCTACTCCAAGAATTGAAATTCTTACTGATTAGAGGTGATGTAACAAAAATCATTTCTGGATGATCTGAATTTTAGGGATGCAGAGGATCTTCACTCTGATACGTTCTCATCGTTTCTCTTCTATGAAAGACTGCTGCAATACCTTCGATAATCTACTCCAGCAATCAACAACAAATCGATCACCTAACTAAGCTCTGATACCATGTTAAGAGGCCTAACTCACCCTAAAAGAGCCCTCAAGGGGGTAGGATTGCCTCAATAAGTCTATAGAAGCTATTAGCCCTTTAGCTAAGCAATGTGGGATTTCACACGCCCCCCCTCACGCCTAACATATGGGCGTGGAGAAAATGGGTGGAGAAAATGGGTTACTCTTAAGGTGGCCAATAATAAGGTCCATCCATCCATACACGCCCAGACCAGCTCTAATACCATATAAAGAAACGAGAACTAAACGAGAAGAAAAGTGTATTTGCAATTGTCAATCTTTACTATGTTCTATTATGAACACAAGAGAAATAATTGTTATGTTTTTCCTAGAATTAATGCACCAAGTGGACACTTATTTATAGTGAACAAAGAAACACAAAATGGTGTACTTCAACTTCAGAACATTATCGTCAGAGTTCGTCGCCTTCTTCTAGCGATGTATAATTACCAATCGCCAAGGTCACAGCTAAGGTCACGGGTGACATCTTCATTTATCGCCAATCACAGTTAAGGTCACAGGAGACATCTTCATCTAACGCCAAGGCCATTGCCAAGTCACAGTTAAGGTCATGAGCGATACTTTTATCTATCGCTAAAGTTATCACCAAGGTCACAGACAATACCTTCATCTATCACCAAGGTTAGTACTTGTAATCAGGCAACACCACCTCCAGTACTAACTACTATCGCCAACCTTATTTCGCCATTCACATGTGATCACAGGCGACACCACCTCCAGTACCAACTACTATCGTCAACCTCCTCTTGCCATCCCCATTTTTATTTTATTTATTTTATATTATTACACAATGCTATTTAAGAAGAAGGAAGAAACACTAACATCTTCAAAATCTTGTTGAGTAACAATTCTTCAACATAGTACCAGCCACATAAAATGCCATATGAATTTTCTTGGTTCCAAATTTGTGTATGCAATTTGTCACACTTAAACCACCAGCACTGTGTCCCACCAATACAACCTTAATCACCCACAGCCATCACCAAATTGAAATCAAATAATAATAACCAATTTTAGCATTAAAAAGAATTATAAAGACACACTAACCTTGTCATTTTCCGGCAAGTCACGGAGGAATTCGACGAGTGGCTGATTGTATTGGTCGAAATTTGTGACGGATTTGGGATCGGTGGGATCGATTCCGGCAGATTTAAGGTCAAGAGTGGTGACTTTGTAACCGGAATTCTCCATTAGACATTGAAGCTGGTACCAGCACCATGCTCCCAAACCAGCTCCATGCACCATAACAAAATGTAGTTTCTTTGCACTCATTGTGGTGGCATATTCACTCTCTTTAATTGAATTGTTTTGCTTTTAATTGGTTTCTTTGATGGACTCGAGACTTGAGGCTATTCTCAACAGGCATAGAAAAATATCTGAAAGAGTGAGACCCACACACTTGATGAGTTCTAATTTTTATCATCTTCCCCTTTTTTGACCATAAAATAATAATAATAATAAAAAATAAAAAAATCTATTTGTTCCCTTTTAGAATTACTAGGCCTCTGTGGCCATGCAAAGCATATGCCCCAATTATTTACTTTTTTATTTTTTAAATAATTTTTTCAAAAATATTAAAATTAAATTTATAAGTTTTCATAAAAAAATCTTATCGTATAATTTAATTAATTAATTAATTAATTAGATAGTTATTTTAAAATAGAGTTTTTTTTAAACAAAAATTATTATTAAAAATAGTAGATTTTTATGAAAATATTTATAATTCTTAATCGTGATTAAAACAAAATTGACAATTTTATTTATGAAATATATATTATGTAATTAATTTTAAAATTATATATTTAAAAATATGATTTTTTTTTTTTTTTTTTTTTTTTTTTATAACCATAAGTTTATTTATTAGAGAAAAAAAACTCTTACATCCATGCTACAAAATTACAGGATCTTAAAACACCTTGCTTGGCAAGTGAATCAACAATCGAATTACATCCACGCGGAGTGTAGGAAACAAAAAAATTCTCAAATGAAGTGAGTAGATCGTCAATCAAATTGAAATATGAGACAATCTCCATGGTTTAGCAGATTGGTTAGAAGAGAACCAAGAGACTATGTTTTTCGAATCTACCTCAAAATTTATCTTCGATTGAGAAATATTCAGATTCTATGTAGAATAGAGCACATCCAAGTATAAAGCATATAATTCAGCTTCATAAGAATCCATGAAGTCCAATGGACAAGAGAACAAGTATAAAACTAAGCCCGAACTGTCACGTAACACTCCACCTGCGCCTGAGTAACTAGGATTCCCTTTTGACGAACCATCTGTGTTCCACTTTAACCAACCAACTAGGGGAGGGTTCCAAACTTGAAAAGAAGAAAGTGGAGACAAAGACAGACATGAAGAAGAGACCGAATCAGATAGCTGGAAATAAGAACAATCCAGATTTGGAACAACTTTACTCCAAAAATCACTCCGAGCTAAAATAATCTTCGCAACAAAAGAATGGGAATACCTTTTCTGTTGAAAGATTAATTTATTCCTAACCAACCATATAGACCAGACAGCTGCAAGAAAGATTAAGATCCAAGATTTTTCCTGAGATTTACTTACCAAACCAGCCCATTGAGAGAGAAATTCAGCTAAACTATTGGGAAGGCAAAGTTGTAAACCCCAAGTATTTGCAATTCTAGCCCAAATTTCAGATGCAAATGAATAATGAATGAATAAATGGTTGGTGGTTTAAGTTTCAGAGCAGCAGAATTGGCAGGAAGTGTGAGAATTTCGAATTACATTTCTTCTTAACAAAAAGTCTTTAGTAGAGATCCTTCCTTGAACTGCAAGCCATAAGAAATGTATAACCTTAGGAGGCGCATAAGACAACTTCAAAATTTTTTCAGCAGCACATTTGTATCTGAAGCAGCTTCTTTAGTCATTGGCCAGCGCACGGAACATGCTTAAAAAGTTCTTGAAGAAGACAATGCCCAAATATACCGGTCCGGCTTGGATTTAGAAATAACAACCCTTCGAATGAGGTTGAAAAGATTACTAGCAGAAGACTCCTCCCAAACACGCAAAGGTATTCTCCAAGATAGTCTCCAATACCAAACTCCACCCATCTAAATACCACAATCAAACACAGCATTGTTAGCCTGAGTAGATAAAGAGTATAGTTTTGGAAAAGACCTACAAAATGGAATATCAGAGAACCAACAGTCTGTCCAGAATCTACATTTTTTTTCCATCCCCAAGAAGAATACGTAGATTCTTACTAAATAAATCTGAAGCTGCCATTGGCATGATATCATTCCAAACTCGTGAGGATTTTGTCGATCTCAGAAAAGGAAGAAGATTTTCTCTCAAATCATACTTTGAGGATACAAGAACACGCCACATATCATTACTTGAATTACCCAGCCGCCAAAACCACTTAAACATCAAACCTTTATTTATCGAAGAAAGAGAGCGGATTCCCAAACCACCGGAAGATGAGTGCTTTGTCACAGAGGACCATTTAATTTTTGTAATTTTTCTAAAGGCAATTGAACCACCCCATAGGAATGATCTCATCAAAGCCTCAAGCTTCTCAATTACCAACTTCGGTGCTTAAAGGAGAGAAAGAAAATATACCAGAAGGCTTGAGAGGACAGATTTAATTAGAACAATTCGCCCTGCAAATGAGAGAGAATTACATTTCCATCCGGCCAATTTATTTTCAAAATTCTTGACTACAGGGTCCCAAAAGGATATTCTACATGCAGAAGTACCCAGAGGCAAACCTAAATAAGAACATGGTAAAGATTTGGATAGACATCTGATCTTCGCAGCACACCTCACAATCCAATCATTCGAAATATTAATACCCATAAGACAACTTTAAAAAAATTTACCTCAAGTCCGGAAGCAGCTAAAAAATCCATAGAAGTTTTTTAAGAGTAACTGCTAAACTCTCATCACCTCCTATAAAATTTAGAGTATCATCTGCATATTGTAGATGAGAAATTCTTTCAGGGGAAATAGATATATTCTTCCCGTGAATAGGAATGCTTCTAAAGATTCCTATCTGAATAGAATTATTCAAAATTCCGGATAAACCTTCTACAAAAATGATGAATAAGAGAGGCAAGAGAGGATCCCATTGCCTTAAACCTCTTGACGAGGAGATTTCTTCTGACAGACAGCCATTGATGAGGAATGATATTTTTGCGGTTCGAATACAACAAGAAATCCAAGATCTCCATTTTATTCCAAAGTTCATTGACTTAAGAACTGAATCAAGATAGTCCCAAGAAACTGTGTCGAAAGCCTTGTGAAAATCTAACTTCAGAAGCAAACCTCTCAAGCCAGAATTCTTGATTGAATGGACAACTTCATTTGCAACCATAAAGTTGTCCAGAATTTGTCTACCTTTGATAAAAGCACTCTGCTCAGGGCTAATCACATCTTCGATCACTCCCCTTAATCTAATAGAAAGACATTTAGACAAAATCTTGTATATACAGCCGATCAAGCTTATTGGTCTAAAATTCTTCAGCTCAGAAGCACCATTAACTTTTGGAATCAGAGTAACAAAAGAGGAATTAATTTAATATGGCAAAGTACCATATTGATGAAATTATTGAAACATTTTCATGATATCTAGTTTCATAACCTCCCAACTTCTCTTAATAAATCCCATATTGAAGCCATCGGGCCCCGGGGCCTTGGAGCTATCAAAGGACCAGATTGCAGATTTAATTTCTTCCAAGGTAAAAGGAGTTTCAAGAGATAATGAAGACTGAGTAGGGATTTTCTTGAAGAAGGAATTTGGAAGCTTCACTCTGTTATGACATTTTTCTTTAAAGAGCTCTTTATAGAAAGAGAGAATTTCTTGAGTAATATGCTCAGGGCTTGAAGAGAGACCATGAACTATTTGTAAGCTGGAGATCCTATTGATTGAATGTCTGATGGAAGCATCAATGTGAAAAAAAAATTTATTTTTATCCCCTTGAGATTTCCAATTCAGTCTTGACTTTTGCCTCCAAATTGCATCTTTGTCACGAAGATTTGACCACAGTTCGGTCGAAAGAGATTTTTTCTTATCTTCTAGTTGACATAGAGCGCTGAAATTAAGAGATAAGCACTCTAATTTTTTATCCACTTTTCCAATCTCATTTTCCAAAAACTTTATAGAATTTTCAAATTGCCAAAACATTTATTGTTCCAAGGATTT
The DNA here is from genome assembly GCA_031304145.1 of Cardiospermum halicacabum. NCBI lineage: Eukaryota > Viridiplantae > Streptophyta > Magnoliopsida > Sapindales > Sapindaceae > Cardiospermum > Cardiospermum halicacabum. Next base: position 28,758,966 of record CM062391.1, on the reverse strand, counting down.
GATACCTTTCAACTTTGCACCAATTCATGCTGAAGGATTCGTAAAAGACCACTACTTTTTGATGTTATCGTCAAAATCCGGATGCTCAGCCTAACAGTTTAGGAATTTAAAGGGCTTGGGACCCCAATCTGACAAACCAATATTGAGAAGCAAAGGATTATGATCCGAAATGCCTCTTGGAAGAATCGACTGCGACAAGATAGGAAAAGAACTTATCCAAGCAGAGTTGAATAGAAATCTGTCAATTCTACTACAACTAAAAGAATTTCGCCATATGAATCGACCACCCACCAAAGAAGACTAATCAAACCACATCTATTTACAAAATCTTTAAATCTCAAATCCTTAAGAGAGAATGATTCAGGAAACCTTTCCGACTTGCACAAAACTGCATTAAAATCTCCACCCACCAAAGTTGGAACACTATGGTCAATGGAATCATACAGCTCAGACCATAGGGAAACTTGTTCATGAGCTGAACAAGGGCTATACACTGCTATAATCGCACAAGACAGATTTCCATCCAATAGGAAACCAGAAATTTTCATCCAATTGACACCCAGAACCACATCAGATAGAGTTAGAAAATTCTTTCGACATGTGATTATAATGCCACCACTGTAGCCTATAGACTCCACAGCCTTCCAATCAAAATCAATCTTACCCCAAATGATAGCTAAATCTTCTTTCGAGACCGTGGACATTTTTGTTTCTTGAATGATAATCAAATTGATATCTTTACGCCGAACCCAAGATCGCACTACCTCTTTTTTGACTGAGGAATTTAAACCTCTCACATTCCAATTGAGAATAATCATTAAAAATGAAATAAAAAGAGTGAATAAAGGCAGTCAAATCAAGACCTGTCCTCCACACGTATCGAATTCCATGCCTGCAAATCCTTTTCATCCAGTTTATTGATAATGTTGATAAAGTCTCTTTTTTTCGAAGGAGAACCAATACCAAGAAGGCTCGCCATTTGCTAGATAGCTTCACCATCATTAATATCAAGTAAAGAGATACCTTGACATCTCTTTAAAAGAATTCTGGAATTTACGTGTCGAATGCATTCATCTAAAATTGAGAAATCTGTGCCAGTATCACCATAAGAATTAGAGTTGGATGGGATGACCTCCATCGATGGAATTTTGGGATTGGAGATATTTTGGGTTTTTGTGTGTTGTTTGGCAGGTTTCAGATGAGAGGATTTCGGCTTCTGCTGAGGTAACATATTGATAGATTTTGACTTGATGGTTTTGGGAACGGGTATATGGTAATTTTGGGGAGATAATGAAGACTGGGTTTTGGTTTGGATCAAAAGATGTAGGATCCATGAGGATTGGGAGATATTTTAAGCTTAAATAACATGATGGAGATTTAATCTACTTTTCAAGATCCGGGCTTGGGTTAGAAAGCCCCACAACTATAGTTGGGCTTTGAGATTTTTGAAGAAGTTGAAGAGGTTTAGAATTAATGCTACCCGACAATTCAGATGGGATGTTACAGTTAGATTTGGGAACTCCGCGATCAGGCGTGACATATCTGTTGGACTTTGGAGCATGCAATTCACCTGACATATGCATTAGTTGAGAAGCCCCACGTGAGCGGCATCTCCTATCGATTGCAGAAGGACTTTCCGACTCCGATTCCGACGAAGTATTGTTATCCTCCACAGACTTAGAGCTATCTTCTGCTAAGGGAAATGATGAGCCTTTAGGGCAGTAGTTAATCCACAGGTCCTCTGGCAAAGGAAGATGTGGTTCTTCCAGAATCCTGATGGGAAAAATCTTTCCATTAATTCTTGGTTTGATGATTCTGCTAATATGACCCGGGAGGGAAGTTGAAATGAGGATTCTTGCAACATCTAACCTAGATTTCAACCTTGTGGCTTCGTCAACACATATAAAGGATCCTTGTAAGTTTGCAATATTTGCAAAGAACTCTGTATTCCAGGCTTGCAAAGGAACTCCCTCGCATCTTAACCACGTGAACCTTACTGAGTAAATAACATGAGGATCCTATGGTTAAATTTTCTCGAACCATTAAAACAACCAATCCAAGTTGTTTGAGACAGCCTTTTCAAACTCCTCCTTATCAACAAAGGTAATAAGAATCATATTACCACCCATCATATAACACCGACACACCTTACAACCCGTAGCTACAATTCTCTCTTGGACATATGAGAAGGTAAGATGCGATCGAAGCCATCCTACCAAACTTCTGTTCAACCACTCAAGCTCAAAATCTTGAGGGCAATATTCAAAAGTCCCATGATCTGCTTTAGGAATTTCTTTAAATCCAGCTGGATTGCATCTCCCAAATTCTATAACTTCAGCAAATGAATGGTCATCTACCGTTTTACTATACAAAAATCCATTACCTTTTCTCATGTCGTGGACTGAAATCTTTTCTGGATCTAGGGAACGATTTTGCCTTGGATGAACAGATCTGGGATTGAGATTTGCAATACTGACAACAATTTAGTTATTACCAATCCAAGATCTATTAAGAGCTTTCAAAATAGAGTCTGAATCTATATGAATCCTCATTGTAACAAAACCAAATATAAAACCTTTCTTGCTGAGTTTGTTTGGGATATAAGCTCTAGAGACTTCACCATACCAAGAAAAGACATTTCTTAAACCAGTAGAAGGCCATCCCGATGGAATATTGTTAACGAAGAAGGTAACAATGGCAGACTTATGAAAAGAACCTCTACCCTCAGAAGAAGGGAGATTCCTATGTCCGCTCCTGAGCTTCATTTTATAACCGTGGACGTGATTATGCGGAGGAACGGGAATACTGGAGATACTTTTGAATCCATTAGCAGGAAGTGTGGCCTTACCTAGTGATACTTTTGAATCCATACTTCTTAGTTTCCGTTGCTCTTGCAACACCTCCGATGGGATTATGGCTGAAAAAATATGATCTTTAAAAACATAATTTTAAAAATGAACTAATTTTGACTTTCAAATAAATTCTTATTTTCTAAATTATTTTATATGAACACTCATGGTTTTTTCTTTGTCCTTCCTTAGAGCAAAATCAACAAGCTATACACAAAACATCAATCAATAAATTAAATACGAACCATGAAATCAATGAATATTGTCATATGTTAGATTACGATTAATTAATTGTATTTAAGTGTCATGCTATCAACATATCTTTGTTGTCAAGCAAAATCATGAACTTCATATCTTTGTTGTGAAGCAAAATCATGAACTTCAGAAACTTGATATTTTCTTTGAAAGTGTAGATATGAATAATTTCAGAAATAATAACAAATGGTAACTTGATATTTATAGTGTAGATAGTCTACTTATGGCGTGAAATATCCATCTTGTTATCATGGATTTTTCCGATTTTGAAATGATGATCCACCTATGGTTCGATGCACACTTGTGGTGATAGGGTTGTCTTGGAACTTTGGTTCACTATAGATTATCGTTTTGGGACTTTAGTCCATTTGATCCCATTTTGGAAAGCTATTATATGTTTGTGGGCATATTGTGTAAATATTGGCAACTTGATAAACAATTGTGTTTGTTTATATGATGTGGGCTGAAAGGAGTAAAATGAGTGCTAAGCACTAACATGGATGCAATGCTAATCTTTCTTGCCTATATAGATGCCAAAAATAAACTCTAAGTCTTCATTGAAGCCTTATTGCTAATGAATTGATAATGTGTTAAAAGGGTATGACTGATTTATGAGTGGTTAGGTTTAGATAGCAAAATGGGTTATTGGGATGGTTATGGGCTTAAAACTGATCTAGCGCACTAGCAACCCGATTTGCCTTCTGGTTCTCTAATTCTACTCACCGAAAATTTTAAAATGCCATTTTTAATTTATAAACTATTTATCCACAACAAAAATTCATTTAGTTCACAAAATCCTACTTTTCCCTAAAATCTCAATTTTGCACAAAACTCTTAATTTTCAAATTAAAATCTAATTTACGAAACTATTTTAAAAAATAATTAATCAAACCATTTTGACCTTAAACTTCTATTATATGGTCCCTAATTACCAAATTACTATCAGAGTGAATTTTCAAATAATTCTTTCTTGGAATTTCAAAAATTCAAACTTTTACTTAAAGTCAAATTGACTCAAAATGAGATGGAAACAATTTGGTCTTAAAACTAGACATTACAACTTAGACTTGTCAAATGTCAAACCCACATCTCCAGTTCCCAATAAATATCTTATAATCCATTTCACCAATGCTCATTTCATGACATGTCATATATTTGCTCACAACACTGATTGCATGTGAAATGTTAGGACGAGTGAAAACCATAGCATACATAATAATATCCACATCACTTGAATGCGAAACACTTGACATCTGTTCCATCTCATCATCTGCCTTTGAAGAGAACTCTACCGACAATCTAAAATTGGAAGCAAGTGGGATAAAAATAGGTTAAGCATTTGTCTTGTTAAACCTCTAAAGTACATTCTCAACATAAAACCATTAAGATAACATAAGTTTTTCAACACTTCTATCCCATGTTATTTTCATCCCGAAAATCTTCTTTGTCACCTAGCTGCTTCTTCAACAAATTAATTTATGACATACTTTTACTATTAATAAGCATGTCATCCATAAACAACAACAAATACACAAAAGAAACATCTATAATATTCTTATGATATACACAAAAATGATATACATTTTCATGTAAAGGCATTATGAACCATGAAAGTATAAAACCTATTATATCACTGCTAGGATACTGTTTCAGATTGTACAAGGATTTTTGTAGCAAACAAACATGATTTTTCATACATGAGGTAATAAAATATTCGGGTGGACTCATCACGAAGAGCCACCATCCCTGATAGAACTTTGTTCCCAATTGGAGAGAACACTTCGTTGTAATATATTCCATCTCTATGTAAAACTTTTAATGACTACTTTTGCCTTGTATCTAGGTGCTTCAACCCTTGAATGCCCGCCTTTCTTTTGAAAATCCATTTGTAGCATATTACTTTTGCCCTTTTCGCAATGGAACAAGCTTCCAAGTACGATTTTTATGAAGAGACTCAATTTCTTCACCCATAGATCTAATTCATTGATCTATAGTTGAACTTAAGAAAACTTATTTAGAGTCAATAGACTCATGCCCATAAACTTTTCTTGCAACTTACAAAGTAAAAGCCACAAGGTTTATATATCTAATAAGGCTTCCATCATCTATATGAGCATGCCTTTATTGTGGTTTGATCAGTCCTCTCTCTCTAACAGTTGCAATGTCATATGGTTTTCGTTGATAAGGTACATCATTTGTATTAAGATCTTGCACCTCATCTACTGTTGAATTTCTAGACTGAGCTCATTGAGTTTATATCTCTAGCTCTATTTGATCCTTGACGATGTGATATGATTCTATTATTTCCTTCTCCTTCTAATTATCCAATGGGCAAACTTATTAAATATTACACCCTGCTAATAACAAAACCTGGAGAATTCTTATATATACACCATGGCCTATAACATTTTCACTCTATATGAATACCCTAGAAATATTCATTTCTTTTTCCTCGATTCAAGTTTATCATCCCTCATATGAATATATGTAGGACAACTAAACACTCTCAGAATAGAGTAATCGGTAGGGGAGCTAGACCATACCTCAAAAGGAGTTTTGAACTCAATAGTTGTAGATGAAGATCTGTTGACCAAATAACAAGCTACATTGATCACTCCAGCCTTAAAATCTTTGGTCACACCCGAATGTAAAAGCATACTTCATGCTCAGTCATATTCATTTTTATAATGTCCCAATTTTTGGGTTAGACGATTCTTTGTTTTTTTATCTAGCTTTGAATTTTGATTATTGGAACATTCTTTGTAATTTTTGGATCAATTTTGATTAATCGAAATGATATTTCGTTTATTAAATTATTTTGGGAATGCTTATCGATGTTTTATTGGCCATTCGTCTAAACGGTAAGGGAAACAAAGTCGAGCGAGGAAACAAACAGAGGTGCGCATCACTGTAGGTGTTTGGGACATAGCCTCTCGTCGAAAGCTATGTCGCCAGCTATGTCGCCAACACATGAATCCAAGCCAAAGCAAGGGTCATGACACTGTAGGTGTTGGCGACATAGGCCTTATGTAGCCAGCCATGTCTCCAACGACCGTCTCAGGTGTTTTTAAGTGACCAACATACTGTAGCCTCTGGCGAAATAGGCCCTATATTTCCAGCCTTGTCGCCAAATAGTGTATTAGGTCGATTTCAACCTAAATCCACCGAATTTCATTCATTCTTTTCACTTATCTCAAATTCCCTCATCTTATGATCGCTCTCTCTTTCCAAACCCTCTCTATGTGGTCATCGATGCAACTCCTGTAAGCAATCTCTCGACATTATTGCAACTCTCAATTGATGTAAGGATAATAGTTAGTGTTGTAGAGGCATAATAATGATGATTTGGGATTCCTTTGGTTTTTTAATTAGTTAGGGTTTTGTTGGGTAGAAACCCTAGATTGTTATAATGATTGGAATTGTGATTTGGATTGGGGTTTGGAGTGGTTTTGATAACATCTTCGTCTATCATTCGTTAGATTGTCGATTTTTTAGCGAACAGACTAGGTTTCGCTCTTCGCGCGCCAAGTGTTCAATCAATTGTCTAAGTGAGTTCTTATCATTGTTTACGCAAAGCAAATGGTGTCGAGGATCATACCAGTGATGCTTAGCTTGTTGTCGACAAAAGAAAGGTTAGCAACCTCGTTTTATGCTCTATATTAGTTGATGTATGTTTATTGAATTATGCATTTAAATGATTAATAACTTGTCCACTTGAGTTATTAAATGGTACTAAGAGATAATGGAAATGTATTAGGATGATGACTCGCTGCTATATTATTTTATTGCTTGGATTGCTATTTGTTATATATGTAAATGTTATATCACATGTTAGACTTGGACTTTGGTTAGTTAGAGCTGGAAATAACCGGATAAGGTATTAGTAAAGTACCCGACATTGATGATTGAAAGCCAATGAATGTTGAATTGTTCTAATGAATGCTAAAATGTCTTGTGTGCATTGCATCATTTAATTTAATTAACTAATGATTGTCATAGTCGTGGTTAAAATAGTGATGAAACGACAAGTCACTAGGAGTACCTGAGAATTCTCTACCTATTGGGAACATGTCTTCTGGTTTAGCTAACTAATATTGAAACTGAGTGACGACTTCTATTGGGTGTGACGACACCACCGTCTGCGGGCATATTGTATTATGGTCTACAGACCTAATTGATGGAATTATAAGGTATTTTTCCATTCCCAGGGGAAAAACGGCGCTACGGATTTCGGTCTTTGGACCCTATTGTGTGACTTTGGCCTAATTTATTTTGTTTCATTATCGATACTAGATTAGAGGCAATCTTAATAAAATGGAACTACTCATGTAATTGTAACTGAATGATGATTGTATTGCATTGAATTGTATGCTTGGGGGTTTAAATGATTATTAATGTATGTATTTTGGTGTCAAATAACGACCCATGGAAACAATTAAGCATAATTAGAATTTAGATAAGTAAAGGAATGTTAGACACTTATTGTAAAGACTTCATGATTGGAAGGGTTTGTTTGCTCACATGATTGTTTGCTAGTTTAGGTGCATATATGTGCCAATCTCATTATTGAATGTTAATTAGACGCATTTGTATGTGATTGTTGGAGTATGAGTTGCTAATGAGACATTAATAGTTTAACGTTGATTCTTTTTCATTTTTCTTGTCTTTCCTATTGAAATGTGAAACAAGTGATCGAGCAGATTAGAGAGTTCACGCATTCCCCATTGAAGCACGTCGATTTCTATAATTTCTGAACTGTTTTAAAGAACTTTTATGTTATCTTTTGACTAGTGTTTAAAGGATTTGTAAACTAATTCTTTTTGGTAATTAAGTTACAATATTTTTAAACAACTCATTTGGATTGTAAAACCATTGAAGGATGCTTTTACTATTGCTATTGAGACAGGCTAATTAATTCTATTTGTTTAATTAAAACAATTGAAAATTATCTAATATTGATCTATCAATGTATTATCGTACAAGACTTGCAGATAGTACCTTATTAATATTTGTTATTTCCGCATCTAAATAAACGATTGAATGAATGTAGTGTGGTGTTCCGGTCTCCGGTTGCGGTTCCACCATGGTCGGGGTTGGGTGTTAAAGTTTTGAAAGGCTATTTTTTTTGTGTGTGCCTACATAATTACAAATGTCTTACGAGACCCTCTTTACTGTAGAAGTCGGTGAACTTATAATTGTAAAACTCCAACCAATTACCTATCTGTAAATGCTTCACTTTTCTTTCTTTCTATCTTTCAACATTCGTCTTCCATTTAACAAATATTAAAAATACCTTATCTTTACTTTTTAAGAAAATACAACCACACCAGTTTAGATTAATCATCAATCAAAGTCATAAAGTACTTGGCACCATTTTTTGAAGGAATTATATTTTGATCCCACAAATTTAAATGTAAATAATCTTATTTGTCTTTGGTATAGTGCATTTCTTCTTGCTTAACTTCATCCTGGTTTGTTTGCCAGACACAACATGTTCCAAAAGACTTAAAGCTTTATTTTTGTGTCTATCCACTTGCTTGCTCAAAATAGACAATCCTTTGTCACTCATGTGACTAAGACATATATGCCAGAATTGAGACTTATTTGATCATTTACACCTGAAGCTATTTTAACTTCCCCTTCAATCACACTACCCTGAAGTAAGTACAGTCTAGATAAGAGTACAGAGCCTTTTCACACTTTAAGATCCATTTTCTAAATGAAACTTGAATTCTTAATCGTTTAAGGTCAAAAGAGCAACCTAGGGTCGAGAAAGCAAGGTATAATACATTTTTGGTGGCAAAGGGCTATAATCACTTGCAAGTATTGATTTCAATAATGTTTTTTTCACCTGCGGTTAAGCATAGCTCTATTAATGTTTTGCTTGGTTTAGTTGTTATTCATGATTTAGAGTTAGAGAAAACAAATATGAAGACTGTTTTTCTATATGGTGAACTGCATGAGACCATTTGTTTGTCTCAACTAGAAGGTTTTGAAGTTAAAGGGAAAAATGACCATGTTTGTCTACTCATGAAGTCATTATATGGCTTAAAGTAATCCCGTCGATAATGGTACAAGAAGTTTCACTCGTTTATGTCGACATGTAGTTTCACAAGGTGTTATTCTGATAGTTGTGTTTACTTCAAAAAAAGTTATCTGATAATCCATATGTTTATATACTTTTATATACTGAAGACATGTTAATTGCTATTAAGAATAAGTTTCAGATCAACAATTTGAAGAATCAGTTGAATGGTGAGTTTGAGATGATAGATCTAAGAGGGATGAAGAAAGCTGTAGATTGTTTTGGGATGAAAGACGCAAAATCAGTAAGGACTTGATCAGTTTCTCATGTTAAGCTTTATGATGATTTATCTCCAAAAATTAATGAGGACGTAGAATATATGTCACAAGTTCCCTACTCTACTATTGTCCAGTAGTATCATGTATGCAATAGTGTGTACTCGTCTCAATATCACACATATTGTTAATTTAGTTAGTTGTTACATGACTACTCTTATAAAATAACATTAGCAAGTTGTAAAGTGGATATTGAGATACTTGAAGTGTACTATTCATATTTGTTTGGAGTTTGGCAAAAATAAAGGGAATATGGTTGATAATGTTAATTCAAATTATGTCAGTGACCTTGATTCAAATTATCAAGGTTCCTTGATAATAGTCATATGTTGCTAACCATATGACTATTCTATTCCATATGTAACCCAAGCTAGATTCTTTTTGTTACAAATCGAACATGCTTGATTTTGGAAAAAGTTAAATACCAACTAACTCCATATTAATATTTGTCTCTCACTTAGCTCCATTTACTTTTATTTTTTTTATCTCGTATCATTCCATGTACCGTACAATTTGTTTCAGCGCCTCTTTTTTTCTTTCTTTCAGCTGATGTGACAATTTCAAGCGCCTTGTATTAGATTAAGTGTTGTCTCGTTTTTCCATCACGTTATAAAAAAATAATAATGAGATAAATTGTATGTCGTAGGTAGCGGTCTGAAATAAAATAGGAGTTTAACCTATGAAATTAAACATATATTAATAAAAGTATCATGTGAGAAATTTTATTAAATACAAGGGGTTGGCATTTAACTCTTTCCGAAATGATAACTACTAGTCAGGGAGTACTCAATGATGTTGAAGTACAAACTTCAGATTGTAACTTGTACTTCATGTAACTGCAATCCTTGTACTTGAATGAGTCCAAACCATTCAGATCTAAAGAAAATGATAGAAGTTTCAATAAAAACTGACATTAAACTTAGATGATTTGGATTGAAGCCAAAGCTTGGATGATAAAACCGAAGAGGACAAAAGGGTCGGAGAAGATAGGATAATGATCGGTGTTGATTTCAAACACTTGGAGAGGTGGCCACCGTCTGATCATAGCAGCTTGTTGTTTGTCTGCCTTCAAAGTTCGATCTTTCAATGTCTTGATGTAGACACGTCGCACTTTCTCTGCATCTGGTCCGTCCTTGAATTGTGCTTTTCTCATTGCTTCCGATGGTGGTGGTCTACATAGCTTCTTCAATAATATTGAATCCTAACATCCATAAGGAAAAAAAAAGTTTTATTTTTTATTTTATTCTATTTTTTTTTAGTTAAAAGTAAAATTAAAAATAAAATTTTATTTATAAAATAATAATAATAATAATTATAATAAAATAAATGTGAAAATGGTAAGAATCCTTTATTCCTACAACAAAACTAAACACAGTCATTTTTAATTAAAAAATTAAATTATTATTTAAAAAATTGAACTTTTTAATTTTAAGAAAAATAAGATATTTAAAAATAATTTATTTAATTTTTTAAAAAATTTATAATAATATTATAGACATATTAAAATATAAAATGTTTTATTTTATGTTAAATATCAATAACAACATTAAAAAATATAATAAAAATACAAATCCATAATTAAGAAGTAAAAATTAGTATTATTGTTATTGTATAACAGATTTTTGGTTATATGTATTTAAAGGATTATTGATATAAACACACCTCTGGCGGGATATGGAGATCTTCTGGCAATTCCTTCTCCGGTGACCCCTGTATCATATTTATTTTTAAGGAAACATGTTAATAAAATAATTTTTCTGATACTAAATTTACAATTTCATATAAAATTCAAATTCGTATACTTACTTTATAATTTAAATAGTAAAATAAATAATCTTCATCAATCCAATATTAAAACATGATAGGTAAATTCAGAACTTTTTTACCAAAATTAAATTAAAATAAGATACCTAGTCTAGCTGTAATAATTTTGTATACACCTACACTGCTACACCAATTCATTTTCAAGGGTATTTAAAAAGAAGAGACACTAACATCTTCAATATCTTGTTGAGTAACAAAACCATTCTTCAACATGGTAGCAGCCACATAAAATGCCATATGAATCTTCTTGGTTCCAAACTTGTGTATGCAATCTGTCACACTTAAACCTCCAGCACTGTGTCCAACCAATACCACCTTAATCACTCAAAGGAAACACCAAATTAAAATCAAATAATAATAACCAATTTTAGCATTAAAAAGAATTAGAAAGACACACCAACCTTGTCATTTTCCGGCAAGTCACGGAGGAAGTCGACAAGTGGCTGATTGTATTGGTCGAAAGTGGTGATGGATTTGGGATCGGTGGGATCGATTCCGGCAGATTTAAGGTCGAGAGTGGTGACTTTGTAGCCGGAATTCTCCATTAGACATTGAAGCTTGTACCAGCACCATGCACCGAAACTAGCTCCATGCACCAAAACAAAATGTAGTTTTATTGCACTTGTTTCACTCATTGTGGTGGTAGATTCACCCTCTTTAATTGAATTGTTTTGCTTTTTATTGGTTTCCTTGATGAACTTCAGACTTTGAGGGTATTTTGGAAAGGCATAGAAAAATATCTGAACGAGAGAGACCCACATATTTGATGTAGCCTTATCTTATCATCTCTCCCTTTTTTGACCATATAAAAAATTCTCTGTTTATTCTAGAGTTGGATATTTTTATTTTGTACCCATATTTACAAATAATTAAAAAAAAAATTTTTATAATTGTTGGGGTGTTGATTAGAGACTCCTAATTTGAATGGGAGTCTAACTTCTTTGATTAATGGATAGAGAATCACGGATAATGTGATCGTGAGTGATACGATAAGAAGTTATCATCGGATTTTGAAACTTCAATAAAACTCTCCCTCTCTCTCTCAAAAAAGTGTGCGACGTATCAGGAAGTTCATCTCTCTCTCAAAGACTACGCTCTTAGACGGTGAATTGCGTAGAGGATTTCACAGAACAGACCGGTGATTCTCTACCGACCTCTGAACACTACAATTATAGTAATCGATTCTAAATCCTATTTTATCTTCTACATATAATGAGTAATTATATGATATTATATTTAGATATAACATGACATTGGTATCAGAGCCATGGTTTATTGTTTTTTGTCGTTGTTTAATGTGTGATTATTAGTAAGAGCATGATTAATGGTTGTTCTCAATCTGTATTGTATCAAAGATATGTTTTACGTTATTTTTGTAGTTGATTATTAAACTGCCGGAATCTATTTGCTCGTTTTGATTTTTGAAACGTTTTCAAAAATTTTCGAAAATCACACCATTATTATATGAATGTTTGAAGTTCAAAACCAAATTTCAAATTTTTTTTTTCAAAATCCGAGACCACCAACGGCATCGGGACGTCGAACGGAGTCGGCTGGTACCATCCCGACGGCCGTCGGTGGGCGGATTCGCCGCGCGTGGCATACACGCGCCGACGGGGCGCGTCGGCTCTGACCAGGCGGTTTTCCGCCCAGTCAACGCTGACGAAGCGCCTCGTCAGCGTCATCGTGTACGCCACGTCAGCGGTGACGCAGCTGCCCGCGTGGCGGCCACGTCACCTGACAACTTCCATATTGGCCGATGACGTCAGCACTACGTGGCATCCTCTCGGTTTGCCACGTGGCGCTGCCGCATGCAGCTGCGCGTCGCCGGCGCGTTGCTGTTTATCGGCCGCGCGTCCGGCCACGCGCCGCCGACGGCGGTTTAAAAAAAATAGGGATTTTTTTTAATATATTTTTTTTATGGATATGTATGCTTTATATTTTTTTTGACATTTGTTTCTACTTTAGTGTATGTCATTTTTAATTTTTTTTGCATTCACTTGCATCCATAGTGCATTATTGTTAATTTTTGCACAGGATGGATCTCTATTGGCTCGGTTACTTCTACAATGGGTTCTGGATTCGTCATGAGCTCGCGCTCTTCTATCTGTCCTAGAAACTTGTGCCAGCTTTGATGTATGCCGCCCCTCCTAGCAGGGAGCATCCTATGGGGATTGGTAATGGACTTCTCTCCCCTCCTGAGATTGTATCGGCAGATCGTCCTACTCCCCTTCATCACCCTGAAGATGCTGATGATGTTGAGATGAAAGTTCCGCTTACACCTGAAGATCAGGACGATTCACTCTTCCAGAACAATAATGAGGTTCCACTTGAGCAAGTACATCCGGAGATTGTGATCATCTCGGATGATGAGGATGACGAGCATGTTGATCCTGTTATTGAGCACAGTGGTGATGATGAGGATCATATGTCCACTGAAGAATGTGAACCCGAGGCGGATCCTCATGATACTTCATATACACCTCGTATCCGCTCTCGTGTGATACCTATTGATCCACCATCGAGCCGACTGAGGAGTAGGACGTCTAGTCTTCCTGGATCGAGTATGAAGATGCCTATAGATATTCCTAGTTCGCCTGAGTTTATTCCAGAGACTCCTCTTTCTGATTATACTCCATCGTCCCTTGAGTATACACCCCTCAGGCCTGAGTACACACCTCTCAGCCCTAAGTACACCCCTTCTACACCTGTGTATTCTCCTATGAGTGCTGCTACTCCGATTCCATACTCTTCTTTTGGAGATTTATCTCGCTTCCCTGGTTATTATTCCGCATTAGAGCCGGGAAGTTTCTTCACTAGGAAGACAGCATTTGATGATGAAGCTAGGCCAAGTAGGATTCGTGATGAAGAGCATGCTGAAGATCCAGAAGTGGACCCTATAGAGGACCCTGATGAAGATCCTGAGACTATAGAGACTTCTGATAGCGATCATTGAGCATATGATAGATCATTCATATTGTCATCATGACTTCATTATTATCTTCTTATTGCATTATGGATCATATTTAGTATTTTCCTTGATTTCATATTTTCTGAATAGTCAGATGATTTGCTTTATTTTATGAAGAGTTTTAAATTCTGCATTATGATTGATCATACGTAACATATTATTAGCTCTGATCTTGCTATTTGATGTGGGAGTCCTTATAAATTATATTGGATTTCGATTGCTCCCTTACTTACTGGGTATAGTGATAATAATTTTGAGGACATAGATTGTGATTAGATAGCCTGGACTGTCTTTTTCGATTATCTCTTCTCTATTTTTGTTACTATATTCTTGATAAGTTTAGGTTTAATGAGCAATATTTTGTACGGATATGATTCTACTAGATTGAGAATTTTGGCAGTCTCATATTTATGTGATTGTGTTTTAGTAATGGCTTCTGCTTCCAAGTCGATCGTAGCTGAGTTGAACAAGGGAGAAAAACTGAATGGTGACAACTATGATATATGGCACCGAAAGATTCAGTATGTTCTAGAGGAACAAGAAGCACTTGAAAACCAATACCATGGTAGAGCCTGAGAGAGGTCAGTCTGCTCAAGCAAGACGTGACATGGAGGCTTACATGACTTAGAAACGCAAGAACAGTATCGCCAGGATTACAATTCTATCCAGCATGGCAGATGACTTAATGTGCGTTTATGAGGATTACTACACAGCCCAGGATATTTGGGTAGCTCTCAAGGACAAGTATGGTGGTACTTCAACCACTAAACTTCGCCGGCTTACAATTAAGTTTGATATTTATAAGAAGCGGCAGGATCATACCATGCGACAACATCTGAGAGAGATGGCTCACATGATCCGAGAGCTTAAAATGGCTGGTCATGTTCTCACTGAAGAACAACAAGTACAGGCTGTGATTCGTTCACTTCCAAATAGCTAGGAACATATGAAGATTAACATGACGCACAACGACAACATCAAGAGCTTTGATAATATAGCTTGTCATGTGGAGCTAGAGGATGAGCGCTTAGAAGCGGCTAAATCCTCTGGGTAACTTTATATGGCAGAAACCAGCGTGCACAAGAACAACAAGCGCAAGAGGAGCCAGCGTGGGTCCAAGAAAGGAAAGGGGATTGCACATTCCAATCAAAATACGAATCAGCCTGGTCGGAGTAATCCAAACAAGAAATTCAAACGTGGTGGTGGGACGAAGAAAGACAAGGGTAAAATTAAATGTTTCAAATGCAAAAAGATGGGACACTATGCCCGTGAATGCAAAGGGCAAGAGAAAGAGGTATCCTTTCTAACTTATGCCTTAACTACTGTTTTCGTTTCTAGCTCTGTTTTACTGGCCGAGGCTCACCCTATGTGGATTGTAGACTCAGGTGCCACGGACCACATAGCTAGAGATCGAGGGGCGTTCGTAGAGTATCGTCGGATTCCACGAGATACTCGCTGGATATATGTTGGGAATAACTCACGAGTTGCTGTTTTGGGAATTGGCTCCTGCAAATTGATTATGCGAGGAGGTCAGCAGTTATTCCTACATGATGTCCTCTATGCTCCTGATATAAGGCGTAATTTAGTGTCTGTTCCTGTTTTTCTCTCTTATGGTTACAAATTGGTTTTCGAACATGATAGCTTGATTTTATCGTACAATGATGTTTCTGTTGGCTTTGGATATCTTTCGGATGGTTTTATGATTTTAAATATTGATTGTTATGCACATTCTTCTTCATCGCATGATAGTAGTATTTCATACGTTACTTCTTCTGACATTGACATTACTACATGGCATGCTAGACTCGGTCATATTGGACAAGATAGAATGAACAGGTTGGCCAAAGAGGGGATTTTGGGATCTTATGACAAGATCGAATTGGCAACCTGTGGTCACTGTCTAGCTGGGAAAGCTACTAGGAAACCTTTTAGTAAGGCTACTAGAGCTAATAACCCTTTAGAAATTATTCATTCTGATATTTGTGGACCGATGAATGTTAAGAGTAGGAGTGGTGCGTCGTATTTCATTACCTTTATAGATGACTTTACGCGATACGGTCTCGTCTATCTGATCTCCCATAAATCTGAAGCCTTAGATTGTTTTATACAATTTTTGGCTATGGTGGAGAATCAATCAGATAGGACGGTAAAAGTACTTCGTACAGATCATGGTCGAGAGTATCTGTCAGAACAATTTAAGCAATTGTGTCAAGAAAAGGGTATAATACGCCAGTTGACAATCCCTAGGACTCCACAGCAAAATGGAGTTACTGAACGGAGAAATAGGACATTACTGGAAATGGTTAGATTTATGATGGCACAAGTTAATCTTCCAATTTCGTATTGGGGAGATGCACTCTTGACTGCGACGCATATTCTGAATCGGGTTCCAACTAAATGAGTGACTTCTACTCCATATGAGTTATGGACAAGTCGGAAACCTAATTTATCCTACCTGCGACCCTGGGGGTGTACAGGTTTTGTACATGATCTATCCAGTAAATATGGAAAACTGGGTGCTAGGGGAAAGAAATGTATTTTTATACGTTACCCTGAGCAATCAAAAGGATATGTACTAATTGGAGAAAACTCTGATGGAAGTATATCAGAAATAGAGTCACGTGATGTAATTTTTATTGAGAATGAATTTCCGAAGCGAGGTGATGTTGAGCGAGATACTTCATTTTTTGAACAAAATAAATCAGAGGATTTGATGCCCACTCAGATTGAAAGGGAACAAAGAGTTGAAATAGACTCTAATCCTAGTGGGAGTGATCAAATGCCTATAGAAAACACTCCACTACTTGATCGCAGTGGGAGTATGCTTGAATCATTTGTTCGGAGAAGTAGACGAATCTCGGTTCCCCGGCGACGTTTTGAGATCGAAGGGGAAGCTTTTATGATGGCCTCTCATGATGGTGATGAACCTAAGAACGTGAGAAAAGCTCTTAAATCACAAGTTAAGGATGAATGGGTTAAAGCCATGGAGGAAGAAATGGAGTCAATGAAAAGTAACCATGTCTGGGACTTGGTTGATTTACCGCCTGATAGAAAAGCCATTGGAAATAAATGGATCCTTTGCGTCAAACGAAAGGCTGATGGCTCAATAGAGAGATATAAGGCAAGGTTGGTGGCAAAAGGTTATACTCAACAAGAGGGTATAGACTATGAAGAGACTTTCTCTCCAGTGGTGAGATTTGCGTCTATTCGCCTCATCCTTGCACTTGTCGCTCACAAAGATCTTGAATTACATCAGATGGATGTCAAAACAGCATTCCTCAATGAAGGACTTGAGGAAGAGATTTACATGGAACAACCTGAAAGTTTTATAACTAAAGGTCAAGAAAGTAAAGTCTGTAAATTGTTGAGGTCCATTTATGGACTCAAACAATCCTCGAGATAGTGGTACCTTCATTTTCATGAATCTGTCTTAACGTATGGTTTTGAAATGACAGAAGAAGACCACTGTGTGTACGTAAAAAGGTCTAGAGGAAAATTTGTGATTTTGTCCTTATATGTGGATGACATTTTGTTGGCGTGTAATGATAAGACTTTCTTAATGAAGATAAAAGACTAGTTGTCAACTACTTTTGAGATGAAGGATATGGGTGAAGCTGCTTACATTCTGGGAGTTAAAATTTCAAGGGATCGGGAAAGGAAAATCTTGGCGTTATCGCAAGAACCTTATATCTACAAGATCCTTGAACGTTTCCAGATGGCTGGTTGTAAGCCCATGGATACACCCATAGCAAAAGGGCAAACTCTAAGTCTAGATATGTGCCCTAAAACTCCGCAAGAGCGTGAGAAAATGAAGAATGTGCCATATGCAAATGCCATTGGGAGTCTGATGTATGCAATGATGTGTACTAGACCCGATATATGCTACGCAGTTGGACTGGTAAGCAGGTATCAAGCCAATCCTGGCAAGAAACATTGGATAGCTGTCAAACGAATACTAGTCTGTTTAAAAGGAACAGCAGATTATTCTTTGTGTTATCAAGGTGGTGACACTCACTTGATTGGATACACAGATGCAGATTGGGGCGGTGATTTGGATGAACGAAAATCAACTTCAGGGTATGCGTTCATACTTAGCCATGAGGCTATTTCCTGGAGTAGTAAAAAGTAAACTTATTGCTTCCACCATGGAAGGAATTTATTGCATGCTCGGTGTACAAGAGGCTATTTGGCTCAAACGATTTTGGAAGATTGGAATATTGACATTATGAGCTGAGCCAGTTACTGTAAATTGTGATAGCCAAGCGGCAATAGCATATACTAAGGATGCTAAATATCACAGCAAATCGAAACACATAGAGACGAAATACAATTTTGTCAGAGATATCGTGGCTAAAAAAATTGTATCAATTAGATATATATCTACTCATGAAATGGTTGCGGACCCTCTTACTAAAGCGGTACCTAGGGATGTTTTCGCATTACATTCTAGGTCCTTGGGTCTTCGTAGATTGTAATATCTATTTTTTGTGCCTAGTTCTTATATATATATTGTTTATCATTCATGAAGTGCTCATGCAATCTAGTATATCTTATGGGAATCATATATCCGAATAGTATGTTATCAGGTACAGGAGACTGGCATACTTGTACGTGCAGTCGCCTTGATTATTCTAGGGAATAATGCAAGATGAGACATATATATATTTGTATCCTTTGATTGATTTGGATCTGAAAGTTTAAGAAACAAGTATTCAAGGTCGCCTTGAAATGGAATCAAGATGAGATTTCTTCTTAAATATCGAGAAATCGCTCATGATCTTTCCCCACTGTCATGAGACCTGATTAGCCGAACTAGATTCTTTGTTGCTACATATGGATGGTAGTAACTGGTGGAATCTAAGAGACATTTGTATTGTCGTCCGTATGGTGAAGGAAATAGATTTTGAACATACGCGTCTCATAGGAGATAAGCTTCACTGTAATGCATATGTTATACTGTGCATGCTATTTAGTGGCCGCCATGGATGATATTTAATGATAGTCCCTTGATCTCTTTTATCGTACAAGATCCATTTTTTGTGTATCCTTAGTACAGTCATCTCTTTCATCTGAAGCTGTGGAGGCAGTACCTGTATCATTAGCGTATTTTTCTATGGTCATGATAATTCGACCTATGTAGTACGTCTGTGATGTCGACTGCTTGTCATTGACTTTTGGAGGAAGAGCGACTGGAAGGTATTGACTGATTTCACTACATTGATCACATGCTAGCTGATTGTAGTTCTTTATGAATACAATTGTGATTTAAGAGTACTCTGAAGATATCAGATTGCTTGTCTTAGGGACGAGACGCATCTGATGTGAGATTGTGTCAAACCTAGGATGTACCCGAAATGAATTTTGAGTACTCTCTCCTTTTTGTTGGGATTGAGAATCCGGTTCATTGGTCACACTATCTATTTGCGTGTATAACTACCTGATGAAGAGTAATTTGAACTGAGTCGTATAATCGTCGCCATTCGTGGGGCATGGGGGGAGAATGTTAGAATTTGGGTTGGGCCACACTAGATGGACCTAAGCCCTTTATTAAATACACCCATGTTGGGGTGTTGATTAGAGACTCCTGATTTGAATGGGAGTCTAACTCCTTTGATTAATGGATAGAGAATCACGGATAATGTGAGAGTGATACGATAAGAAATTATCATCGGATTTTGAAACTTCAATAAAACTCTCCCTCTCTCTCTCTCAAAAAAGTGTGCGACGTATCAGGAAATTCATCTCTCTCTCAGAGACTATGCTCTTAGACGGTGAATTGCGTAGAGGATTCCACAGAACAGACCGGTGATTCTCTACCGATCTCTGAACACTACAATTATAGTAATCGATTCTAAATCCTATTTTATCTTCTATATATAATGAGTAATTATATGATATTATATTTAGATATAAAATGACTAATAATTATTTTTTGAATTATTTTTTATAAGAAAATAGATATTTTCCAATTAGTTTTAAAATTAAAAGTTTTTCAAATTGTTTTTTGAAAAATAAGATATACTTTCTAAAATTGTAAATGAAAAATATTTATAATAGTATTATTTATAATTTAAATAGAAAAGCTACCCATTCAGACGTAATTTGGTGCCAAGTGGATTTTTGGAAATCTCTTGTCGTCTCTAGACTGAATCATAATACTTTCAAAAATATTATGGTAACTCTTAAAATTGTAAATACTAGTCAGTCTAGTTCTTTCCCTAATAAATGAGTTTTGATTTGAATGAATTGTACTTAAGATTGGAAATGTGTTGACTCGAGAACGGTTTAAACTCGACTCATTTTAAAGTTAACTTGAATTCTTTTTAGCAGTCAAATATGAGCCGAGATTACACGAACTTAGTCTCGAGCATCAAAATTAAAAGTTAGCTGTAAATCTAAACTATTCTAGTATATTATATACATATATATATTATTAAAATTATATATGAAATTAACATTTTATTTAGAATATTTAGATGAGCCAAATCTGAGTTTGTATACTAACTCAGTAAGTTCGAACCGAATTTGGATATAAAATGTTTGGTGAGTTTCAATACAAGTGGAACTTAGACCAAATAGAGATTGACTCGAACCGGACTCGAAATTGCCGGTCAACAGTTCAAACGGTTCCGGTCTGTTCCAAAAAGTTTGGACAGATTATGTTTGTTGGTCCGGTCCGGTCTAATGTCTCTACGAATCGGACCGATTAATAATTAAAATAATAATATATTTATTAAATAGAAAATAGGAAAAAATATACATGTATATTAGAAGATACAAATAAAATATTTAAATTAAAAATAGTTATATATACCTAGATTATAATATAGATGGAATTTAATTGCACAATAAATTTTTTAATATTTATTTTAATATTTAATTAATTTAATTGTATTAATTTAAATTTATTGAATATAATTTTAATTTAGATGAATAATTATAATATTATAAATTGACATTGTAAATGTATTTAAATTGTATTATATATTATTTATGTAGTTTTTCTAAAATTATATTTTAATTTTCTTTAACAAAACATTAAAAAGCTATCAAAAAATCCAACCCGATTAGATTGGATAAATCGAGACCGTACTAACCAGTCCAATATTTTATTGGATCCCATCTAAAATTTTGGTGCCCAATATTAATCGGTCCAATCCGAATCTAGCCAAACTCAAACCAACCGAACCATGCTCACCCTTAAATTTGGAGACGAATTAAAACTTAAACTTTTGGTAAAGGAGTTGAAATCAAACTTATACAAACTGGGGCCTGCCTCTACTTATCATAGTTGTTCTACTGAGCAAAATTGTGAAATTGTTGTAGTGAAAAAAGGGAAAAAAGAACGGTAGACATTAGGATTTTAATCTCACGGTCAGAGCTTTGTTTAGGCGCCTACCCCATATATATATATATATATATATATATATATATATATATATATATTATTTCTATCATCCTAATGCTTGCAGACAACAAATATGTGGATAATAAGTGTTTATTTGGCACCAATTGTTATATTATATTTTTACTTAACTATTAAAATAACACTTAGTTTTAATGGTTAGATTATAGGTTGAAATAATTATTTTAAATGATTGTTTGGTAGTAATAATGGAATGTTGAAGTAGTTAAAAAATATAAAATGGTGGAAAAGAGCAATATACTATTTTTCAACTTTAATTGATAATATTTATTTTAAATAATTTTTCTTGAAATTTTAAATTTGAAATCTATAATACTATAGTCATTAGCTAATTAGAAAAATAAAATTTTAAGTAATTAATTTTAAAAAATTATTTAAAATTTGTAATCACATTTAATCAATAAAAATAATATTAAAATTATCTTTTACAAAAAAAATTACTATATTATCACTTTAATAATAAAAAAAATGAAGTGACAATATAGTCACATATAGGGATATTTTTAGAAAAGGAAAAAAAACAATACAACTAACAAGAGTGGTATTCATGTTAATTTTTATTACTACTAAGAATATTTTGGTAATATTATTAATTTTGTGAGGATAAAATAGAAGTTTTATCTTTTATTTTATTTTAGCGATTTCTAATCACTAATAAAAACACAAAAAAAAAAAAACTTTTTTATCATCAATCATTCACAAATAACCATAATTATAGTCATCTTATCGAATTCGACTCATTTGAAATAATCTATCAATCTCTAGAAATTACATGGAAAATTGTTATTTTTTAAAAAAAAAATCCTAAAACTAAGCATATCTCAAACCATTCGTGAGATTTTTCAAAAAAAAAATCTTAAAAGTTAAGAATTGAAACATGTCAAAGGATGAAAACATTTCGAAGAGGCAAGAAATGACTCAAAACTATATCTTAAAAGGAGAACTATTTGCTGTATGGGGTATAGATTTTATGAGACTATTTCCTCCACCAAAAATTGAGGAGGACATATAATATATGTCACAAGTTCCCTACTCTAATGCTGTTGGCGCTAGTTCGTCTCAGTTTCCTTGGCTAAAGATGTTCAGGGAGTCATCGGTATCAAAAATGCTTGATGTGAAGGTGGAAGAGGAGAAAGGTTCTATGTGAACGACACTTGCACATGAGTTAGTCGATCCTAAGAGACGGGGGAAACCTTCTGGCGCTCTCTTCCATGATGGTGTTGAGATTATCCATCCAAACTTGAATGTTAGGCAATGCCTCTTCCCTACATATCAAATTTATCAAATTTATAAATTGACAAAATAATTAATATAGGATAGGTGAAAAAAAAAGTCAAATAAAATCATATAATTATAAATTCTAGAATGGGTACATTAGAAATCCGATCCATCAAACCCATCATCAAATAACATATGGAAAATGTTTTGATAAAAACTATGTGTTGGATTAAAGGGTGGCCACACTATAATGCCCCATCCAATATCCTATCTAACCCAGTGCATGTAATGCTGAGAGAAGTTGAATTGGTTTCAACTTCTACTTGCCAGAAAGAAGATCAAACGTGATATGATTTTTTTTTTTGAGAAAATGAAACACAGAACCAAGAAAATAAACAAAAGGAGAAAATACAAAATTCAGTGAGTTAACTGTAAAGGATTTCGGTGTCAGAGTCAAGTGATATAAAATTTTCGCTATATGAGATGTGTTTTTCGAAAAATTTTAAATTATATATTTTTATGTAAATTATATATCTTTATGTTTGTCTTGAATTAATGAATTCGTTTATACATTACGGGTTTAAATTTTAAATTATATATCATTATGTTTGTTTTGAAATAATGAATTCGTTCAAAAGCCTGTCGACTGACTAATTGGACGGTTGTTTGTACGCTAGACATAAAACCGAGACACGTGGCTGGATGCACAAAAAGTCTAAACGTACACTGGCCAGGTATCAAACCCAGATTGAGGCTGATAAGAATTGAACCTGAGACCACAGAGATAGGGGACCTGCTATCCCCTCTTCCATATAAATTACTCGGCATGTGCTTAACTTAAATAATTACATTACTGAGAGATATATATATATATCTCTAATTTTTGTACAAAGTAATTAATTATATATTAATTATTTTTGGTAACTTTAAATTGATATTAGAGATTATTGATTTACGTTCATACGCATATACATAGTATTTCTTGTGCATTTGTATTTATTTTTGTACAGAATGAATTCCTATAGATTCAGAGTTCTATTGTGAATGTTATTGGATCTCCTATGAAAAAACATGATATTATCCCACTGATTCATTGGTACTGGCATTGATATTTGAAGCTCTAGATGAGATGGTTCACTTTTTAATTCCTCAGCAGTTGAACTTCAATCAGCCGCTCAATTGGCAGCACATATCGTACTAAAGAATCCACATTTATATCCAGTGCTGCAACCTCCGGAAGACGACGATGAGGTCGTCGAGACTCATCCTGTTTTAGTTCCAGAGATAATTTTAATCGAGGATGATGAGGTTGGTAATGGGCACATGGAAAATCCTAAGCATGTAGAGGTGAAAGATATTAGTACCGATACTGAGAAAGATGATGATCCAAGAGATGCTTAATTTGTAGCTCTCTACTTTAGGCAGTTCGAGATTCTTTCATCTACTTTCCTGTTCGTGGTAGAGAGTGGAGTGAGATAATCCAGACGTCCAGGTGGATAAAAGCTGATGATGCTGACCCTAGCGGAAATCATGGGATGGATTTAAAGAAGAATCCAAAGGAAGATCCTGAGAAGGTCATTGAGACAAGGGAATAATCAAATCATGGAGCAAATGCATTCTATTTATGATCACTTTTATGGTAAGCATCATTTCAATGACATATTATTATGTGATCATGGTTTTTTTCGTATGTTTTTCCATGATTATTGTTTAGTCGATTGTTATTATCTTCTTATCTTATTTGAGAAATGATTTGAATGCATGAAATGTTAATTGTTGGTAATTTTTTTGTTTTGCATGATTGCTCTGATCTTGATGTATGATGTGGGAGTCCTAAATATTATATATTTTTTAGGGTTACATTGCTCCTTAGCATGAGTGGGTATGATAACTATGACCAGAGGATGTGGAGGGTGATTAGATAGTCAAACTATCTTTTTCTAATTCCTCCTCTAGGTTAAGTCCTTGTATCTATGATTTCTTAGGTCGGAGAAATAGTGTTATTAGATGAAATTCTGCTAGATTAAGAACATAGAGGGTCTCAACGTTATTGTGTTTATGAGTACTAGTATCTGCTTTGAAATCCATACTTGATGAGTTAAATAAGGGCGAGAAAATAAATGGTGATGATTATGATATCTGGCACCTAAGATTTAGTGTATTCTCGATGAACACTAAGCCTTTAAAACCTTGAGAAACACCATGGTTCAACCTGAACGAGGGTAATTTTCACAGACTAGGCATAATATGAAAGCCTATATATATGTTCTAATAGCGCAATAAGAGCATTGTGAGGATCTCAATTCTCTCTAGCTTGGATGAGGACCTCATATGTGCATATGAGGGTCATGAGATAGCCCAGGACATTTAAGATGCTATGAAGTACAAATTCGGTGGTACTTCTACCACGAAACTACGACGGTTACTAGTTAATTTTGACGTTGACAAGAAGCACCGGGATCACCGTTTATGTTAGCATCTTTGGGAGATAGCTAACATAATCTGAGAGATTTAGTCAGCTAGCCATGTTCTTATAGATGAGTAGCAATTGCAGTTGGTGATCTGGTCCCTTTCTAATGGCTGGGAACATATGAAGATAAACATGATGCATAAAGTTAATATCAAGATATTTGATGATATTTCTTGTCATGTCGAGCTTGAGAATAAGCACTTAGGAGTGGCTAAATCCTCGAAGCAGCTTTATATGGCTAAGACCAGCAAGCGCATGAATAATAAGCGCAAGAGGGGTTAGAAGGGCACAAAGCAGGGAAAGGGTACTGTAAATCCTAACCTGATTGGCTCCAAAACCCAAGGAATAAGCACTAGCATGATGTAGGTAAAAGGAAAACAAGATTAAGACTAAGTGTTTTAAACGTGAAAAGACAGGGCACTTTGCTCGTGAGTACACTGAGCAAAACATACAGATCCTTTTTCACAAGCTTGCCTGTTATGACATTTTAATTTTCCAACTCTATTTTTGCTTGCTGAGACTCATCCGATGTGGATTATAGACTCGAGCATAATAGGCCACGAAGCTGGAGATAGAGGACCATTCATAGAGTATCGTCAGATTCCATGAGATACTAACTAGATATATGTAGGGAATAACTCGTATGTTCTTATGTCGAGTATAGGCTCCTGCATATCGATGATGCGAGGAGGCCAAATTTATTCCAACATGTTGTCTACTACGCACAGAATATCAGACACAATCTTTTCTTTGTTCATGTTTTTTACTCTATTATGGATATAAACTTTTATTTTTGATTTTGGTATTATAGCTTAACTTTGTCGTTGTGTGATATCTATTTTGGTTTTGGACATATACAAGATGGTTTTTATGGTACTGGATAGTAAAAGTTAAGCATATCCTTCATTACTTGTAGGGGTGCAAACGAACACGAGCACTCGTGAACAGTTCGTTAACGGTTCGGTCAAAAGTCAATCAGAACTCGTTCAACACTTAAATGAATGATCACGAACAAAATTTGATGACTCGTTTAATAAACAAGCTGAGCCCAAACAGATCCTTGTTCGGCTCATTTATGTTCATGAACGGGCTCGTTCATAACTCGTTTATATTTGATTAAAACTCATTTGCGTTGGCGAACGAGCTTATTTATAGCTCGTTTAATATTTATTTTTTTAATAAAAATTGATAGACAAAAATTTTAATTTATATAAAAGAAAGGCCAAATTCAAAAACCCAAATTAAAATACATGTCGGATTTTAAAAAAAAAAAAGGTTTAATTTAAACTCAATTTATTTTTGTTTAAATTTGACTAAATGGTCTCAAAAGAGATACTAAACAAGCAGTTGAATGAGTCTATTCAAACTACTAAAT
Organism: Cardiospermum halicacabum; assembly: GCA_031304145.1. Classification (NCBI taxonomy): domain Eukaryota; kingdom Viridiplantae; phylum Streptophyta; class Magnoliopsida; order Sapindales; family Sapindaceae; genus Cardiospermum; species Cardiospermum halicacabum. The sequence continues at coordinate 28,732,218 of CM062391.1, read as the reverse complement.
GAGCTGAGCTCGATTAACTTAAACAAGCTACTAAACGAGTTGAACTCGATTAACTTAAACGAGCTGAGCTTGATTAACTAAAACGAGCTAGTTAAACGAGCTTAGACGAGTCGAGTTTGAACATAGAAAAAATTTATCGTGTCGAGCTTGAACAAACATTTATAAAGCTCGCCGAGGTCGAGCTCGATATTTGATAAACGAGCCGAACACGAACACCTCATATACTCGACTCGACTCATTTGCAGCCCTAATTGCTTGATGATAGTAGTGATTCCTTTGTTTCCTCTTCTGATTGTGATATGAGTACATGGCATGCTATACTTGGTCATATTGGACAATAATAAATGAACACGTTGGCCAAAGAAGGGATTTTAGGATCTTATGACAAGATCAAATGGCAACCTTTGGTCATTATCTAGCCGAGAAAGCTACTAGAAAACTTTTTGGTAAGGTTACTAGGGCTAATAATCCACTAGAGTCAATTCATTTTGATACTAGTGGACCAATTGAATTTTAAGAGTAGGAAAGATGCATCATATTTTTTGCCTTTATAAGATGAATTTATCTGTCTCGATCAAATTTATCTAATCTCCCATAAGTCTGAAGCTTCGGGTTGCTTCGTGAATTTTATTGCTTACTATGGTGGAGAATCAATTAGATAAGACATTGAAAAGTACCATGTACTGACTGAGGACTAGAGTATATATCTTAACAATTCGAGCAATTGTGTCATGAAAAGGTATACAGATATATAGTGACTATTCTTGAAACTATAAAGCAGAACTGATTTGCTGAGCGAAGGAATAGATTAGAAATAATTGGATCTATGCTGGCACAAGCTAATCTCACAATCTCGGAATAGAGAGATGCATTCCTAATTATGACTCGCATTCTTAATTGGGTCCCTACAAATCAGTGACTTCAACTCTGTACGAGTATTTGAAAAGGTCAGAAACCTGATTGCTCCTATATACGACCCTAGGGGTGCGTTTACTTTGTACATGATCTTTATAGTAAATATGAAAAGATGGACGCTAGAGGAAGGAAATGTGTTTTCATATGTTACCCTAAGCAGTCTAAAAATATATATACTAATAGGAGAAAGTTAAGAGATGCATATCTCTGAAATAGAGTCACGTGATGAGATTTTAAAGAGAATGAATTTTTTTAGATAAGGTGATATTAAAAGAGAGACTTCATTCTTTGAGCAAGATGAATCAAAGGACTCACTGAAATTGTAGAGGAACATAATAGAGATGAAATGGACTTTATTCCTAGTGGGAACAATCAACTGCCAATTAAATTAGCTCTACAGCTTGATCGCAGTGGAAGCATGCCTGAATCATCAATTTGCATAAGAAGAAGATTTTAGTTCCCCAACGATGTTTTGAGATCGAAGGGCAGACTTTCATGTTGACTTCACATAACGGTGATGAACCGAAGAATGTGAAAGAAACTTTTAAATCACTGACAAAAGATTTATGGATTGAAGTCATGGAAGAGGATATGGAATCAATGAAAAGTAGCTGTGTCTAGACTTGGTCGATTCACTACCAAATAGAAAAGCCATTGGAAATTAGTTGATCCTTCGCGTTAAAATGGAAGGCATATGGCTTGGTTAAAAGATATAAGGTGAGGTTGACGGCGAAAGGTTGTACCCAATAAGAGGGTATAAAGAGATTTTTTTTCTCTCTTATGATGATATTTTTATCTTTTTGCCTAATCCTTACACTTGTTGAACATATGGACTTGAAATTATATTAAATGGATGTAAAAGACCACATTCCTCAATGGACGACTACACGAGGAGATTTACATGGAAATGCTTGAAAGTTTTATGACTGGAGGCCAAGAAAGTAAAGTCTGTAAGCTCTTGAGGTCCACTCATGGACTCAAGTAATCCTCTAGACAATGATAACTTCATTATATCAAATCTGTCATTATCATATGGATTTCAAAGGACAGAAGAGGACCATTTATATGTGGAAAGGTCAAAAAGACAATTTTGCAACATTATTTATACATGTTGACAATATCTTAATGGCGTGTAATGACAATAAGCTTTTACTTGAGGTAAAAGAAATTTGTTATTTGTTACTTTCAAAATCGAGGACATGGGTGAGACTGCCTATTTTTAGGAGTCAGAATCTCAAGGGATTGAGAGAGAAGGATCTTAGCGTTAACGTAAGAACCTTATAAATGAAATATCCTTGAGCGTTTTCTTATGGCTGGCTATAGGCCAATGGATACACCCAGGGTAGACTTTAAGTCTTGATATATATCTTAAGACTCCGCAAAGGCATGATAAAATGAAGTATGTACCATATGTGAATGCCATCAGAAGCCTGATGTATGCAATTATTTGTACGAGGCCGTATATCTGTTATGCTGTTGGACTGGTAAACAGATATTAGTCGAACTCGTGAAAGAAACGTTGTATAGTTATCAAAAAGGAATACTTGCTTACTTGAAAGGAACTGCAAATTACTCTCTATGTCAAAAAGGTAGCGTTACACGCCTACTTGGATACACATATAGAGACTAGGGCGGTGACCTAGATGATAGAAAGTCTACTTCAGGATATGTATTCTTATTTAGCCATGGGGCTATTTTCAAGAGTAGCAAGAAGCACTTGAATAACATTTTCAACTAGTGAAGTAGAGTTGGTGGTCTGCTTAGTGGCTTTGCAAAATGTATTTTGGCTCTGACGATTCTTGGAGGATCTATTTTTGGAAAGTGATAAGCCTAAGCTAGTTACTGTTTATTGTGATAACCAGATGGCAATAGCATATAGAAAGGATGCTAAGTATCACAACAAATCTATACACATAGAGACCAAGTCAAATTTTGCCAACCATATTGTGACTAAGAGAATTATAACGATCAGATACATATTTACACCTGCTATGGTGGCAGACTCTCTTACCAAAGTTGTGCCAAAGATGTATTTGATATGCTAGATTTTAGTATCTTTTATTGTTTTATCTATGTTCATATGTTTATAGTTTTATTGATGTGCCTAGGAGTCTAGCATATTTGGAAATTTCTTATCCGAGAGTATGTCATCAGATATTGAAGACTGGTGCACTTGCACACACAGTTGCCTTGATTATCCTGGGGATAATGCAAGATGAGACTTGTACACTTGTGCTCTGTTGAATGGGATTCCAGAGTGCTTAGGAAGAAGTATACACAAATAGTCACTTTGACTTGTAGTCAAGATGAGATTCTCTCTATAATGATTGAGGATCGCTCATGATTTTATCCCACTATTTGAGACCTGATTAGCCGGACTAGATTCTTGAGTCGCTATAGTAGGGATGGTATTAGCAATAGAATCTGTAATGTGGCAAGATTCACCATGACGCATGTGTTATACCGTGCGTGCTCATTTGTTGACCGCCGTGGAGAACAAGTAGAGACGGTCCCTCGTTCCTTGTTGTGCAAGATCCACTTAATTTGTGTATCCTCAGGACAATCATATCTTCCATCTTGGGTTGTGAAGGTGATGTTTGTATCACTAGCATGTCTTTCTATGGTCATGATAATTTGACCTATATAGCATTTCTATGGTGTCAGTTACCTTTAATTGACTTTTGGAGGAAGAGAGACTGGAAGGTTTAGACTGATTTCACAAAAACTAATCACATGCGCATGTTGTGGTTCATAGGAACACACTTGTGATTTGGGAGTACTCCGGGATATTAGACTACTTTATTGAGACTAAATGGGTCTGATGTGAAATCATGCCGAACCTAGGATGTACCCAAAATAAATTTCGAGTACTCTCTCCCGATCGTATGGGATGGAGAATCTAGTTCATTGGTCACACCGGTTATTTGTGTGTATAACCATCCAAGGATGAATAGTTGAAGAAAGTCGCATAATTGTTGCCAATCGTGGGGGCTGGGCACATATAGTATGAGTGGGAAAATGTTGGATTAAAGGGTGGGCCACACTATAAGGCCCGACCCTATATCTGTTGGGTCGGGTTCCCTCTTATGTTGAGGCCCAAAAAGTCTAAGGAGCCTTAGTATAAAACCTAAGGAGTTTAGGGTTTATTGGTATCAAAGAATAGAGTGAGAGCAGCCACCAAAAGAAGAGAAAAAGGGTTGAGAGGAAAAGAAGAAAACTAGTTGTTCTTCTACCGTGCAGTCTGAGGGTTTTGACAACCGCTCTTAAACCAACCGTTGGATCGTACTCAAATTTGGAGAGTACATTGAAAACACATAGTTCTGTAGATTGACCGTTGGGATCATTTATTAGAGTTCTCAGAAAGAAGTTATACAGCCGGAAGTGGAGACTGTCGGATTCCCGTCACAACAATGTGCAGTCGGATTCAAAGGGGCTTATCTCTTTTTTTAGCCGTTGGATCGAGCTGAACTTTAGATATGTTGTCGAGAACATATTGAAGTGTATTCTGGACGGTGGAGATCGGATTTGGAGACTTCTGTAGAGAGACACAGTCATCAGAACAGAGGTGTTGGTTTGGTTTGTGTTCTTTCTCTTGTTGTTAGATCCTAATCTTGGTGTTATTAGGATTGCTGCTATTGTTGGTTCCCTATTTGGTATTTGAACATTGTGTAATCTCTTTCTTTGATCATAGTGGAGTTTTGGAGTGGACTACAGTCCCGTGGTTTTTACTTCTCACATTGAGGAGGTTTTCCACGTAAAAATCGGCTTGTGTTATTTGTGTTATTCATATTGCTTTGTGTGAGCATGGTTGATGGTGTGCTTTACTTAAATTGATTAGATCGTATTCATCTTAGAGAGAAAGAATTTCCGCCGCTTGTTTGATTGATTGTGTGTGCTTCTCCCAACAATATCCTATCTAACCCAGTGCATGTAATGCTGGGTGGTATTTTTGTAGATAAGAGAGAAGTTGAAAGTTTCAACTTCTACTTGTTAGAAAGAAGATCAAACGTGATCTGATGTTTTTCGGTGTGTGAGAAAATGAAATACAGAACCATGAAAACAAACAAAAGGAGAGAACACAAAATTCAGTAAGTTAAATTGAAAAGGATCTCGGTGTCATCACTCCATTCTCTGTCATTATTCAATAGCGTTCATCCAGTGGTCGCTCTTACCCGGTGAATAAATGATGGTAGTTCATACAACCGTGATTATTGTCCGACCGATTGACTAGTATAGCATCTCTTTCCCAATTTGCGTTTCCGTTGTAGTATGTAGTTCATCTAACTTCACTATGAAAATTATTTTGGCACTAGTTTTGTTTTAAAAATAAATAAATATGTTTAAGTATGTAAAATAAATTTTAGTTAAAAGATGCTTGAGAATTAATTATTAAATCATCAATCTCATAAATAATAGGATTGTAACTTGGCCGAGCGTGCACATTTTAAATTTATTTTGTTTACTTATTCTAAATTTTATAAATTTGTTATATGATTTTTTAAAATAATTTATTTACTTTATATTAGAGAAGTTAGTATTAATTATATTAAAATATAGCCTATCAAACCAATTTGATAATATAGCTATATGTATCTATTGTCAATGAATTATGATTAATAAAATTGCAATACGAAACTTATAAATTTAAATAAATACATTAATGAATATATTGATCTAGATCACCCTCCTAACATAAAAAGCAGTAACACATATGTCTAACTAAAATAAAAAGGTGGAAAAGTAGACGAGGATAGTTGTTTCAATTGTTAATTTTTAATTTTATTGATATTGTGTTGCAAATTTTGTACGGCATAATAGGTTTTTTACTTTATAATTTTAAAGAATTTTTACATGTAAAATGTATGTTTCTTTTATTATTTTGTAGCTGTAACTGAGCTTCATTGAGTATGAATAAATGAACTCTGCCTCTTGTTTTTTTCTTTCCTTTTTTAGAATCTCATGGTATTCTAAAATTATCAGCGTATTAAGATGTACATCAGTATTTTTATGTCACTAAGTTGCTTATTCAAAACCTAACCTTTTATTAAATCTATAGTTTGGTATTTAGTTCCAGTTGAGTAGTAGTTCCACTAGTTGAAGTAGCAATTTAAAAAGAATGTAGTAGCAGTTTAAAAAGAAGCAACAATTATCAATTCAATAGCATAATCTTAATGTAGGTTGGTATTACAGTTCTAGTTGAGTAGCAGTTGTTTTAAAATATGTAATAGTAGCAATTAAAAAATAAGCAGCAGTTATCAATTCAAAAGTATAATTTTACTTTAGGTTTGTATGGTAGTTCTAGATGAGATGATTTAGTTCGAAGTTGTCCAGAAAGTTAGCATCTGCCAAGTTGAAGTCCTAGTTAAAATTCTATGCATCAGCATGTTGCTCAATACATGACAGGTGTTGTAACCGTCAAAAATAAATTCCTGCAATTATGTAGTAAAAATAGCAAGGTCGAATCACAAAGAGTGTACTAAAAATTAAATTGTTAATTAACCAAGTTACAAATCTATTAAGTGGGGGTGGTGGATTTTAAATCAGATTATAAATTGAAAGCTAAAGTAGAAGCAAAGAAATAAATAGCAGTGTGATAGAATTAATCCAGCAAAGCTACCCATTCAATATTGTGTTGATCATTGAATTAAAGAATGTTGTGTCAAATGATAAGTCTAGTTATAGTAATTGACAAGCGCCTAATTACCTAATCGTTCCTTAGTTCTTAGACCAACCGGACACGCGCCTTTTAATCAGCCCCTAGTCTAAACAGTAACCCCAACACGCGTCTGACAGGTTTAACCCTAGACTGCTTTAAGAAAAGAACGATCTTAACTCTTAATCCCCAAATCATTAAGCATGTTAGTTGATTAAGATCATATAAACCTACAGTGTAACATATTACATGATTGCTACTTATACCATTTTAGTTAAACTATTACGTATTCAACCTTATGGCTAGTAGTGTATTAATTCACCTAATTAATTAACAGGCGTAATTTAATTAACTGGTAAATTCATACATTCCTCCTAATTCCATTATGTACAGAATAAACATGAATATCAATAAACACAGGCAATTATGGAAAAATCTCACAACACGTATGAGTGAATACTTCACTATATTATAGAAATTTAGCTTGTTGTGGACACAACAAGCATCATAACAAGTATAATTGAACGTAAACTAAAACAAAAACAAAGAAGAAAATGCAAACTCTATTGATCCCCAAAATATGTCCATGCTAGCTGTCTTTCCAAAAAAATCAGAACTAACCTTCTATCACCCCTTGATCTCTAATAAATCCAAAACAAAATTCAAAAGTACCAAATGATAAATCAAATCTCCTAAATTTTCTGAACAAATTTACAAGTTCAAAATTTTAAAATAAATTTTAAAATCTTGCGTGCTGACTTAGTCTTCATATTCAATTTTTGTATTAAAAAGACCGTTGTGCCCCCTCATATGCTCATAATTCGTAAAACTGCCTCAAATCTGTGCAAGATTTCAAAAGAAGATAAATTAGTACAAATTCTCACAAATCAGCCCAATATCAATGATAAAATAAGACACAAATGTTACATATATTGTGACTTGTTTATATCATTCTGTTCTTGATTTTGAGCACATCAGCATGTTGTGGGATCATTTGATAAAGGATATTGAACTGGAGTAGGATTTAAGCCTTATATGCATGTTGTAGGATCTATTGATAAGGGATATATAGATGTTGTGGGATTTGTAAATTTTGCATAATATGATAAGTTTTTTACTTTATAATTTTAAAAAAATTTCCAACACCACTCAATCATCAAATATATAGCTATTAAGGGCATATATCACACTAATAAGACTGTGATCTTTCAAAATGGGTTAGAATTAAACCAAAAATAATTACTAATAACCTAGGATCATTAATCTATCAATTTATCTTTACAAAAAATTATTTTCAACAAATAGAGACATAATAACAATAGTGGAAGTTAGAAATTTTGATATCAAACATTAATGGAAGATAAGAATATCTATTAATGACTTAAAATAAACTCAAATTCATTCTAAAAGCATTCAAATATCAAAATCATGCCATTATTTTTGAAATCAATAAATGGAGAGAGAGGGATTTTACTCTTGTTAAATAGAGCTTCAAAATTATCAGAAGAGTAGTTAGAAACTTTCTTGCAAGTAGTTGGAGCAATAATCTTGATGGTGGGTGGTGATTGAAAGGATTAGTGAAGAAGAGCAAGTTAGTTTTTTATGTGGTCGAGAGAAAACGGAAATGAGATAGGAGAAGGAGAGAAGAAGAGAAGAAGAGAAAGAAATGAGGGAGTGTGGTGATGGGATGGAGTCATGACACTTATAAGGAGTTTGGTTTTGGATTGGACCAAAATTGGGACCAATTCAGTTTTGAGTCTGTTTTCCTCCGGAACCCATTATCATCACTTTCGTGCTTCTCAAAATATTTATTTTTGTATTTAAAATAAAAATTACAATCGATTTTTGAAATCCAAATTTTTTCGCTAAGAGAGCTAAAAGGGTAATTTTGCCAAATTCAATATTTTGGCTCAAAATTGGGAGTTTTCCAATTCTAAAAATAATTTAGATCCTATGGTTCCAATTGAATCGATTTTCAATTTAAAAATTCACTTTCGGTTTCAAAGTCCATTTTTAAATATTTAATTTTAATTTAAATAAAGACTTTCTATCTTAGACTTTTAACTTTAAAACAATTTCCTCTAATATCATCACTGCCCTAAAATTTCTTCCAATTTATTCCGATGTGGAAATTATCAAAAATCAAACATTCAAAAATTTCAAATTAGCCCAAAATTTTAGGCCCAATGTGCCCATTAATGTTTCATGGTTTGATAGGCGCAGATAGTCTACTTATGGCGTGACAGATCTGTCTTGATATTACGGGTTTTTTCGTCTTGGAATGACGATTCACCTATGGTTTCAATGCACACTTGTGATGATAAGGTCGTCTTGGAACTTCAGTTCACTGACTTACCCGTTTTGGGACTTCAGTCCATTTGATCCCGTTTTCGAAAGCTTATGGGCGTAACGTGTAAATATTGACAACTTGATAAATGATTATGTTTGTTTGTATATTATGGACCGAAAGGAGTCAAACAAATGTTAAACACTAACACGGATCCAATACTTGTCTTGCTTGCCTATATAGATGCTTAAAATGAACTCTATATCTTAATTGAAGCATTATTGCTAATGGCTTGATAATATGTTATAAGTAGGGGTGGGAATAGGCCAGACCAAGCTAGGCTTTTGGCTAAATAGGCCTAGCTTGTATTGTAAAATGAAGACTTGGCCTGTATTGTAAAATGAAGGCCTGAGCCTGGCTTATTTATGTTTATAGGTTTTTTTTTTTTTTTTACGGCCTGACCTTGACATTTTAAAAGTCTTGCCTGACTTGAAAGCTTATTTAAAAGTCTGCTGTTGGTATTTAATTTTTTTTTTAAAAAAATTTAGACCTGTAATTAAATAGATAATAATATCATAGCTAAATATATTGATATTATCATACTCCATAGTTAGTAATAAAATTTTATTGTCTGAGAACATAATTTAAAGTGAATCACTATATTGTATCATCAATAATAGAAAAAGACAACACCCTTCAATAATATAATATAATGATATAATAATTTTCACAATAACCTATAATATCACTTTATCACATATAAGAAAAAGACAAAAAAAAATTAAAAAAATAATTTTCTTTAATAGTCAGAATATTACATCCTATAGTATAAAAAGACAACAAATAAATAGAGATAAAAAAAAAAACAAGAGTCACATGTTCTTGAAAAAACAAATAAATAGAGAAAAAAAACAAGAGTCACACAATCTTGAAAATATAAATAAATAGAGGGGAAAAAAGTCACATGGTCTTGAAAATATAAATAAATAGGGAAAAAAATAAGAGCCACATGTGTTCTTTTTGAAAACACAAAAGTATGGAGGAAAAAATAGAGTCACATGGTTTTTTAATGCAACAAATAAGAGTTAGTTCTTGAAAGTATAAATACATCAAAACAAGAGTCACATGTATTTTTATAAAACACAAATAAATTAAGAAATTTGTGAGAAAAAATCGAAATCACCATGTTTTAAAAACACAAATAGATAATTTTTTTTTATGTCATTTGTATTTTGTTCACTTTCCTTATCACATAAACTTTAATGATCATGTACTATCATATTCATTTAGTTTCTCTTACTTTGTGTATATAATTTATTTAACTAATTTTATTGTATAACTTCTATTTTAATAAAATACTCTAAATTGACAGCAATTAAGAAATCTAAGGAGTTTATAAATAAATAGGTTTTAGTCATTGATAAGTATATACATGGAATTTTGTGAATTTGCAGCATATTCTCAAATCTAGAGCTATTCTCAAAATTTGAACCTTTAAAGTTACCTGATGGTGTGATGACATTTGAAATCGCAGCGAAGCTTCTCAAAAACTATAATTGCAAGAACCAGACTATGGATCTAAGCTCGACAGATTCTGTTAAAAGTGTATAAATTGTGAGATTCTACAGTAAGGGTTAGAATTATGAACAAACAACATTAGAGATTTAATATTACGAGAGAGTTGTGCGCTAGATAGATATTGTATTCTACATTATGCGTATATGACACAAACCGTGGATCTAAGTTTGAGAGATTCTATTAAAAGTGATATAAATTATGAGATTCTACTACAAGAGGTTAATATTATGAACAAACAACATTAGAGATTGAATTTTACCATAGAGTTTTGCGCTAGGTAGATCTTATGTTCGTCACTACTTCCTTGATACGTTATGCGTACACCTGATGAGCTACTTAATTTGTTGGGTGGAGATTCATAGTTGGATATTAATTTGATGATTATTGTGTGTAACACGAATATGCTAACACGAAGATGCTTGTTGTGGAAAAGTTAGGGCTAGGGTTTGTGAAAATAGACTAATTTATTATTATTTTTTTCAAATTTACAAAATAACCTTCATAGTTTTAATAATTACATGTAAAATAGAAATCATATGCATATATACAAATGATATACATGTTGGCCTATTGGACTTCAAAGGCTTTTATAAAAGCTTAAGCCTAGTCTACTAAACTAATAGGCTTTTAAAAAAGCTTAAATTAAGCCTATTTTTTAAATGGGTCAGGTCGGGCCAGGCCGTAGACCCCTGATAGGCTGCCTGGCCTATTCTTACCCCTAGTTATAAGGTTATACATGAGCTAGTAATGCACTTAAATAGGTTAAATTGAACCTTAATGATATTTGGAAAATATTCGATGATTTTCGGGTCTTTCGGATATCATTTGATGCCATTAATTCTGACCTTTGAACTTGTGATGTTATTAGGGTTGTTTGCATAAATTTTCAGGTAAAAAAGTTACCTTAAAATAGGCAAACTTTGTAGGATGCCAAATTGATAATTTTGTAGCCCTTAAATTTTTGCATTTTGGAGGCTTTTTTGCTATAGGATGCTGAACTGTAATCTGATACAAATTCGTTAGTGTTGATATTTGACATTGTGGAGTAAGTTTTGAGTGAGTTACCGAGTTACAATTTGATAACTATGTTGGTATGTAACTCGGTTAAGGGCTGGGTGAGTCTGTCCCTCTAGTTATCAAGTTACAATTCTATGACTAACTCGGTATGTAGCTTGGTTAGGGGTTGAGTGTAAGTTGTTTCCTTGGTTACTGAATTATAATTTAGTACGCAACTCGGTAGTAGTTTGATAACATGAAAAATCAAGTGTAATTGGTTGAGTTCGATTATTTAACTTGTTTTACTTGATTGATGTGCTCGTATGAGATTGACTTAATTGTTTTAGGAACTTTGGCAAGTTCTTAGAATGAATTTTCTTGCTCATCTACATATAATGATGCATTTTGTGTGTGTCTGTTGGGTATAAAATTGCAAACTAGGCATCTGATAGCGTAACCTCCATTGTTTTCTATTTTTGTTTGTTTATTTATTTTTTATACCCGAATAGTAATCACAGGCTATTGAGTTCGAACGGTATGGTGGCTTTCAGGAAGATTTATCATCTCATGCACCAGCTCATGATTTTCGGAAACATTATTGTATATTTTAGATATATTTAAAAATATGTAAACTACTTTATTATTTTGTAAAACTCTCTTAATTTCTATTTGGGGTAGTTCAAACCTAAACAAGGGCTTCTTTGTGCCTAATGCCTTAGTTTGGAATTTCATAGTTATTGAAATGATTTTTAAACTATTTGGTATTGTATTTCAAGTTGCTATTAACTTGAAATGAGGAGCTTATCTAGAGATATTGATGTGTAAATTGTAATAAAGTTTGAGTATTGTTTTAATTGTAATTGCATTATGATGTGGTGGTTGAGCTTCATATCACAGTCTCGACCAGGGTGAGGGTTCGATACTACATCAACTTAATCAAACCTAGTAAAAGTTGGTCAGCCCTAGTCAACCTTGGTCAACTCTTATCAGACTTGGTATTTTAGGCCACAAATGACATGCTTGGTGACTTGTAAGTCACGAAGCATGATCGTCTAGTTTTTGATATTTTTTTGAAAATCTTGACAGGCAACATGCTGCTCAACTTGTAAATAATGAAGCTAGTCATTTGATTTTAAAATTTTGAAATCTGATGTTTCGAGCGACCTGCAAGTCGCAAAGCTAGTTGTTTGACATTGAAATTTTGTAAACATTATATGCGACTAGTTGTATGAATGCAAGTCATGAAGTTAGTCGTCTGAGTGAAAATAACCGTATGTTCTGCAGATTTACCTATCAGCTAGCTAGACTGATTATCTTATCTAATTGCTCAATTTAAATACGCACCTAGATTAACTCAAACGACTATCTAATATATATGTATCATAAATAGTGTCAAACAACACAATTATATCAGTCAATCAACAAATGACCCACCTGGTTGGGCTCACAATACTACACATGTGGTCTACTCTACCATCTTATTGCAGACAACATAACAACATAATTTAAGCTAGTACCAAACTTTATCTATTCAACATCATATACAACAACATATATCTACAACTTCAAGTTGAAGTAAGATAAGACATATAACATCAAGATTTCCAGTTTTTAATTTAATGCTAGTAATTCTAAATCAATTAATAAAAATGGAACGATGAGCCGATTATCACATTTTGATTCTTAACGACTGACCCAAAAGCCATTATACTGTCGCATCTTATGAGAGGCGTAGTCTTAATTTTCTTATTTTCAAGGCCACTAATCCTAGTTTTTCATATTTTAACATATGTGAGGTACGTCTAAATCCCCTATAACATGTTATTCATTCTCTAATAAGCTAGATTAAGGGCTATAATTCTTCTAAGTGATCAAACACGATCCAACCATTCAACCAATCTGTCTATTACCATGGACCTACAATAGGCCAACAATACCATATTCCATATAACCAAATCAATAGCCTTTAAGCATCGAAATCATATTTATGTTGTCAAAAAGGAAAATTCATAACCAATCCCATTTCAATATATGCATTTATAATACATATTCTCATCAATAAAGTCACATGGAAGCTGAACAACACACAATTGGTAATTTGCACAATATTTACCAAGATAATTAAGAATCAATCTTTCTCATCACCAAATCATCATATATCATGTTTATATCCAAATAACTATAATTTTTAACATATCATGCTTTTAACAAGAATCCACACCGATCGTCAATATTTTCCCAAATAGCCATTTTGTGCTAGTTAGAGGTTCCATTAGCCAATTTAAATGCAAACACCCATAAAAAATTCATCAAACATGTATAGATAACAAAAAGAAAGTGCTAACCTTCTCTCCAATGTACAAAGCTAGTTAGGAAGCCCAAAGTTGATGTCCGTTAACCTCCAAATTACGAAACACAATACCAACACAATAATAATCATCAACGACACTAGTCTAGGTTTTATAATGTCATTGCTAATTCGAGACCATTAAAATAAGCTCAACTATCCGAAAACATTCAAAGACCATCAATAACTCTACATATATCATTAATTACATATGAAAAGCTTTAAGTAGAAAATGTGTCATTAATGAGTGGTAGAGAACTTACCAAACAAGGAGAATAGAAGTAGGGTTTTGTTTCTTTCCTAAAAATCAAAGATTAGGATATTAGAGAGTGACTAGATGGGTTTTTGAGTGGTCAAATGTCTAGATGTAATAGCAGCATGGGTGTATAGTCATGAACATGAGTTGAGAGGATAGCCAAAGAGTGAGTTTTGGGTGGAGAAAATGAGGGGTTTTTGGTAGGGTTTAGTGAGTTTAGTGTGGTATGAGTGGTTAGGTTTAAATCGTAAAAAAGGGTTATTAGGGTGTTTATGACCCAACACTAACAATCCAATTTGCCTTACGATTCTATAATTCTACTCACCCAAAATTTTAAAACGCCATTTTCAATTTATAAACTGTGTACCCACACCGAAAATCCATTTAGTTCATAAAATTCTAGTTTTCCCCGATATCCCAATTTTACTCAAAACTCTCGGTTTTCAAATTAAAATCTAATTTATAAAATTATTTTAAAAAATAATTTAATTAACCATGACCCTATGCTTCCGTTATATGGTCCCTAATTACCAATTTACCATCTGAGTGAATTTTCAAATTATTCCTTCTTGGAATTTCGAAAATTCAAACTTTGACCAAATTTCAAAATTGACTTGAAATGAGTCAATAAAAGTTGGCCTTAAAACTGGACTTTACAACTTGACCTTGTCAAATGTCAAACCCACATTTGCAGTACCCAGTAAATATCTTATAATCTATTGCATCAATGTTCTTTTCATGACACGAAATATATTTACTCAAACATTGATTGCATGTGAAATGTTAGGGCGAGTGAAAACCATAGCATACATAATACTGTTCAAATTACTTGAATACGGAACACTCGACATTTGTTCCATCTCGTCATCTGTCTTTTAAGAGAACTCTACCGATAATCTAAAATTGGAAGCAAGCTGGACAAAAATAGATTTAGCATTTGTCATGTTAAAACTCTAAAGTACATTCTCAACGAAGAACTATTGAGATAACATAAGTTTTACAACACTTCTATCCAGTGTTATTTCCATCCCTAAAATCTTCTTTGTTGCACCCAAGTCCTTCATCTCTAACTCCTCACCTAGCTGCTTCTTCAAGAAATCAATTTGTGACATTCTTTTAGTATCAATAAGCATGTCATCCACATACAACAATAAATACACAAAAGAATAATCTATAAGCTTATTATGATATGCACAACAATCATTTGCATTTCATGTAAAGCCACTATGAATCATGAAAGTATAAAACCTCTTATACACTGCCTAGGAGACTATTTCAGACCGTACAAGGATTTTTTTAGCAAACAAACATAATTTTTCATACTTGGGGCAACAACACCTTTGAGTAAAAAAAAAATATTCACCTCTCACTACGAATTAAGTTGGAAAATGATGAAAATAAATTGAGTTATACTTATCGGTAATATTTGGAAATGAATTTTTTCTCTATAAAAAATATTATCTAATTATGTATATAATTTTTTTTTAACAATAGAAATAAATTTATTCATATTATAACAAACAATGTACTGAACATTACTTTTAAAGTATTAGACATACATTTTAAATACTTCAAAGATTTTTTTCACAATAAACTTTTATTTTGATGGCAGAGACGGGTGGAAAAAGAAAAGATGGACTCCTTCAACATTCCACAATACCCACCATCACTATTTGAGATAAAATCAGAGGTTCTAAACGAAGGTTCATTCTCCATTGAACAAATTCAAGTTTCAGAGATAGACTGGAACATATACGACACTAGTAATGGAGGATATAACCTTTCAAAGTGTATGAGAGCCGTAGCTGAACCATTGATTGTCAACCATTTTGGTGAATCAATTGTAGATAAAGTATTCGACCTATACCATAAAGTTATTTCTGATTGCATAGACAAAGAGAAGCAAAAGTTCATTAATGTGACTGTATCATTGATTCCGATCGATAATCTTATATAAAATGCTAAAGTTCAACTACCTTAGTTTTAGAGTTTGTTGTTCATGTGAATAATTGAAAATTAAGTGGGTCAATAAGATGCTTTTCAAACTAGTGTAATTGATTTGATTGGTATACATTTATATGGAGAGGTTTGTGTAGTTGTTTACTTGTCTGAACACAATCATACCTAATACACACCCATAACTCAACAACATTACATATTTTAGAGTATCTCATTTTGGCATTAAAAGCATTATTAGGAGATAACTTCAAATTTATAAAATTTGAAGATTATAGGTATTTGCTTATTAAGTTATTTCTTAAATATGACGTTTGATTTTCCTCTTCCACCATTTACACTTTTTGTATTTTTTTAATACAAATTTTCCACCTAATTTATGTAAATTATATTTTATACTACATTAGATATAAAATTTAATATTTTGTAAATAATTGAAATTATATATTAAATAATATTACAGGTTATATATTATTATTCGAAATATTAAAATAATATCCTTAATTTAACAATAATATTTTATTTTTTAAAATGTGCTTTTGATAATGTGTTCATACTTACTTATTTGTATTATTATTCCATTAAATTGTCTTGTTTATTTTTTTTATTTTTATAAATTTTAATGAAATTATTTAGTTGACAATTTACCAAAAGAAAAAATTAAAAAATTAAAAAATAGAAATTTGATTAATTAAATTTTAAGTAATTATAATTTGACTCCTACTTCTACATGTAAATGAAAATGAATTGGAGTTTAAAAGTTTGTTGTGAGAGTATATTTTCAAAAAATACTTTACTCCCCTTTAAAATGCAAATACAAATAGAGTAGGGTTGGAGTTGGTCTAATAAAAGGAATTCTAATGTAAAATGGCTAGAACAACAACTTGTAAGGGAATTTATTCTAGTAGTTATTATCATTGTAGTCATCATCAAGTAAAACAACATAATATCCATCCATGAAGTCAACTACGTCAGTATTCTTTACTCAATCTCCATTCGCTTGATGATAAAAAATGTTTGACCTAACTCTAAAACAGTTGTTGTCGTTGGTGCCACCATCTTCATACATATAGCAAAGGAGGACCAACATCACAAACCACAATGTTTGTGTCAATTTAGGTCACCCAAACATATATATATATATATATATATATATATATATATATATATAAAGCGGAACGCTCAGTAGACCCCACGAGATTGACGTGCCACGGCTGAGAGTTCACGCTTGGGTTGAAAATCATCAAAAACTACAAATTTTGAAATTCGAACATATTTGACCTATTATAAAATGCCACATATTCTGAATTCACTCAACCTCTTTCTTCCTCTCCCTATTCATTCATCAATCTATTTGTTTTTCTCCCTTATTCGTTTACTAATGTCATTTAATAAGGTTGTATGAAAAAATTAAACCAATTAATATTCAATAAAAATTCTCAATTTTAGGATTCCATTAGTCTTTCCACTTTTCATTTTTCTTATCCGTATGTTATACTTCTTACACGATGGTTGGACTTATACTCACACAAAACTATACCACCGTTTCTCCTTTATATATAGAACTTTTAAACATAAATTGTGAAACCAAATATTTTTACTTTTGCACTTACATTGGACGTTCTCACTCCCACTTCTAATATTGAATCAAGATCTCAACATCAGATCTGGTGAATCTCCGTGGATAACTCGCCTTTGGTCCTCCTCATGCTTTTGCTCTTAAATGGTCAGATGATTTGTCAGTAAAAGTAATGCCTTTGTGATTTATAAAGGCAGTAAAGGGATTTATTTATTTTTTTAAATGTCAATTTTAGTGGCTTTGTTAAATTTTAAATCTTCTGTACATTTTCTATTTGATTTCAAGAAGAAGAGAGGAAGAGTGGTACAGAACCTTTGACTAAAAAGAAGGTCGAGAATGGCGAGCGAGTAGATGACGATGAAGACATCAGAGAGCATAGTAACACGATTTGAATTGGGAAACGCACAACGATGATAGGGAGAACAACAAATCAGCATCTCATCGCCTTCCCTACTTCACTTCTCCATCACCACCATCCTTCCTCTTTTTCTTATATGCTCTACTTCTCTCACCATTGAATATTATGTTGTCTTTTAATATTTTATTTGTCAGTTTTTTAAAATCTATTTTCATTAGACAATTTAGCTGCAGGATAATCTATGGATTTATTATTATTATGGTTGATGTTCTATTATTATTATTATTATTATTATTATTTTAAATTCTATGTATTGATATTTTATTTTTCAATTTATGGTTGATGGAGTTATTGCATTTCCGATTGAATTTGTCCGCGTTTTCTAATTCTTCTCTCAGAATTCTTTGATTGAAAAGTCTCAACATGTGTTTTTTTTTTTATCAACATCTTCCAAAGTTTATGTTAATTTCTTCACAAATTTCAAAAATACAATTAATATAATAAAAATAAAATATTACACCAGGTAAACATGTAACAACAAACAAAAAAATGAAAACAAATACAATAAAAATCATAAAATGTGAATCTACCTCTCATTCTTTCCGGATATAAAACATAAACAATAAAATAACACTCATATATCATATTTTTTGCTTACGTTTTTAGGTAGCAAAACACTTAAGCTCAACCATATAACATTATACTTATGATTTTTTTAATTTTTAATTTATATTCATTATTTAAATTGATTTTTAAGTTTCAACTTTCAAAACTTAATATAATGTTTGTGTTTATTTTATTTTATTGTTTTTGTTAGTTTCTTAAATTAGTATTTTTGGTATTATTATTTAATTTTCTTCATTTTTGGTAATTGTTTTTTTGGTATTATGTTTTTTATTTTAATTACAAATTTTGAATAGTTTTTAACAACTACAATATAATTTTATTGAAAAAATATTTTACATAAATTAATTCATTATTTTTCTATATTACAACTTAATTAATAACAATCAATTTATTAATAAAAAACTATCTAACAGCCATGGTTTTTAAAAAATATTTAAATACAATGGTAAAATATATTCAATCTTAAATTTAAAATTAATATAATTATATTATATTATATAATTTTTGAATTTGTATTCATTATATAATTTAATTTTAATTTTGACTTTTGAACTTTTGTAACCTAATATGCATTTTGAATTTCTTTATCCTCTTACATCATTGCCATTTAGTTTCTATAATTATTGAATTTATATGTTCATCTAATTATATTAACCATTGGGTTTCTACAAAAGGTTTCATTCATTTTATTTATCATAAAATTATCTCTTCACTTTAGCGACGAAGTTAGACTAAGAATTTTTTACGTAACAACTTTTAGATTTCTTCAAATTATAATTTTTAGGTGTTGTTTGTTTTTTTATCTATTAGCTATTTAGATCTTATTTGTAGATCTAACTAAAAAGTCCTTTTTATTTAGATTATACAATCGGTTTGTTTTTTCACTTTTCACAAATTTTATAATAATTTACCATTTTACCATTTTTATCCAATTAAAATAAATTAGTGTAATATATTAATTTTTGTCTCTTCCTCAATTTAATAAAATTGTTTATATATAGTAATTTATTAATGTCTCAATTTAATATATATATATATATATTAATAGACAACATGTATTAATTGGTATTTGGAAATTTAAAAGGTGAGTAAAAATATAATTAATAAATGCGTTTTGAAATGAATTTTTTTTTTTTTTTTTTAAAAGATAAAACTTTCAATTCTTAATGAACATTTAATGCAATACCAAGAAACAATTAATGCATGTTATTTTTTTTAAATAAAAAAATACTCATTACCTTTTTTTACAATATTATTTTTTAAATTTGTTAATAAGTGTATTATTGATTTATTTTAAAAATAATTCTTATTTTTAAATAACTTTTTATCTGTTAATATGATAAATATAAATTAAATTACATGAATACATGTTATTAATATATATATTTTTTTAAATGAGTAGATACTTAAATGAATTAATTGTTCATTAGAAATTTAAAATGTGAGTAAAAATGTTATTAATATACTACAAAAATGAAAGATCAAATTTTAAATTCTCAATGAACAATTCATGCACATATAAAAAAAAATACAGAATTAATGCATATTATAATTGTTTAAAAAAAGTTGCCTCTAATTTTTTAATTTTTTTTAATTTGATAATAAGTATATTAATTTTCTAAGAATAATTTTAAATTTTAAATAATTTTATTTATTAAAATTATAAATATAATTTAAAATT
Organism: Cardiospermum halicacabum; assembly: GCA_031304145.1. Taxonomy (NCBI): domain Eukaryota; kingdom Viridiplantae; phylum Streptophyta; class Magnoliopsida; order Sapindales; family Sapindaceae; genus Cardiospermum; species Cardiospermum halicacabum. The sequence goes on along the minus strand of CM062391.1, from coordinate 28,711,985 downwards.
AATAAAATTCACTAAAAAAATATTTTTAAATAAATCATATGCAAAGTAAAAAAGATGTGCGGAATCATTTTGATATAAGGGTAAAATTGTCAACAAAATAATTTTGATGTCTAAATGAAAATGTCTAAATTATAGACATTAGATATAAAAAAGACTTTTTTTGGAAAAAAAACAAACGGCACCTTACTATTTTATATTTTGCAATACATGCTCCGATTTGAATACTACTTTTATTTGTTTTGTTTTAAAAGTGTAATATATTATTTAATTCTTTTTGTATTAGTGATATATGTATTTAATTATTTTATTATGCTCATCTAAACACTCGAATTAGAGTAATTGATTATTTCATAATAGTTATTATCCCATAGTTCTATTATCAACTTAGAAAGAAAACAATTTTCATATTCCTTTTTCATTTAATAAAAATTAAAATAATAGAGAAGTCTTATAATATTAGGGAAAAGAACCTCGCGAATTTGTGATTATTTATTAATTTTAATTAATTATATTTATATATGACATTGTATTTCTTATGATAGTTTTATTCATGAATCATATAATGCTTCCCTAGCAGGTAAATTTGTTAGACTAGATTAAATGCTCTAAAATATTATATTTGTCTTTATATTTTCATTGTTGTTTCATTTTATATATATATATATATATTTAGATATTCCATTGGCGTTTCTAATGTTTTTACACATATCATTAAATTGTAGTATGCTTAAATTTCAAGCAATGGTCAATTTTATATTGTCACGAAGGATCAGCCGGTACACACTAAGCTATTGGACAAATTTCTAACTTATGAGTTTATTTTTTTTAATGAATTTGAAATAAATCAATTGATGACATGTATGAATTTGTAAATTAATGCATAGTTGGACTATCGATATTTGTTCAACAATTTGATCTTGCTAACATTACACGTTCAAATAAATAATTATTTATTTATTTAAAGAGAGAGAGGTTAGTTTATTTAGAGAGAGAGAGTGACTAACCTTCAAAAACTTTTAACTGTTGTATTAAAAATTTGTTTGATACCCATATTTAGCTAAATAATACTCCCTCCGTCCCACTTTAAGTGATCCAAATGGGCGGAGCACATAAAATAAGAAAATGGTCAAACTATATTAATTAAGTAATGAATTAACTATATTAATTAAGTAATGAATTGACAAATATAACCTTAACTTAACTTATGGACTTGCATTAATTACATTCTTATATTTTTAATAAGGATAGAGTAGTAAATTCATTCCTAATTTTATCTGGCGAAATAAAACACTTAAAAGGGGACAAATAAAAAATTCATTTTGACCACTTAAAATGGGAAGGAGTAATTTAACTTAATATCGCACCACGCGCGAGTTTATTTACCAGTTCTTATTAATTGTTCTTCACATTAATAAAGAGATTGGGGATCTCCATATAATTAGATAATAAATTCTGTTTTTCATACGGTCAATTTAGCTATTTCTGATTGGTTATTTCAATTATTATTATTTTTAAAATTAAAATTTATTTTTAAAGTTTTTGATAAATTAATTTGAAAATATAATTAAAAATTTAAACTTTTCATAAAATTTTCTATTTGTAATTTTTTATTTCTATGTTAAAACTGTTTAATATGACGAGATAAGTTGATAAGTTGGATAAATTAAAAATTAATGTTTAATTCAAATTCTTTTAATGTATTGTTTTGTAGACTAATGTAAATTATAATTCAAGTATTATTTTTTTTTATTCATTACTTCAATTAAGTTATGTAATAAAAATCAAATTAATTTTTGAATTAAGTTTATACTCACTAATTAAATATATATAGACCATTATATTATACTATATATTAGAAAACTAAAAATTTCAAAATTTAAAAAGTAATATATATATATATATATATATATATATTCCAACATGGTTGTCATTTCCCACAATCAAATTACTAAACCCAACATCAACATTACTAAAATATCCATAACATATTTAAATAATTACTTTAAATATCCCTTCAATTTATTTTCTATTTTAATATAATAAAATTATAAATTATTTAAATAATATTAAAATGACTTAATTACCCTTAATTTAATAATTAATATAAATTATTTTTTATAAAATTGTCTAGCTAACTTAAAACTCCTCATTGATTCATATTTGATCTTACTAAACTACTGTAAATACATTATAAATTAAAACTCCTCAATTGAATTTGATTTTTACTAAACTACTGTAAATACATTACAAATCAAAAGCAGTTTATGTAATTAAAAAATATAGGATTAATACATAGTTAGTTTGCTAATTGTTTTATGTTGTTTCAGAGTGAATAATCATGAGTCTCATCCTCTTTCTCGTTAATATGATTTCAATGAAAACTAAGATCTTGTTAAGTTTATGGAGAATATTAAAGATGATTACTTATATGATGTTCTCCGTGTCGGACCATATATTTATGTCTAGTAGAATTATAATATTTTATTTATTAGGGTTTAAGATTTAGAATGTCATCCTGAACAAATATCAATCCCATCAAACTATAAAACTTCATAAATAAAATGATATTTTCAAGGATACAAATGGTATAAAAAAATTATAAAATAAATTAATTTATTTTGTAGAATTAAATTTAATTATACATTAAAAAACATTATAAGGTTATATTTGGAAAAAAATATTATCTTTAGTAATTAGGGTGTAGGAAATAACAACCCCCTATTCCAAATATTTGATTATTTTTGGGATTATATATATTATTGTGAACTTGGATTGATGGAGAATTTGGTGGTGCTGTTGCTGCTGCTTTTGTAACATCTCGAAATCCGAGCTAGTGGTTTTATTAATTTAAATTCAATTTGGGATTCGAAAACTTAATTTTAGGAATTAGAGATTTGTACCTCTACTTGGGAATTTAAGCGATAGTGAAAATATTAGAAAATTGGGGTTAATAAAATAAATAATGATAATTTATATATATATATATATATATTGAATTAGGTCATACACGCATTCGTTTGAGCCGAAAACTACCAAATTAGATTATTCATTTTCTCGTGGTGTGTCGCTGGGTGTGTGTCTAATGTGTTCTCTAGGTGTGTTGTCGGTCTCTAGTCCATCATCACGAAAGGTAGGTTTGGTTTTTGCTCTGATTATTGTTGTGATCATGAATGTGGACCTTGGGTAGTTTATCAGAATCGATGCTCCTAAAATCTGATTGTTAGGTATTAATGTTGATTTTCACTATTATGTTGGGATTTGTGAATTGTATGGGAATTGAAAAATATTGTAAAATCAATTCACATTAGGTTAGGGTTCACATGTTAAAATTGGGGAAATATGGCAAATGGAATAGGTAGCTTCGATTCACGATAAATCACATTGATATTAATGTATATAAACATATGTGTATATAGTTCGCATGGTTGATATAGATATATGTGTATTGATCATAATAGTCATTAATGTACAAAAATTATTGTTCACGAGATTTCAATTCACATATTACTTTAATGAAATAGTTGAAAATTGTGTAAATATATATATATATAGTTATATTAATCTTGTGACACACTAATGTGTAAATTGATTTGAAATTAGACAATTATGTATGTGCACGAAATCCTATAAATCTTCATAAATCTGTTAGATTTAGTAAATTGTTGTTTTGCATATTAGATCATAATTTGGACGCCGGTGGGAATCACACTACTTGAGTCTCTATTGAGATTATTTTGCTGATAAGGTGTGTATACGCATTTTTGGATAACTCGTTCTAATTTATGTGTTAGACAAATTATTAGCGAATTGTGAACTGATATGCTATGAGACTTAATTTTTATTGTCTGGCTTAAGAAACAAGTTGTGATGATTATGGTGATGTGTATTGATTGTATCTTGGGAAGTGTTTTGAGATGATGGAAAATTTTGCTGAAATAATTATTTTGCGAATATTTGGGTTTAATAAATATTAACGCCTTAAGTAGAGATTTCTGTCTGTAAGGATATTTGACATGACATAAGGAGTTCATAGCTATCGAGGTCTTCGAGGCTTCGGTCTATATTGATTATAAAAAAAGGACTTCGGTCCACTATATGGTTGGATTGTGGGGGCTTCAGCCTTGCCTGTATTTTGATTCTTGTTGGGTTTTTCCGTGTGATGCGGATCAGTTAGCCTTAAATTTTATGGAAGATTTGGACCGGGTCAAGATTAGAAAGAAGCCATAGTTATTTTAGGATTTATTATTTTAAAGTTTATTTCCTAATAGGATTTAGGATTTATTTTCCTTATTTGTTTTCTTTTTAAGTTTTCTAAAATATTAGGGAAATTCCTTCTTAAAAGGATTTCTATTTGTCTAGGTTGTAACCCCTATACAAGGGGCTTCCTCTCATAAATTAAATATTTTTCATCTTTCAACTTTTGAATATCTTATTTCTCTGATATAGATTTTCCCCTTGGATTAGGGTTTATCTTCCCTTGGATTAGGGAGTTTCATCGTCCCGGCCAAACGAAATTGGTCACCTAACACTCGTGACCGAGTATAATTAGTCTATCAAAACTCGTGACCGAGTCTAAACAGTCTTTATCTTTTATTTTTCACTTTCGTTTTGCGTCAGTTGGTATCAGAGCAGTGTTCGTCCATGGGAGATAATAAAGATGCAATAGAAGAGATGGAGAATTTTCGAGCATATTATCGAGTTGGGGATGCTGTTTGTAGGATGATTATAGAAAGTTGCAGTTATGACAATCTAATTGTTGAAAAGTTTGTGGAGATTCTACAATTACCAACAGAGCCTCATCCTTCACCATACAAGGCTTTCTGGAATAAAGAAGGTATGTTGATTGAAGTAAATCAAATATGTAGATACCTATTTCGATGGATAAATCTTATTCAGATACTATTATTTGTGATTTAATGGATATTGATACGTGCGGAGTCTTATTGGGGCAACCTTGGTTATTTGATCTGAATGTTGTATACAAAAGAGAAAATAATTCATACAACTTCAGGTGGAATGAAAAGAAGATTGTGATCTTGCCTACTGGATCCGTGAAACCTTCTAAATTGGAAGAGAAATCTACAATGACATCAAAAGTGTCAGGTGAGATCACGATCAAATCTGATGGTGATTTTGTAATCAAGAAGGATTCACCTCAAGTTGAAGAGAAAGTAGAAACAAAAGCAGACTCAATTTTGGTAGAAGCGGAAGTAGATTCTACTTTGCCAGTAACAGATGTGGACTTTGTTATCAGTCTTCCATGTACTCAAGCAAAAATAGGCTCAATTTTGCTAGAAGCAGAAGTAGATTCTACTTTGCCAGTAGCAGATGTGGATTTCGTTATCGACCTTCCATGTACTCAATGTGAATCAGACTCTATTTTTGTTACAGTTGACAGATTTTCAAAAATGGCGCAATTTATTTTCTATGAGAAATCTGGAGATTTAGATCATGTTGCCAAAATATTTTTTTGAAAGATTATTTGTCTTCACGACATCTTCAAATTATTGTTATTGAAGACAATATACATGTGGAAGAAAAGAAGATGGAAATAATTTGACACTCTCCAAAGGATATTTGATGAGAACTCGAGGACGAGTTCTTCTAAAGTGGAATGGAATGATGCGGATCAGTTAGCCTTAAATTTTATGGAAGACTTGGACCGGGTCAAGATTAGAAAGAAGCCATAATTATTTTAGAATTTATTATTTTAAAGTTTATTTCCTAATAGGATTTAGGATTTATTTTCCTTATTTGATTTATTTGTTTTCTTTTTAGGTTTTCTAAAATATTAGGGAAATTCCTTCTTAAAAGGATTTCTATTTGTCTAGGTTGTAACCCCTATACAAGGGGCTTCCTCTCATAAATTAAATATCTTTCATCTTTCAACTTTTAAATATCTTATTTCTCTGAAATAGATTTTCCCCTTGGATTAGGGTTTATCTTCCCTTGGATTAGGGAGTTTCATCGTCCCGGCCAAACAAAATTGGTCACCTAACACTCATGACCGAGTATAATTGGTCTATCAAAACTCATGACCGAGTCTAAATAGTCTTTATCTTTTATTTTTGCTTCCATTCTGTGTCACCGTGTTCTACAGTCATTTAGAAATCTTACTTAAAGGTGAAACTTATAAATTTGTATTATTTCTATTCATGTTTATTCTGATTTAAACTTGCACAGAATTGTGGAATATAATTTTATTGTCTACATGTTTGGATGTTGTTTTTGTATGAAAATTGGTGTTGTTGATATGTTGGTTGATACAATGCTTGCTTAGATGTAATTTGTCTTATTATATAAGTTATAGTGGGCAACGTCTTGGGTGCGTGTTCACACTAAGCATTCAAAGCTTACGCGGGTTTCATCCGTAGGTTCCCGTAGCTGAGACGAACGAGCAGACTAGATCCATTCATTCAAGTTTTTATATTTCATTTTGGTAAACATTGTTTTATAATATTTGATTTTATATTTTATTTTAGATTTTCACAATTGGATTTTGTTTTATTAAAGTGTGAGATATTTGAACTTAGTTGAGAATAAAGTTATGGACTATGATTATTTAGATTGAGTTTAAACACTTTAATGGTTGAGATATTATTGGATTATTGAGAAAATTCTGTTCGTTTTATTTTTGTGAAGTTGTCAAAAAATTCTATTATGTCCTGTATTTAGTTGATTAACAATACTTTGTGAGATATTAGGTAATTAACGACATTTTTTGAAAACCCCAAGTGATGAATCCAATTAGTTGTTTGATCCATTATGTGCCATCTCCTGTCTGGTTCTCCCAAACCGGGCAGGGGTGTTACAGCTCTATTTTTCATAAAATACACGGACCGTTTGTATAATGGGCAAGCAGCAGCAACAACATAAGCAATTTCAAAGTCGATTCAAGTACGGTCTCAATCTTCAAGCCACAGTGATATTCTTCTGCACTATATCTCCAATTTTTCTAGTAAATTATATAACCAAATTGTTTCATTTACAGTTTATGTCATAGCCATATACTCTACCTCTATTGTAGACAAAGCAACTATTGGCTGTAAAGTAGACTTCTAACTTACTAGACCTTTTTCAAAAGTGAATATATATCAAGAAGTTGGCCGACGTTTATCCAAATCACCAGCATAATCAGAATCAACATATTTAGTTACAAACTGACTAAGTGAACCACTTTGAAAGACCAAACCTACATTATGGTCTTCAAAACATATCATAGAATCGATTTCACAGCTTGCCAATGTCCTTTACCAGGATCATGCATATACCTACTTGTTAAACCAACTTCTTGTGAAATAATCGGGTCTTGTACTCACAATAGCGTACATCAAGCTATCAAGTGCTTTGAGTATGAAAAACTAGACATGTTTTTTCATTTCTCATCAGAGTTTTGAGAAAATTTTACACACAACTTGAAATGGGGAGCCAACCGTGTATTTACAAGTTTTGATCTTTTAGTTATACCAAAACATTGTAATATATTTTTCCATTTCTTAACTTCTCATTTCAAGTTGTGACAGACAAACCTTCCAATTTCTTATATCTCTACTTATCTCCATACCAAGTATCTTCTTAACTACTCTAAGATATTTCATCTCAAACTCAGAATTCAACTTAGATTTAAGCTTGTCAATATCTAGTTTGTTATTAGATGCTATCAACATATCATCTACGTACAATAGTAAATAGATGAGATCACCATTTTGTAGCTTATGAAAGTACACATACTTATCAAAGTTGCTTCTTGTGTACCATTGACCCATCATAAAGTGATCAAATTGCTTATACCATTGTCTGGGAGATTACTTTAAACCATAAAGCAATTTCTTCAACTTACAAACCCAATTTTTTATACCAGTAACCTTAAATCCATTTGGCTCATTCATATAGATTTGCACATCTAAATCATCATGTAAAAATGCAATTTTTACATCCAACTAGGAAAGTTCCATGTTCAAATGTGCTACCAAGGCCAATAAAATTCTATGGAAGTATGTTTCACAACAGGAGAAATACCTCATTATAGTCAAGAACTTCCTTTTCAGCATAACCTTTAGCTACCAATCTTGCATTATAACGGATATTATCTCTATTAGGAAACCCTTATTTCTTCATAAATACTCATTTTCACCCAATTGTTTTCTTTTCCTGTGGTAATTGAGTTAGGTCCCAAGTTTCATTCTTCTGAAGAGATTGCATCTGTTCCTCCATGAATTTTTTTCACTTACCACTTTCAGAACAACTGTTTGCTTCTATAAATGTGGTAGAAATTTCTGCATCTACAATTGGAAGTGCATAGGCCACCATATCAGCCAATCGAGTAGGTTTTTGAATCTCACGTCTTGACCTACTTAATGTAATTGACTCATGTTGTAGATGAGATTCTTGGATAGGAATTTCTTCTTCTTATTCCATCTCTAGAAGATTACTCGAATTGAATATTCTAGCTGAACTTATTATTGATTCAAACTCCACCTGCTTTGAAACATCCTCACCTTTGTCCCCTGATTTTGTTTCCAACATAGATTTCTCATCAAATGTAACATCTCTACTAGTAATAACTGTTGTTGAATTTCAACATTTCAAAAAATATCCAATTACTCCAGGAGAAATTCCCACGAAAATAGATTTCTTAGATCTTGGATCCAACTTAGATTCTTTTACATGATAATATGCAATACAACCAAAAATATGTAGAGAATCATAATCAGTGACAGGTTTTTCAGACCAAACTTCCAATGGAATCTTGCCATCAATAGCTAGATGACTAGCATAAACAACCCCCTCTGCCTAATACTCCTTACCTAATCCAACATTAGATAATATACATCGAACTTTATCCAGCAATGTTTGATTCATTCATTCAACCACCCCATTTTATTGTGGAGTATTTCTTATAGTAAAATGACGTGTAATTCTAGCATCTTGACAAAATTTCTTAAATTGATCACTCATATATTCACCGCCATTATCAGTTATGAGATACTTAATTTTTCTCCCAACTTGAGCTTCAACCATATTTTTCCAATTAAGAAATGTTTCGAACATGCCATTCTTGTTTTTCATTGCATAAACCCACATTTTCCTTGAAAAATCACCAACAAAAGTAACAAAATAATGTTTGCCACTAAAAGATGGTGTCTTTGTGGGTCCCCAAACATCAGAGTGAACATAATCCAGAATTCCTTTGTATCGTGTATTCCAGTTGCAAACTTCACTCTTGTTTATTTTCTCAAAATGCAATGTTCGCAAAAGTTTAACTTGCAGATTTTAACTCCTTTCAACAAGTCTTGATTCACAAATTCATTCAAGAATTTTTCACCAGCATGTCTCAGTCTCATATGCCACAACCTGACCAAATCAGGATCATCAATCTTTTCAAATATTGTTGTTGCTAATCTAATCATTGTACTACCATTATAGTAGTACAAATTATTTCTTTTTATACCTTTTATCACCATCAAAGCACTAGAAATAACTTTAAGAATACTATCTTTAATAGACACAATATAGCCTTTAGATTCCAAACTCCAATTAAGATAAGATTCTTTCTCAAATATGGTACATATTGAACTTCAGTCAATACTCATGTTGAACCATCTTCATTTTTAGCCAAATTGAATCCATTTGACGGGTGCCGAGTCCGAGCAACATTTAAAATATTCTGTAAACGATAAATTAATTGTAGTAAACAAGGTCAAATCCACAAAGAACGGTTATCAATTCTGCGTTGTATACTAAACCAAGTAATGTAAATGGGGTTTAAAGAGTGAATTTGAATTGAATGCTAAAAATGTAAATATTAACGATCAAATATATTAAGAGACCCAGCCAACCGATCATTTAATTAATGTGTGGATCATCTGTTCAAAAGATATCTCTATCGATTTTAATAACCACAGTTATAGTTATTGACAACGTGCCTAACAACCAATCTTTGTCTTAGCTATTAGACTGACTGGGTACGACCCTTCGAATCAATCACTAATCTAATGTAGATTGCATTTTGAATTAAAAAAGACCTATGGTCATAGCTAATGAATCAGTATGACTATTCTTGAACTATTATTATGAAACCTCAATACTAGATCAGGTTAATTACGAATTATCTAACATGCAGCCTACTTAATTAACTAATCGCGTGCTTAATCAATTAAATAAATCAAACTAACATGACCTTAGCTATGGGCACAGAAGATGACCTTAATTATGGGCACAGAGACTACACAAATATTAAACGATAAAGCAATGAAGTAAAGATCTCACAACACGAATTAATTAAATCAATCGTTTAGCTGGGCCGACTAGTTTAGCACCTCATGGATGCAATCAACATCATTGTCTAAAATATAAACCGAGCGTACAAAAAATAAAAGAAGAGATAAAGATCGAAAAAACTAAAGCCTAATTGTTTCTGAAAGTACTCCCAAAAACCTCAGGTAATCAAGCAATTCTGTTCTCCAAGTAATATACTCTGTTAAGAAAAATAACCAATCTCATAAAATCTCCTCGAAATCATCTCTATGAAAATATAATCTGTGATTTGACATTTGAATGATTTGAAATAATCTTTGAAAAATTGACTTCAATCTTAACTTCCTGCATTTTAGGTCTTTAATTCTAAAAATCTTCATAATTGCACAAATGCCTCCAAACTATTTACATTCACAAAAATTGGGCAAATTAGCACAAAATTACAATAATGTCCTCAAAATAATTAATGAAATAATGCTCAAATGTTACGCATATTATGCTTAATCACCATTCCATAAGTTTTACATGATTTATCATTACCCATATAAACAAATTCACCATATTATTTTTCAAAATTGAAAACCATTTCTGGTGTGGACACATATGATAGGTGCAATCAGAATCTGAAATCCATTCATCAATTTTTGAAGTATTGATGAATCGAACAAAACATAATCATCTTGTTCAACAACATTAGTATTAGAAGTAATTTTTCATTTGCCCTTATCTTTTCTTATTTTTTTGTGCAATTTAAGACAATCCTTCTCCCAACGCCATTTTTCACGAGAAAATGCACATTCATCTTTGCCAGGTCTTTTTCGAGATAGTAATCTTACATTTTTCTCTCGTCCTCAAATTTAACTTCTACCTCGGATGTAAGAGCTTATGTTGTTTCATCTCTATTCCCTTTCTAGTCCAAATTTTGAATTGCATAATTCATCAATGCTCCACACACTTCTTCATAAGATAATTTTTCTTTAACATGAATAAGTGTAATACATAAGTGATCTAACTTATTTGGAAGAGAACCTATCAACAACATAACTTTTTGTTATCTTTAAAAGCTTCATCCAAATTCAACAAATCGGCTAGAAAACAATTGAAATTATTAATATGATCATTAGTACTCATACCATGTTTTAAATGTAGACAGTAAAGCCACTTCGATAAATATAACCGATTTTCATTGATTTTCTTCATGAACTTATTCTCTAGATCCTTCCATAAACTATTGGCAAAGGTTTCCTTCATAAATGGATACTTTTTCTCTCTACTGAGACAAGAACGGATCACCCCAGATGCTTTCACATTTATCTATCCCAATTTTTTTTAAAATCAATATCTTGTGGTTTTTCTTCTTCTAAGGCTATATCCAATACTTCACTTTGCTATACGGAAAAATTATTCCGACCATCAAATTTTTCTATATTAATCTTGGCAGTAGAAACAAATATTTCTTTGATGAAGACAATGGTGAAGATTCTTCTATTTCGGATTTACAACCTAAAGAGTTGCTTTACAAATATCCAAATAGCTTGGTAAACTATTGAATAGTACTCGAACGACAAACTCTCAGGAAATGCTGGAGGGGTCACAGTGGTGCCACTTTTAAAATCCAGTTTCTTTAGACTATAAAAGACATTTTGACAGAGTCTACCCCAATCGTAACTATCCAACCAGATTATCAAAGTTGTACAATCGAAATATTTAATCGCTAACGACTATCCTAGGAAGTTAAAAACCTAGTGCTCTGATACTACTTGTTTTGATCAGTGGAAAGTTAAACAAAACCAAACACAATACATATACTAGCTACTGAATAAGTAGACAAACACAACTCAAAATAAATCCAAAAATAAACAAATGGCAAAATATAATCTAATACAAAGTGAAAATAAATAAAAGACTCGAAATCCAAACATTTGAAAACTTTATATCAAATTTCAAATCCAAAATTACAAAATACAATTTACAATATATAGAAATTATTTATCTCTTTATATCGTCTTTTGCACGTCCAACTTCAAAAGTCCGAGTAGAAATTCAAATTACCAATTTTCAACAAATAATCTATAAATTATAGAAATTATTTATCTCTTTATATATTATTAATTAATTAATATTACTATAAAGTTTTCAAATGATGGAACAATCCGTTTTATGGTTATTTAAATCATGGTTGCTTTCTTCTATATTTTGATTTACAAGATGCAAAATACAATACTAAGGCTATGTTTGTTATAAGCTTTTTTCTAAGAGTTTAGTGTTTCAGTCAAAACTCTAAAAAAAAAATATATCTTTGTTTGGATCAACAACTTATAATCTAATATGAGTATTTTTTTAGAGAGTTTTTAAAACGTTCCTAGAAGCAACGTTTAGTGTTTGAGTGAGAGAGTTTCCAAAATTCTTTCCAAATTATCCTCATCAATATTAGTTTTAAATTACTTTCTTTTCATTATTTTATTTCATAATATTTTTTATTATTTATCTTAATTTTATTTACAATAAATTAAATATTTATTTTTTATGAAAATATAAAGAGAAGTTGATTTTATAAATTTATTATTTAATTTTGTTACTTACTGAGAAAAAAATTTATAATAAAATTATATTTTAAACATAAAAATAATTATTTTTTTATATTATGTCCTTTTACGTCAGTTGAACTTTATTAGATAAATAAAACGCTAATTTACCAAATAATATTTATTGAAAACACTAATTAAAACACTAAACACTAACCGCTATTAAAAAACGCTAAACACTTTAAAAAAAACTCTAAACATTTTGAAAAAGTTAAACGTTATTAAAAACACTACTCATGCCAAACACAATCTGACATTAGCATTTAATAAAGCTAATTAAACTAATCACGGCATGTGCTTAGCGTCATAGTTAACTAAACCAGGCTCACTAGCTAAAATAAATCCAATAACTTCGATAATAACCAAAACCTTTTCTCTGTGGAAGCATTTTGTCTACGGACTGGGTTTTACAAAAATTCTAAATCTGTGAAGGGTGTATACGTGGGAATTAATGAATAAGGACTTTCGTAGGTACTATTTAAAACTAAGTAAATATATAAATATTTAAAAATAAATTAATGTTTGGCTCTTTTTAAAATTTATAACTAAAAACTAATTGATCAAATTCATATATTATTATTATTATTGTTAGGGTATTATTATTATTATTCTCATTATTGTGATTATAATTATATTTTTATTGTTATTATTATTATTATTATTAAAATAAAATAAAATAAAATAAATATATAAATTTTTTAAAAAAAAAAGAAAGATGAATTACAATTTTCATGTTTTAAAAATGATTTATAATTAAAAATTAGTTTTTAAAATTTATATATATATATATATATATATGGGAAAATTACGTAAAGGGAACAAACAAAGTTTAAAAATTCAAAACTAAACCAACTTTAATTTTTGATCCGTCCAAACTTTAATTTTTAAAAATACACCTTCACACCTTTACAAATCCTCTTCACAGACTATATTCACACATATTAGTGTAAAAGGTCTTCACAGAAGAGTAAAATAGTCAATTTGGTTCATTTTTGAAAAATGAAAGTTTGAAAGATTATTTTTGTAAAATTTTTAAAGTTGAACTATATAATGAAAATAAAAGATAAAATAACAAAAGTGAAATATAGTATTTCAAAACCACTTATACGACATCAAAATCACTAACAAAAATATCAAAAGCACTAGTGCTTTTGTTTTTGGATAGTTTTGTAAAACTTTTCAAAATCAGGGGTTTAAAGTGAAACGTTTGAAAAATAATTTTTTATTTTTTATTATTTTTTAATAACCAAACATATATATATATATGTTAACATTGTGAAAAACATTAAGTATATTATGAAAAATAATGAAATCACAAGTGTAATTCAATGATGTTGGATTGACACAGGATTTGTTGTTGCTGTTCCTCCTCCATCTTTCATGTTGTTTCTCCTTTCTTTCACGAATTACATGAGGTGAACGAGGAACAACAGCACCAAACAATTCCAGTGTAATTTCAAGTATGTTTTAGAAAGACGTTTCAGGGTCGTCATCATCAAGTTGTGTATTGTATTGTAGGACATGTTATGAAGGGACACAAAAACAATCCTATTTTGTTAACTAATGGAGTTTTGGAATTGAGTTAATCTGTGATTATAAATCATTCAACTAGTGAAGGACAAGAATACCATTATAGCATTAAGATCTGTTGGGAGATAATTTATATTTTCTTTTCTGGATCACGGCTTCTGATCAAGGGTCTCTCAGATTTATTCGAAAAGAAAGAATTTATTTTTCAGTTGGTGTGTTATTGTAATTCAGCTGGTTTTTTATTAGTTATTTTTGTTACATATTAAAAAGTTCAAAAATTTATATTCGCTTTTAAGTTTTTAAAGTTTTTGAAAAATTTATTTTTAGACTTTTTTCATATATGGGCTTTTTGAAGTTTGAATTTTATTTATAGGCCCAATTTCAAATTCTTTCAAATATAAGCTTTGTAAAGTTTGGTTTGCATCTCATAGGCTATGCTTCCAATTTTACCCTCGGCTTAAAATTTTACAAAAATCGCGCACTTCACATATTTGTGATCCACAATCACACATTTTTTATATGAAATCAGAATTTGTGATTCAGTTATTATTTTATTTCTGATTTAAGTTCAAAGATGTCTGAAGATAATTAAGAATTTGTGAAGTGATATCAGAATGGCAATACGGAAATAAAAATTCAAGTGGAGTGTAAAATTATCATCGCGGTCTATTTCTGAAAATCAAACTTTCACCAGGCTTATTTTTTAAGAATTTGAAAATGGGTCTATAAAAAAATTTTCAAACTTTAGATGACCCATTTTCAATAATTTCCACTTTATTTTTTTATAGTTGTACTAAAGCTATTTAATATAATGATATAAGTAGATAATTTACAACTTAATGAACAAGTCATATTTCTTAAATTTATTATTTTAGATTATTAAAAATTAAAGTTCAAGTGTTAATTATTTTTTATTTACAATTTAATTAAATTATAAAAATATAAATCAAATAAAATTTTTAATTAAGTTTATACACTCACTAAAAATATATTTATTTTTAAAATAAATTAATATTTAATGGAAGATTTCAACAAGTAAAGTTAGAATATTTTATATTTAATTAGATAATTTTTTTAAAAATGAAATAAATATGTAATTTTTTTTTTGTTATTTTAGCCCTATTTTAAAAATTTTATAAAAATAATCTTTTAAACTTTTACTTTTAAAAAATGAACCAAATTGAACATTTTACTCTTCTGTATGTGAAGGTGGCATGAAATAAATACGGTATCACTATGAACTTGGGTTGGCACAGGATTTGCTGCTGCTTTGTTTTTCAGAAATAGTTCGTATTGTGGTGAAGCAGTAGTTGTTAGGATTTAGACGAGAATTTAGGTATACTCCAGTATCCATAATTGTTTGTAATTAGGAAAAGACTCAAAGACTGTTTTGGAAGTGTCATATTTAATTAGAAATGGTATTTTCTAAGGTGGATTCTAATTAGAAAATAGATCTTGGAGAATCCTAAATAGGAAAAGGTTTTCTTAATGGTTTAGAATTACTTTGTGACTAAGTAACCTAATGCTATAAATATGGCGTTTGTATCTATTATTAGATATCCTGAGAGAATAATGTAAATCTAGTTGGTTAGGTTTGGGATGTGCCAGATTGGGCCTGGAACTATGGAGACCATACAGATCTTATGTGCGAGAGCCATATTGGGAGAGCTTATGTGCGAGACTGTAACCAATGTAATTGGATAGGGGAGTGAGAGATTGATATTCTGGCTGTAATTGTTGTTTTATTGTTACATAGTGAATTAGTCTCTCGTCGTCCTGACGACCGTGGTTTTTCCCATTTTGGGTTTCCACGTAAAAATCTTGTGTATTATTTCTATCTCTATTTCTTGCCTTATGTATGTTGTTTTACTTTGTGGTTATCAATACTCGTATCCGCTACAATGGATCTCCGATTTGGTCAACAAGTGGTATCAGAGCTAGCCGTGTTTTCCCAACAACTGGTATCAGAGCCCTTGGTTTGTGAGCTAGCGTTGATATGGTCCGTGAGTTTTGGTTCGGTCAAAGTAAACATGGGTTAAGGTAAGATGAAAGTGAAAGGTTTTGAAGGATGGGTAAATCTCCCAGAGTCTCTAAAAGTTCTGAAAATTTTGATTTGGTTTATCTGATCGAGTTTTGAGCTGGTTGCTTGAGAAAAAAAAAATTGAAGCTGAAAAAAAAATCCGCAAGTGTTGTCAAGATCTGGTTTGCGATAGTCATAGAGATGAAAAAGCTTCGGCGACAGTTCTCAAGCGATAGCGATGGCGATCTATGACATGTATGATTGTGGTGGTAATGTAGCTTTGAGATTTTTGTGGTTCTTTGTTAACGCAAGTAAAGATCAAAATATGTGGTCAAAGATTCTAGTCTGGTCAAATAGTCAAAATAAAATTGAGGGTTTGACTAGTGGTATTTTAAGATCTTTGTGGATCAAGAATTTTGATTAATTGACTGGTGAACTCGAATAAGGAAAGACTGTAAGGAGCAGTTCGGTAAAGGCTCCGATTGTACATTGGGATAGATGTTCTTATGACATGTTTTGAACCACCAAGGTTGTCATGATAAAGAATGGAATAATTCTAGCGTGTCCACAATTTGCACGGGCATCTGATCAACATGGATGTGGGTGTGGTGGAAAGTATGTCAATAGTTGAGGAGTTTCCTGAAAGGTGATGAGGAAGCTACACCATAGTTTACTCAACAAGTGTTTCGATATGTGCCGAGGAAAGAAAATATTGGGTTGATGGTTCCTGAGTGGTTTGTATTGGGATGGATCGTACCTGAGTGGGTATACCTTCATGGTGGGGTATGATGACTCTGTTTTAAGTTGTGGTCGTCGGAAAGGGACAAAGGGAATTCTCGTCAATGGGTGGTTTGTTAGGATTTTGACGAGAATTCGGATATACTCCGGTATCCATAATTGTTTGTTATTAGGAAAAGACTCGAAGACTGTTTTGGAAGTGTCATATTTGATTAGGAATTGTATTTCTGATGGTTAGATTTTCTAGCGACACTAATGTTCATAGCAGTCAGACAGAAATCCTATCAATGTCTAATGTAGTATTTTAGATATCGTCTCCACAGGGATTGTAAGCTAAGAAGCATGATTGAGACTAAGATTTAAACTGAATTGCTAAAAGAATCCTTTATACAAATTAAATCATAAGAATCATAGAATTGATGTGAAGTAAAAGATACTAGTGACATTCATTCAATTAAAACTCAAGTCAGCACTCTATTCTGCAATTGATCTTAACAATGAATAAGTTGATTTGCTAAACCTGTTATCAATTAACTTCTCATGCAAGTTTCACCTTAAATCACAGATTTACCTTCTAGATCATCATCAATGATCTGTTAAAAGATCTCTCAATTCAATTTAACAGATCTCAATTATATAGTTGCATATATCTCTATACTACAGTCTATACAACTGATAAGCACAATCTGTAGAAAAACATATCTATAGTCTATCTCTAGCACTACGATCCTCTGTTCTTAGATCTGAAACCTAATCGCCATCTCTGGTCTAAATAATTTCTCAGATTAACAGTATTACGCAACTCTCATTTTTGTAATTCAATCAGCTCATGAAAATCAAGTAGATCTGGCTATAATTGAACAAGAAACATTACAGTTGAAGTGATAATCAACATCAAAACTCAACAAGTTAACAGAGCTCTTAAGCTAACATGTATAGTTCAGCATAAGCAATTACAGTAAATTCTTTATCAACATGTGTAAGATCTGAATCTTACCGAGGAAGTCTGAAGCTAGACTCTGTCACAGTTGTTGCTTCACAATCTTCAAGCTAATCTCTATGATCAACAGAAACAGAGTACAAAACTTCTTCAAGAAACTTCTCTGAAGATGTTGAATAAAGCGTATAGAAGAATCTAGAATTTCTCTCAAAGTATAACAAAATGTCAAAAGTGAAATCAATCGTTAGTCTAAAACTGTCTAAAAACTAAAACTCTCCTCCTCTTTTTTCATATGAGCTCCTATTTATAGAGTTTGGCTCAGTGGCAATTTTGAAATAAAATCAACAAGGAAACACAAATTGACAAAGTAACATTTTTCTTCATTTTATGTCGCCAGTTCCTTCGCCTGAACCAAACGACTTCATCAAATATCGCTTATCCTTATCGCCAAGCTAACAATCTCCTTAGGCGAAATGTTCTCTATATTGCCATAGTCTGTCACCTGATGCTTAGGCGAGTTAATCTTTTTTGCCAAAATACTTTTCCAATTAAAAATATTCTAGGCGATGTCCCATCAAATGTCGCCTGTTATCATCCTTTGACTTGGCGACATATCTCCTTTATTGCCTTAAGAACCGCCTTACAGTAGTCGAGGTCCAAACTTCATCGCCTAAGTTTTGCTAAGATGGCGACATATGAAGGTAAAAAGCTCCTGATTCGCCTTGCGTGCTTTAACCTTCAAGGCGAGATCTTCTTTATATTGCCTGCTT
The DNA here is from genome assembly GCA_031304145.1 of Cardiospermum halicacabum. Lineage (NCBI taxonomy): Eukaryota > Viridiplantae > Streptophyta > Magnoliopsida > Sapindales > Sapindaceae > Cardiospermum > Cardiospermum halicacabum. Next base: position 28,693,145 of record CM062391.1, on the reverse strand, counting down.
CATCGCCTTCTTCTCAAAATTGTGGCGATGTCTTCAGGCGAATTCGTTTCTCAGCAAAATCATTTCGCCAGTTTGCTGACTTTGGATGAAATTCTGATTTGGTTATTCTTTCTTCTGATTTTGCATGTTTTACCTCCTTTTCCACAACTTTTCATCCAAGTCTCTGTCTCAACAATAATAGTCTAGAATTAATAAAAATGTATTCAATATCTCACCTTTTAAGCTCGATTTTATTATATTAAAACTCATAAAGTATGCTAAAACATAGGTAAATTCTAGACTTATCAATTACCTAAGGTGGATTCTAATTAGGAAATAGATCTTGGAGAATCTTAAATAGGAAAAGGTTTTCTTAATGGTTTAGAATTACTTTGTGACTAAGTAACCTAATGCTATAAATATGGCGCTTGTATCTATTATTAGATATCCTGATAGAACAACGTAAATCTAGTTGGTTAAGTTTGAGATGTGCCCAATTGGGCTTGGAACCATGGAGACCATGCAGATCTTGAGTTCTGAGATCGAGTCTTGTTATCCTGTGAGAGCCATATTGGGAGAGCTTGTGTGCAAGACTGTAACCAATGTAATTGGATTGGGGAGTGAGAGAGTGATATTCTGGTTGTAATTGTTGCTTTATTTTTACATAGTGAATTGGTCTCTCGTCGTCCTGATGACCGTGGTTTTTCCCGTTTTGGGTTTCCACGTAAAAACCTTGTGTCTTATTTCTATCTCTATTTCTTGCCTTGTGTATGTTGTTTTACTTTGTGGTTATCAATACTCGTATCCGCTGCAATGGATCACTGATTTGGTCAACAAGTGGTATCAGAGCTAGCCGTGTTTTCCCAACAACTGGTATCAGAGCCCTTGGTTTGTGAGCTAGCGTTGATGTGGTGCGTGAGTTTTGGTTCTGTCAAAGTAAACATGGGTTAAGGTAAGATGAAAGTGAAAGGTTTTGAAGGATGGGTAAATCTCCCGGAGTCTCTAGAAGTTCTGAAAAATTTGATTTGGTTTCTCTGATCGAGTTTTGGGCTGGTTGCGTGAGAAAAAAAATTGAAGCTGAAAAAAAATCCGCAAGTGTTGTCAATATAAGGTTTGCGATAGTCATAGAGATAAAAAAGCTTCAGCTGCAGTTCTCAAGCGATAGCGATGGCGATCTATGACATGTATGATTGTGGTGGTAAAGTAGCTTTGAGATTTTTGTGGTTCTTTGTTAACGCAAGTAAAGATCAAAATATGTAGTCAATGATTCAAGTCTGGTCAAATAGTCAAAATAAAATTGAGGGTTTGACTAGTGGTGTTTTGGGATCTTTGTGGATTGAGAATTTTGATCAATCGGCTGGTGAACTCGAATAAGGAAAGACTGTAAGGAGCAGTTCGGTAAATGCTCCGATTGTACGTTGGGATAGATGTTCTTATGACATATTTTGAACCACCAAGGTTGTTATGATAAAGGATGGAATAATTCTAACGTGTCCACAATTTGCACGGGCATCTGATCAGCATGGATGTGGGTGTGGTGGAAAGTATGTCAATAGTTGAGGAGTTTCCTAAAAGGTGATGAGAAAGCTACACCATGGTTTACTCAACAAGTGTTTCGATATGTGTCGAGGAAAGAAAATATTGGGTTGATGGTTCCTGAGTGGTTTGTATTGGGATGGATCGTACCTGAGTGAGTATACCTTCATGGTGGGGTATGATGACTCTATTTTGAGTTGTGGTCGTCGGAAAGGGACAAAGGGAATTCTCGTCAAGGGGTGGTTTGTTAGGATTTTGACGAGAATTCGGATATACACCGGTATCCATAATTGTTTGTAATTAGGAAAAGACTCGAAGACTGTTTTGGAAATGTCATATTTGATTAGGAATAATATTTCCTAAGGTGGATTCTAATTAGGGAATAGATCTTGGAGAATCCTAAATAGGAAAAGGTTTTCTTAATGGTTTAGAATTACTTTGTGACTAAGTAACTTAATGCTATAAATATGGCGTTTGTATCTGTTATTAGATATCCTGAGAGAACAATGTAAATCGAGTTGGTTAGGTTTGGGATGTGCCCGATTGGGCCTGGAACCATGGAGACCATGCAGATCTTGAGTTCTGGGATCGAGTCTTGTTATCCCGTGAGAGCCATATTGGGAGAACTTGTGTGCGAGATTGTAACCAATGTAATTGGATTGGGGAGTGAGAGAGTGATATTCTTGTTGTAATTGTTGTTTTATTGTTACATAGTGAATTAGTCTCTCGTCGTCCTGACGACTATGGTTTTTCCCGTTTTGGGTTTTTACGTAAAAACCTTTTGTCTTATTTCTATCTCTATTTCTTACCTTGTGTATATTGTTTTACTTTGTGATTATCAATACTCGTATCCGCTGCCATGGATTACCGATTTGGTCCACAAGTGCTATCACAGGGTAGTCGTGTTTTCGAACAGCAGTAACTTCAGCAATTCCAGACTCAATCCACAGCAAAGAATTTCTTACAGCCCCAGGTGGAACCGCTAAATCTCTGGCCACCTGGTACTCTATCGCTTGAATCGTTTTCTGGTGAGATTGATTATCTTGATATATGGTCGGTAGGGATGTTGACGGGAAAGAAAGCATCTACCGTGTGAAAATTGTCAAATAATCTCAAACCAAGTACACGGAAGCATCATGTGTACTTCCCATTCATCAGAAATGTTTTGTTTTCCAATGTCTGGACACTGATTGGCTACCTCCTCTGCTACCAGCTGAATTCTTGAAGAGAACCCAAGCATCTACATCATTTAAAGCCTCCGCATTGAAATACTTGACTGATTCAATCTCATTTGTAAGGACACGGTGGCTTGTTGTCATCACTAATTTTAGCCTTTCACAGTCCTTTCCAACTGGTTGTACAGCAAATATTAGTGATGCAAATGGCAGATTACACATGTACCTGAGATCTATTTTATAGTTTGATAAAATCATGGTTTATTTTTTCTAGTTTCATCATGCAGATACAGTATAATCAAAAGTTATCATTACAGAATGAAAAATCTCATTGACTCATACTACAATCGAACACATGGTAGACTATGTTATAAGAACTCACACACTCAAAACAGATATTACACTATGATTGTTATACATGTTGAGCTTGGTCAAACCGACTATTGAAATTAGTATTTTATTATAGAGATGACAGATAGCATTACCTCAAATGACGGATTCCAGATGTCACTTGCTTTCTTCCTGTAATGAAGAAATGCAAAACAAAACGCCAGACCAGTATTGGTGTCTTGTTGTGTTCTTTGAGCTCTTGTTGTTAGGAAAATCCACGTCCTTATCTGTATATGAGAAACTCCATTAGAAAATGAAACTACATACATGAGAACACAAGATAGCAAATGCAAAGTTCACCGGAAGAGAATTAGTGTTTTACTATATAAATATGGTGGATTCCAGATTCCACTTGCATCCAAGTATACATTATTATAAAAATGTTCAATTGTCATCATAAAAAGTGAACAGAATGACAAGGGGAACAAAAACCAGGAAGTTTCAGTAGAATCCTAAGAGAGAAAACTCATATAAGCATGGTAAGATTTGTATTTGATATAAAGGTAGTTGTACTAAAAGCTCGATACTATTATTGATATCATAATATCTGTAGCCAATTTATACAGCGTATATACATCTCATATTACCGTTTGATCTATACACATATTCAATGGTTGATAATTGTAACAGAAGATTTTTTGTCCTATATACAGTTGTACAATAGTTTGTTATAGCTCAAAAAACCTTCAAGAATGAATCGTTCTTGGATTTTGAGTTCTCTGGTATGAGAGCTTATTTGGTTTTTTTCAAAACTGCAAAGAATGCTTGGAATTATCTGAAAGAAGAGTGCGCTGGTAGTGATAAGGTTAGAGGCGTGAAGCTGTTGATCCTTAAAAGAGGGTTTGAGTTGCTAAAGATGGAAGATGATGAAACCATTAATGAATACTCCACAAGAGTAATGAATCTGGTAAATCAAATCAGACTTCTAGGAGGAGATTACAAAGATAATAGAATAGTTGAGAAGATGATGATCAGCCTTCCGGAGAGATTGAAAGCAAAGATCTCAGTGATCGAAGAAACTTATGACTTGAAAGAATCGTCAGTAGCAGAGCTTATTAGTAAGCTTCAAGCTTAAGAGCAGCGAGTTATTATAAGGAGTGAAGGGTCATCAGAAAATGCTTTTCTTGTCAAACAAAAAGGGGAGCAAGTTGCTTCATCTTCAAAGGCTACTAACCAAATTTCTGCTGACAAAGGAAAACAAGTTGAAAGTATTAAAGAAGGTGGTAAGGTTAGAACGTTTCCTCCTTGTAACTTATGTTAAAAGACCAACCATCCAAAGAGCAAGTGTTGGAAGAAAGCACAATGCAAAATTTGTATGAAGATTGGTCACATTGGCAAATTTTGCAAGCAGAAAAGAGTTCAAAATCAAGGGAATCAACAACCACCTACTCAACAACAAGCCTACTTTTTTGAGAATCAAAATCAGTAAGAAAGTCATCTATTCATGATGTCCTGAAACATCCAATGCTCAGGAAACAACATTTGGTACATCGACAGTGGGTGCATTAGTCATATGACCAAAGATCGAAGTCTATTTCATCAATTGGACAAGGATTTTAAAACAAAAGTGAAGCTGGGGAATGGAATAGTAGTAGAAGCAGAGGGCAAGGGATGTATATCAGTTCAAACTAAGCAAGGTATTAAACTAATCTTAGATGTTTTGTATATACCAAGCTTAGATCAGAACTTACTCAGTGTTGCTCAAATGCAAAACAAAGGCTATTCTATTTTGCTTAAAAACAACCATTGTCACATTTATGATGCTTCAAATGTAGAAATAGCCAAGATTAGAAAGCTCCATAATAGCTATGTTCTTAATTTAAATTGAATCAATTAGCATGCCTTTACTGCTAAGAAGATAGATACATGGCTTTGGCATAGAAGATTTGGCCATTTTAATGTCAGTTCTTTGAAGTTCATCGAAGCAAATGAAATGGTTAGAGAAATGCCTCCTGTGGTGGAAATTGAAGGTGTGTGTGGAACTTGTCAAATTGGAAAGATGCATAGACAAAGTTTTCCTGCAGAAGGGGTTCAAAGAGCATCAAAGAAACTTGATCTCATCCATACTGATGTTTGTGGTCCAATGAGTGTGTGTTCGCTAAGTCAAAACAGATATTTCATCTTGTTCATTAATGATTTCACAAGGATTACTTAGGTTTATTTTCTCTCAAGTAAGGCACAAGTCTGCTCATTTTTCAAGAAATTCAAGAAACTTGTGGAAAAGCAATGTGAGTGTGAAATCACGACTTTAAGGTCCGATAACGAAACTAAATACAAGTCGAATGAGTTTGATAACTTCTATGTTGATAGTGGCATTCATCATTAATTCACTATGAGTTATTCTCCACAGCAGAATAGTGTGTCCGAAAGGAAAAACAGGACTGTAATGGAGATGGCAAGGTGTATTTTAGCATAAAAAAAGTTACCAAAAGTCTTCTGGGCTGAAGCAGTTTATACTGCTGTATATTTGATAAATAGGTTGCCAACAAAATCAGTGAATGGGATGACACCGATTGAAGCATAGAGTGGTGTTTCTGACTCAGGGCTTTCATGTTTCTGACTCTGTAGACCTGGTTTATAAGCTAAAGAAATCTTTGTATGGCTTCAAGCAAGCACCAAGAGCTTGGTACACGGAAGCTACTCTTTATGTGAAGTATTTTGATGATGAAGATCAACTTATCCTTTCTATTTATGTGGATGATTTGCTAGTAACTGGTGGAAATACTCAGTTGGTGCAGTAGTTCAAAGATAACATGAATAAGGTGTTTGATATTTCTGATCTGGGTGAAATGAGTAACTTTCTTGGCATGGAGATTCATCAATGTGCAGCTGGTATTTTTTTCTCTCAAGAGAAATATGTTTTTGATGTTTTGAAGAAGTTCAAAATGGATAAATGAAAAGCTGTATCTGTTCCATTAGTTGTCAATGAAAAGTTATGTAGGAATGATGATGCTGATAAGGCTGAAGCTGGAGTTTATAGAAGTTTGATTGGTAATCTCCTGTATCTAACTGCAACCTAGCCTAATATAGTGTTTGCTGCAAGTTTATTATCAAGATTCATGGAGCTCCTAATCAAAAGCATTTTAGAGCAACAAAGAGGGTTCTCAGATATCTTAAAGGTTCAACAGATGTTAGTGTTTGGTATTTGAGAGATGAAAGTAATGAACTTGTAGGGTTTTCAAATATTGATTGGGCAGGCAGTGTTGAAGATTCTAAAAGCACATCAGCTTTTGTTTTCTCTTTTGGTTCAGTTGTATTCAGTAGGAACTCAAAGAAGCAGGATGTTGTTGCACAATCAACTGCAGAAGCTGAGTACATATCAGCTGCAGCAACTAAAAATCATGCTATTTGGTTGAGTAAAATTCTAGGAGAATTAGGAATGGTTCAAGAGAAATCTACTCCTATCTATGTTGACAACAAATCAGCAATAGCAATTGCAAACAATCCGGTGCAGCATGGCAGGACAAAGCACATCAGAGTCAAGTATTATGTTCTTAGAGAAGATGAGAAGAATGGTGAAGTTCACTTGATTCATTGTAGTTCAGATGATTAAGTGGCTTATATTCTAACTAAAACTTTATCAAAGGGCAAGTTTGAAGAACTTAGAGCTAAGTTAGGAGTGTCTAAGAAACAACTCAAGGAGAAGTGTTAGAGATATGAGTTGTTTTCTTAGAAACCAAACAATTAGCTATTATTTCTTAATTTTCCTATTTTATGTTTAAACTAGCTTATCTAAGAAGTTTCTATTTTTAGCTTATTTAAGCAGCTTTCTATGTGTTAAAAGCTATCTTTTGTGCTAATGAAAAGATAAGAATATTCCCTTCATGTTTTAAGTTCTCTGTTTGCTAACTCTGTATCAAAATCCAACAATCATTTTGGCATGGTACCTGGATTCATCTTCACGCGGTGGATAGTTGTGAGTGCTGGTTGCACGTGATCTACTGTTGTGAGGGTTACGCTTATGGATATCATTACCGCGATAAATTCTAGCTGGTTTGAATTCTAATATAGCCCATCAACATTTTCTTCTTCAACATCTCCTCTCCAGCGAAGCTCTGATAATTAACAGAGGTTGAGCTTGTCTAGAAGAAACTTTAAACGAATTCCAGAGAGAGGCTTTGTAAGGAGGTCTACCAATTGATCATTGGAGCTGATGTATCGGACGTCTAATTGCCCTGATTCAATCTTGTCCATATGAAATACACATCAATTTCGATGTGTTTTGTAGAGCATGGAAAACAGAATTTTGAGCGAGTGAGCGAGCTCCATTGTTGTCGCACTAAAAAATTGGAATGTGAGAAGATTAAATTTAAGCTCTTTAACGAGTGATTGAATCCATACTAATTTAGTTGACATGTGAGCCAAGGCACGATACTCTGCCTCTATACTGGAGTGAGCTACAGTCGTTTTCTTTTTGGAGCTCCAAAATACTCTTCCATCTAGAAGAACACAACTGCCAGTTGTGGACTTCCTATCATCTAGAGATCCTGCCCAATCAGAATTGCTGAACCCATGAAGAGACAGAGGTTGCTTTGATGGACGAAATACCAAGGCAAGTGAGTTTGTGCCTTTCAAGTATCTGAGAACTCTTTTTCAAGCACTCCAATGAGTGTCCAAAGGATTTGATAGGAATTGACTTAATCGGTTGATGACAAAACTGATATCTGGTCTTGTATTTCATAGGTACTAAAGAGCCCCAATGATGCTACGGTAGAGGGAAGAATCAGAAAAGGGTTTTCCATCGAAAGCAGATAATTTAGTGCCAAGCAGATAATTTAGTGCCAAGAGCTAGAGGAGTAGGACATGGCTTGCAAGAAGACATATTGGCACGTTCTAAAGATCAAATGTGTATTTGCGCTGATATAAATAGAGACTTGATAAATCCTGGTAAGCTTCAAAACCTAGAAAGTGATTTATGCTTCCTAGAGTTTTCAGAGGAAATCGATTGTGTAGTCTCCTAATGATGCTATGAATTTGTGATGTGGAGTCTTCTATTTCAGTATGTCATCAACATAAATTAAGAGGAGAAGAACTGTGTTTGCTTCGTGTTTGTAGAGTAATGATGAATCACAGGCAAAATTAGTGAAACCCCACTATATTAGAGTCTTGCATAGAGTTGTATACCAAGCTCTTGGAGCTTGCTTGAGGGCTTTTTCAAGCTTGCAAACCTGTGAACTGTAAGTTGTATCTTCAAAACCTTGTGGTTGTTTGATGTAGATAGACTCAATAAGATGCCCATTAAGAAAAGCATTGCTGATGTCAATTTGTTGTATATCCCAACCTTTTGAAATAACTAATAAGAGAATGACTCTTATTATAGATGCTTTAACAACTGAACTGTAAGTCTCTATAGGTGTTTCATTGAAACCTTTACCAACAAATCGTGCCTTATGCTTCAGTGTAGAGCCATCAACATTGTATTTGATTCGAAAAATCCACTTAGTCCCTAATATCTTCATTGATGGATGGTGGGGAACAAGATGCCATGTTTTATTTACTTTGAGGGCATTGAACTCATCTTGCATGGGTGATCTCCAAATTAGATCTTTTAGAGCTAACTCAGTAGTTTGTGGCAAAGGAGAGGTATTTGATAACAATGAGGATGTGTATGGTTTAGGTTTATAGATGCCATTCTTGGATCTTGTAACGTTTTGTGTGTTTGTGTTTGGGTTTATGGATAGGATGTTTGAACAGGGTTGAGACAGAGAATTGTTCGAATCAGTTAACTATCTTGTTGTTTGTGAAAGACTTGGAACAAGAGAGAATGCTTCTGCAGGAGCCTGCTGTAGAGTAATTTGTTGTCTCTTATGATATTGTAGTGTGTCTGTGAGTATGGAAATAGGCAGACTAGGTAGAGTAGCTATTGGGGTTTTCTGAGTAGGAAATAGTATAGGGTATGGAAATTCATTTTCATTGAAAATGACATGTCTAGAAATGTAGATACTTCCATTAGGATGTAAACATTTATACCCTCTATGATGGTTACCATAGCCAAGAAAGATGCATTTGGTGGTGGGGGAATTCATTTTGTTCTTGTTATAGTATCTCAGATAAGGAAAACAAGAACGACAAAAAATTCTAAGATAATCAAATTGAGGGGGTTTGTGAAATAGCTTTTGGAAAAGGACTTTGGTTAAGCAGAGTAAGAGACGGTAGATTGTTTATGAGGTATGTGGCAATGGTGAAGGCTTTTAGCCAGTATTTGAGAGAGATATTAGCATGAGAGAGTAAGTTAAGGCCAGTTTCAGTAATATGGCGATGCTTTCATTCAGGAATGTAATTCTGCTGATGAGTGTGAGGGCAGCTAAAACGAGGTTGGATGTCTTGTGAGGCAAGTAAAGGTAATAAGGCTTGAAATTCACCTCCCATATCACTTTGTAATGCTTTGATATTGTGATTTAGTTGTTTTCCCACAAAGGTTTTGAATGAAATGAAAACTGTTTGAGTCTCAGATTTTTGTTTTAGTAGAAAGATCCAAGTGAATCTAGAATATGTGTCCACAAAAATCACATAATATCTATGCCCACTATTGATGGAATAGGATTAGGTCCCCATAAATCAGTGTGGATAATTTGTAATGCTTGTGTAGTTTGGATACCGTGGTTTTGAAATGGTAGTTGGTGATGTTTTCCCATTTTAAGAGTAGATGGACTAAAACTGTATTTTATTGAACTCATGATGTGCTTTAGTACAGAAGCATTAGGGTGTCCTAGTCTAGCATGCCATATATTGGCATTTTGTAGAGTGATAAAAGCAGGCAGCAATGATAGGCTTACATAAAGATTGAGATTATGTAGTATTTGTAGCTGGGGAAGTGTTTGATAGTGTGGATTGGAGGTTGTATAGACCATCTATAAGCAGACCCTTGAGAAGCATCCTCCCTATAACCTTGTCCTTAAACACACAACATGAGTCAGTAAATTCAACAACAACATTGTTATCTCGGGTTATTTGGGATATATTAAGCAAATTCTTTGAAATGTGAGGAACACGCAAAATATTAAATAAAGATAAGGCTATGTTATTATTGCAAATAATGGATGATGAACTTGTACGAGTGATTGGGAGAGTTTTACCATTTCCAATGGTGAGAGTGTTTTGATCATTTTAAGGAATTTTGATGGAGAGATTGCCCGAATCAGCTGTTACATGGTTGGTAGCACCACTGTCAACAAACCATGTAGAATCAGAGGGTTGATCAAGATGAGTCATGGTGGTGGGTTGATGAAGATGAGTTATGGTGGTGGGTTGATGAGCTATGTACGCTTGCTGGTGGTGATTAGAAGACAGAATCTAAGATGGTTGAGATTGTTGATTTGTGTTGCTTTGCCATGATGTAAAACCTTTTATGGCATTTGAAAGCATCATGTCCCTTATATATGACAGAGTTGACCATAAAGTCGGTTGTTTCTACCTCCTCTGCCTGGACTACCCCTTGAGCCACAGTTTCTATTGTCGTGTCTGCCACTTTTTTGAGATCTAGAATCCCTATTGTAGGTAGCCATGTTAGCAGAGGCTGAAATAGTAGAGATTTATGTTAAAGCTAGTTGCTATGCGATTCTTGTTTCATGCATTAAGAGGTAGTACTGGACTTTTTACAGAGTGGCGATTTCAATTATGTAATTACACAAACAGCCGAGTCATAATTAGTACCAATAACGCTCAGAGTGCTCAAAACAAGTTTCTTTCAGAAATTGGATGACTAGCAACTCTTAAAGAGTCACCCAAATGTTTGATTTTTTTTTGTATATAGGTAGATATTGATAGAGTACCTTTTTGTATGGTTACTAATTGTTGTTTGATTTGCAGAACTTTAACCATGGAGGTTTGCGCAAAAAGATTCACAAGAATCTTCCAGAGTTCTTTAGAAGAAGAAGAAGCGTGATTGATTTGCCGAATCACCTAATCACCCATAATTGTTACAACCAACAAAGAAGAAGCTGATCAACACGGATCCAGCTTTTGAATGCATTGAATGCAAGATTCTCAGCAGTGGGTAAACCATCACTGCTGAAGGAAGAAACTGGGTGGTGGACATTGATCTGGAAGGATGTAAGACTCCAGATCTAACGCGCGTATTACGGCGATCACCTGTGGTTTCCAGTTTAAATAGTTATTTTCATCAAGGTTGAGAGGGAGTTAAAGTTAAGAGTTTTAGCAAGGGTTGGAAAATCAAGTGTGGTGGAGGAAGGATAGGAAGAAGGTGAGATTGTTTTAGAAGTTGAAGAAGAGACCATGGATGAAGAATGACGTTTGTCAAAGATAAAGGCCTGATACCATGTAAGATTTGTATTTGATATAAAGGTTTTACAAAAAGCTTAATACTATTATTGATATCTGTTGCCAATTTATACAACATATACACATCTTAGATTATCGTCTGATCTATACACATATGATCAAATTGTTTAGAATTATAACCGAAGATTTTATCCTATATACAGCTGTACAATAGATTTTTATAGCCAAAGAACTTTCAGGAACGAATCGTGTTGGCGTGGTACCTAGATTCATCTTCAAGCGGTGGATCGTTGTGAGTATTGGTTGCACGTGATCTACTGCTGTGAGGGTTGGGCTTATCCAGATAATTACTGCGATGGGTTCTAGCTGGTTTGAATTCTAATGAGGGCCCATCAACATTTTCTTCTTCAACAAGCATACGGTCGAACGTGTAGTACGCTATGCTCACAAAAGCAGAGATGGACGTGTTGGTAAGGTATATATGGAAATAACTGTAATAGCTTCGGCTTATAAGGCTTGTTCCTATTGATCTTTGTGAGCCTTTCGCGGCCCATTATGAACAGTCCTGTTTTATTGTGTTGGGAGGAAAATTAGTTGTTGTAGTGGGTTAACTTCGTAGCAGCCCAACCCTATCAACAAAGACTCAGTCCAGATCCAAGGAATAACAAGCTCCAGCCTAAATTTTAGACCGGCCCATCAGTCCAGCATCTAGCAACAACTATATATATATATATGTGTGGTTAGTGAGAATTTCGAAATTTTTCGAAGATCCTTTAGCGAGAATCTCATATCAGTCCACCCAACGCTACTCATCAGCTTCCTCAAATAATATTATTTCCATCAGTTTCCACTACCTAATTGATATGAGTTGAGTTTGTGAAAAATAAAAAAGAATAATCCTGCTAATTACTAAAGATAGTAGAAAACAAGGTCGAACCACAGAAAATGGTTTAATTAATTTAAATTTTCTAAATGACCTAAGAAGTAAATTAAGGCTTTGAAATTGATAGGCAATAAGCTAAATTAAAACTATAGAATAATAATCGGTAGGAAAAACAATCCAGCAAAGTCTAATTAGTCAATTATTGTGTTGATCATCGAGTCTAAGTCTAATTATTTCGGTACAGTAATCATAGTTTAGTAGTTAACATCGCGCCTAACCACCTAATCTTCCCTTAGTTATTACACTACCGGAAAAACGCCTTCTAATTAGTCCTTAATCTATCAGTAACCCTGACAAGCGCCTGACAAATTCAACCGTAGATTACTTTAAGAATTAGGAAAACCTATGGTAATAGCTAACAAATCAAAAAAGCGTGTTCATTAACCTATGATCACAACTCCACATAGCAGCACAACGTATCACACTCTTTGCTACCTACTTAACTCAATTAAACGATTATGTGCTTAATCTTGTTAACTAGCATGGTATTTAACCTAATTGATCAATTAACCGACATAATTAACTAGTCAAATAAATAAATACATTCAGCCAAAAACTATGAATAACAGTGAAGCAATGAATATTGCAGAAATAAACATTAAATTACAAATCTCACAACATAAATAATAAAACTAATCGCCATTAGTGTATTATAATAACTTAGTTAGCTATGATGATAGCTAGCATTATTGTTATTAATTATACGTTCAAAACTAAAGAAACATAGAAGAACAAAAACCTAGAATGAAACATAATAAAAATTAAAATTAAATGTCCTTAATCTTCTTCTTCAGAAAAGAATATAGATACTAAAGTTAAAGACATGGTACTAGAAAACAAACCCACAAAATTTCCTAAAAAGTCTAACTAAATAATTAAAGTTCAAAGACAAAATAAATTAAAGTGCAAATCTGAGATTGGGCTAGTTATCCGATAACTTGACGATCTCTCACATGTTGGCTCGTATTTCTTGGAAGTTCACCTATTTCTTGGAAGACCAAGAAACAACATATGGTCTCTCATTCATTGGCAGAGGCCGAATATTACTCCATGGCCGCAATCACATCTGAGTTAAAATGGCTTAAAGCATTGTGTTTGAGTTTAGGGATGAATCATCCTCGAGCTATGTCTTTATTCTGTGATAGTAAGTCTGTCTTACATATTGCTCAGAATCCCGTGTTTTATGATCACACAAAACATATTGAAGTAGACTGTCACTACATTCGAGATGCTATAAAGAAATGTCTCATTACTACCTTACATGTATCTACAAATAAACAACTTGCTGACATTTTTACCACAGCATTAGATAAGTACAAATTTATGCATTTACTTGGCATGTTGGGCATTTGTGACTTGCATGCTCCAACTTGAGGGGATATTACGGTATGTATCTTGAAATATTTTTGAAATATCTTTGCCCGTAAATACATTAAATTGTAATTTCTTAATTCGTGAAATATTATATTTATGTCATTAATTGCATTTAATTCATATATTATAAATTGTGTATATATGTTTGAGATTTGTGAATTAAAGAGACAAAACATACTTTGTCAATATCCCATAGAACTTGCAGAATATGGAATATTGGAAGAAAATAGCACAAGACAAGACAGAATAAAAGTCAAGAAAGTTTAGGATGAATCTGAGAAATGAATTTACTCACCAAAAGCATAGGCTGTGTTTGGTCATAATAGTATTTTTTTTTATAGCGTTTAGCGTTTTTATAGTGTTTAGAGTTTTTAAAAATATTTAGCATTTTTTAAGTAGCGGTTAGCGTTTAGCATTTTAACTAGTGTCTTTTTATAAAAATTGTTTGGTAAACTAGCGTTTTAATTATTTAAAAAGTTAAAATGACGTAAAAAGACATGATATTAAAAATAATATTGTCAAATTTAAAATATGACTTTAGAGTAAAATAATTTTTTAGCCGATAAGTAAAAATAAATAAATAATATATCTATAAATAAACTTTTTATTTTTATAAAAAATAAAATATTTAATATATTGTAAAAAAAAAATTAAGATAATTAGTAAAAAATAATTATAACAAAATAAATTAATAAAAATATAAAATAATTTTAAAATATGAATAAGAATAATTTAGGAAGAATTTTTTAAACTTATTAAACTCTAAACGTTGCTCTGAGCAATGTTTTTAAAATCCAATGAAAAACTCTAATTGGTAGATGATAAGTTGTTGAACAAATAAAGATATTAAATGGTTTTAAAGTTTAGAGTGAACTCTAGTACATTGTAGAGGACAAAGCAAACCAACAAGCAGTTTGTAACTGAAGTACAGAAGACGAATAATCCCAAAAGAATTAAATAACTTGAAAAATAGAACACAGAGTTTGTATTAGGGTGAGGACTAGAAGCACAGTAGCAGCTGTTGTTGCCGTGCCTGTCCAACGGTCTTTAAAATACACCCTTCTCAGGGTAGCTTTAGCATGATTCCAGCGTTTATCGTTGTGGTTTTGCAGTTTGTCAGCGATACTTGAATAACACCAACGATTTACATTAATCTGTATCCCAAGTCGATTAAAAATGTCGGCTATTGCAGCACTGTCCCCTAAGAGATGAGACAAGATTCCTTTCTCCACGAGCAAATCAACGTCCTTTTCTGTATCTATGAGAAAATCCATCAGGAAAACAAAACTGCATATGTGTGTCTCTTTCGGATAGTGTAACTGCTCCAAAGCCATCACGTTTCTAATATGACTTTCTGTGAAATCATCTATTTCAAATGAAGGTATATGTAGTACCAGCTGCTGTATTTTAAAGATGGGTAACAGTTTCAGTGGGATAGCTTTGTGCTTGTATTTAATTTCAATCAGGCTTCCGTTGTCTTCCTTATCATCACATTTGGTGAACTCCACCCCTGAGGCCTCCAATTTGGTAGCACAGGGTATATTTTTCAACATCCCGTACGAACCATCAGGCGGAGGCGGGAAATCTTTCAACAGAGCCCATCTCTTCAAATCAGCAAAATGTTGAATGTTGCGCAAGGAACGTTCGGAGTGAGCATCATCGCTTCCGTACAAGTAACTCAACGCAACGCTCAAGAATGGATCGCGCACGACAGAGACTTCTAATCTTAGATATAAATCCTTCAAAACAAAGTAAGGGATTTGATTTTCAAGCAATTGTAGGTCCAGATCCACAATATTAATTAATTTCTCAGTACCTAGCAGAAAGTCAAATTCATCATTTTTACATCTTAGAAAGAGTTCAAAGATGAACACAACGTCAATTAGAATAATGCTTTCCAAGGAATCACCAGCTTTGAAGTAATCGTCATCGTAACAAGCCGAGATTCGTGCTTCCTCACTTCTTATATACCTTCTGAATTCTTTCAGCAAATCGTTACCATATTTTTCAACGAAGCTTCTTTTGTAAATCTTTTTAAGATCTTCCATCTTCTTTAATCTTGGGGTATTGCGATGAATAGGACCTATAGACACCATTTGAGGAGTATAGGCCTCTTTGTTTAGTCTATATAGGTCTTCAGGAACTTTATAAATACAACATTCAGCCTTGCGTTCAAAGATATTAGAATTCTGTTGAAAAATTGAAAAAATTTAAAAACAGAAATTTAGAATGAACACACTTAGACACTTTTATTAATAAAAAATTGTACAAATAAACATCTCTACCTATATATCTATATCAATTCAAGTATATCAATTCAAATAACTGCTTAATAGCAGTTAACATATTGCTCATATCCACTCATAGTAGTTGACTTCACATAATTAAAATTAATTAAAATATTAATTTTAATTTCTACGTTAATTTCCAACGGAGTCCTCGCTCTGCTGATAACAAATAGAAACAAAGGATGGTGTACACTGTACAAGGCATAAAACAACTAATATGTACCTCAGCTGGAATAGGAATACAAATGTGTTCATCTTGCATGGGATCCATGGTCCTGGCTGTCTCACAAACAGAAGCTATGCATGACACTATCTGCAAATGATCTTGATTTGAATCCATGGTTCTGCCACTCTCTGTCTGCAGATGATCAAAATGGAGTATTATCACTTGCTACTTAACATGATATTTTAATCCTAATAATAAAAAAAGAAAAAGGTGAAATTATTGTACCTGCACATCAGTAAATGCGTTTCTGGGGTACAAATCAAAAGACAGAAGTGTCTAAGCATGGAGATAAATCTGACCTGCACACCCTTTTAAAGAGGGAAAACCCTTCAATGCATGAGTCCTCTATATACTATGGTAGGATCTAATGAAATATGGTCTTAATTGAATGTATTTGGTTTATTTCAACTATGTACAAGTCCCCACCTTCTTAAGATGTTTCAAAGAAATTGTAATTCTCAACTTTGTTTTTGCCAGACCACCATTAATCCTCCACCAACCACCATTACTCCATATTCACAGACAGTTGGACATAGCATAGTAAACTGAAAGCACTAGTTGACTTGGAAACTCATATGCTTTCAGATATCAAAATAACCAAGCCCACACATTTGTTTAATAACCAAATTATCACAATTAGAAGTCATATATATATATATATATATATTATTATTATAAATTTATACATCGTATGAAATAAAAAATTAAAATAAAATAAAATAAAGAGTTATGTACTGTCTCCATCTCCATTTTATTGCACATCTAACTGCATTAAGAAGTCTGTCGAAATGAATTATCCACCAACCATAGAGTAGATGGACGAGATTGAAGCTGTGCAGTACATTTATAGCTGTAATGTAAATGTGATTTATCGTACATTTGCATTTGTTCTTTTGGTTTGTACACTATTCAAACACGTGATAAACAGTGGAATGAAGAATTTTGGAAAAGGAATAAAAATATAAAATTATTAAATACAACGTCTGAATTATTAAGTACCGAACTTTTTTTCCAACTTTATCCTTTCCACTTTTTTATTGATACACCTGATGTTTATTAAGATAAGAATTGAAGTTCTGAAAGTATGTAGTACATATATTATTGTTATATTCGAATATATGCATTAAGATATATACGAAATGCAGTTTTGAAAATGTGTTCGTACATATAATGTTGCAATAAATTACACTTACGAAGTCTGTATTCGAATGTAAAATCACACTTCCGAAAGGTACATTTGAAAGTATGAAGGACGCATTCAAATATAAAATCACACTTCTGAATGGTGCATTTGAAAATATGCTAACATTTACGAAGCGCGAATTCAAAAGGGTGATGACACCTGCAAATTGTGCATTCAACTCTGTTAACACAATTTCAAAGGGAATTTCTGAAACTGCATCATTTATTTTTAAATTTATGTTCGAATCATAATCAAGTGGATGGGCTGATATTTGAAGATAATGCGGCTTGTATCGCCCAAGTTCGGGGAAGTTATATCAAAGAAGATCAAACCAAACATATTTCTCCCAAATTATTCTATACTCACGAGCTTTAGAATACTGGTCAAATAGACGTGAAGCAAATCTGATCATTCATTAATCTAATTGATTTATTAACAAAATTATTACCGATGCAACGTTCGAGAAGCTGGTTTACGATATCGGAATGAGAAAAATTTTCAAATTAGAAAATTAAATGTACGAGGATTATCGCTAGGAGGAGAATTTTGGTAATATTAGATTCACCAACTGTACACTTTTTCCTTCGTCGAGGTTTTATCTCAGTAAATTTTTTTGGCAAGGTTTTA
Source organism: Cardiospermum halicacabum (assembly GCA_031304145.1). Taxonomy (NCBI): domain Eukaryota; kingdom Viridiplantae; phylum Streptophyta; class Magnoliopsida; order Sapindales; family Sapindaceae; genus Cardiospermum; species Cardiospermum halicacabum. The sequence continues at coordinate 28,675,183 of CM062391.1, read as the reverse complement.
ACGAGGTTGATAAATTTTGAATTGGTGAAACCAAGAAGAGTGTTGTATATTAATGGGGCACGTGTCTTTCCACAATTCAAGTTTGCATGTAAAATAACGTGTCAATGTTTGAGTATATGTATGGTTAATCATACAATTACTTTATGAGTATATATAATGTCTCGATATGATAATAAATCAAATATATACTTTTGGTGATATTACTCTGCACTATATTTCTCTTTTTTAATCTTTTATTTATGTCCGGTCTATTATTTGAGACAATTGAAAGATCACTCATGTTATTAATTTGGACGAAAACAACTACATGTGCTTATCTTTATCTTCTTAATTTTTTACCTATTCAATTTATTATGTTATCATCTGAGCACGTGCTTTTATCCTCTACTCCAATTCTGTTTTTCTTAATAAGGAAATATATAATGAAAACTAGTGGAATTAAAGTGTAATTTAGTAATTTTGGTTTGGCGCAAGATTTGCTGTCGTTGCTGCTCTAGTTTTTCCTATATATATATATATGTGAGGAGGGATACTTTTGACACCAAATCTCCAAAGTATTAAATTTATACTAAATCTTCTACCGTCAATGTAAAGTAAGTTGAATGGTTGAGATATTTTATTTTTTTTCTTACTTCTCTCTCCTCTCTTTTCAATATCAATTATTACTTTCTCTCTCCCATTAAAAGTCATAATTCTTTTTTAAAAAATTATTTTTTAAAAAAAAATCTTTATTTTTAATTCATTCCAACCGTTATCTTTATATTTATATGACCAAACTAGCTATAAGAAATGACGTTAGTTGTTCTTTTTTTAAACATATTTGAATAGTTTTATTATTTCAAATAGTTTTATTATTTCAAATTTTGACATTTCTGGAGATCATGAACAAGAACATGGTTCAGAATAATGGGTTTGACTTGCTAGTAAAGATGTGTTGAGTATGACTGACAGTATTATTATAATTGGAGATATGTATTTGGATCTAATAGATGATATTATATTTAATGATTTATGTGATTATATTTTATAGTTATATTGATGTGTGATTATATTATTATACAAACCAAAATAATTTTGAAGATGACTGTAAATAAATTATTTTGAAAAGTTTTGATAAAATTCAAAGTGATATGCAATATATCTGAAAAGTTAAAAAGCTTGTGATGGAATTTGAGTGCACAGTGTCAATAGTTTGCAAATTATTAATTTTTTATAATCAATTTTAAGAGTTGTTGAGTGTTATAGTGAATTGTTTATTTTTAAAATGGATTAATAATTAATTATATTATTATATTAAAAAATTCAATTGGTTTATATATATATAGTTAAAAAATTAATTTTAAAGGATTTTAAAGAAGAATGAAGAAAAATTATAAAAGGATTATACCCTTTTGATAATAATTAATTAAAGAGAGAAAGTAATAATTAATTTAAAGCATCGATTGAAAAGAGGAGAGGGAGAGAAGTGAGGAAAGAGAAATAAAATATCTTAACCATTCAAGTTACTCTTCATTGACGGTAGGAGATCTGGTGTAAGTTTAATATTTAGACACCAGGTGTCAAAGTATCCCTCCTCTCTATATATATACATATATAAATATATATATATATATTAAAAAAATGGAACTTTTTTTTGTGGGCCATCAAAAGATTGAGTTTCAAAAATAGGCCCATTCTAAAATTGTTGGAAAAGTAATCTTTCCAAAACTTTATATTCACTCTATAGGCTATAGGCTATGCTGACTTATTTGCCCTTATAATTTAAAATTGAATTAATAAACCTAAATAAAAATAAAAGAAATTAAAGAAAATGTAATATTCCCGAAATACCCCTTTCTCTTGATTGAACCCTTCAAACTAAAATAGCGTTTTTCTTCTTTAGATTTTGATTGCAATTTCAACAGCCATCGACGACGCCATCGACGACTCCATCAACAATGTTAAATCTGCAGCTCTCCCGAACGACGTCGTCAAGCAGTAGTCTCCACTGCTTGACTAATAGAGGTTTTAAGAAGAAGAAGATCGAATTCATTCGATTTCGGAAGAGTTTTGTTGTAGCAACGATGACTGAACCGTACAATTTCAAGATCAATTTGAATGAATACATGGTCACGCTTCAGAAGCCTCTCAAAATTCGATTTGCGATGTCTGCTGATGGCAGAATCTTTGTTAATGCTCTCAAAAGAGGGGTAATATTACTAAAATTGAACCGATTCTTGATTTTGATTGATTCCTATTGAGATTTTTAGGAACTGTTGTGTGATTTGATGTTCTGTAGAGTAATGCGGAGAAGTCCAAGCTATTTGGGTTAATCAACGTCAATCAAATTGTTCTCAGACCTTAACCCAGGTATCTAATTGGTTATTGATGTCATGAATTAGATGTTGTATTGATGTAGAAATGACATGATAAGTTTCTAATGTAGGGATTTCAGTAGGGTTGTTTTCATCAGTAGTGAAGGCATTATTGATAATGTTAACAACTAATCAATTTGAATTATTGCTGGAAGTGCTCAATCGATGTGTAATTTTTCATAATCGTAACTGCGATTTGTGTTGTGATCAGTTACAGTTTGAATATAATGTTAATGAATTGATATGTAGGATATTGAATGTTTCAGTTCTAACTTGTTTTTGTTGATGTAAAATAATATTTGATGAATGCTCAATTGATTTGAATAACTTGTATTACTTATGAATAAGAGTAACATAACCTTTGATATGTAGGATATTGATTGTTTAAGTTTTGTATTGTTTTTATGAAGAAGAATAACTGAACCATTGTTTTTATTGTTTAATGTTCTTGTTTCGCTGATTTCATTTTTTTATATGGGTTGTTTACTGATTTGATTTTAATTGATTGACTATTTCCTTATGTGATATGAGTTATGATATTTTTTCTTGATTTGATTATATGAAATGAGTTATTTCCTTTTCCTTATTAGATTGATTTAATCTTAATTGATTAACTATTTCCTTTTTTTAGTTTAATTGATTTGATTATATTTTCTAATATGGACTTAATTTTTATAGTCTTATAATATTCAAGAAAGATCTTGATGAGTCTAGTGTTTGCAGGTTTAGTCCTAGCTTATGGACGGTGATAACTTGAAGTTTGCTTCTACCGAAAGGAATATTAGTCTGATGATTTATAGTTTATTAGTTGGTAACTATAAGTGCTATTATAATAAAAATTTTGAGGAGTATTTATTGTGTGTATTTCCAGACATATTTATTTGAAGATACAGTGAAAATAATGTGAATTATATTCAATATGTTCTAAATTGCTTATATAGGGAGTTTGAAAAGAGCTCATAGAAATTGAAAAGCTGTCAATAAATATGAAAACATTTCAAAACCGATCATTGGGCAGATCCAATAAGTAGAAAATGTCGACTTTGTGTTTGATGTTTGTTGTAGCACGCAGGGGATGGTTACGTTGTGAAACTACTAAAAAAAATTAGGGGTCACCCCTAGTTGGTGCACTAGCATGAGCATTCCCAAATGTAATAGCAGATTGTTAAGATGGTGAAGGAAGCACTTGGTCTACTCAAGATGGATGAGCCATTGTAACCTTTGTTTGTACTTGAATTCAACACAAAAAAAATCCCTTTACGGATTGGTCAGTGGTCTTAGTTGAGTCCAACCGGTTCTAAGGGAGTTTGAAAAGAGCTCATAGAAATTGAAAAGGTAAATAAATATGAAAACATTTCAAAACCGATCCTTGGTAGATCTAATGGGCAGAAAATGTCGGCTTTGTGTTTGATGTTTGTTATAGCACGCAAATGATGGTTTCGTTGTGAAATTACTAAAAAAAAATTAGGGGTCACCCCTAATTGGTGCACTATCATGAGTATTCCTAAATGTAAGAGTAGATTGTTTAGATGGTGAAGGATGAACTTGGTCTACTCAAGATGGATGAACCACTGTAACCTTTATGTGCACTTGAATTTGACACAAAACAATCCCTTTAAGAGTATGTCAGTGGTCTTAACTAAGTTCAAGCGGTTCATAGGGAGTTTGAAAAGAGCTCATAGAAATTAAGAAGGTCAATAAATATGAAAACATTTCAAAACCGATCCTTGGGTAGATCTAATGGGCAGGAAAGGCCGGCTCTGTGTTTGATGTTTGTTATAGCACGCAAGGGATGGTTTCGTTGTGAAATTACTAAAAAAAAAAAAATTAGGAGCCACCACTAGTTGGTGCACTATCATGAGTATTACTAAATGTAAGAGTAGACTGTTTAGATAGTAAAAGAAGAACTTGGTCTACTCAAGATGGGTGAACCATTGTAACATTTGTTTGCACTTGAATTCGATACAAAACAACCCATTTGGGATTGGTCAGTGGTCTTAGCTAAGTCTAAGCGGTTCTAAGGGAGTTTGAAAAGAGCTCATGGAAATTGAGAAGGTTAATAAATATGAAAATTTTTTAAAACTGATTCTTGGGTAGATCTAATGGGCAGGAAAGATCGGCTTGTGTTTGATTTTTGTTGTAGCACGTAAGGGATGGTTTCATTATGAAATTACAAAAAAAAAATTAGGGGTCACCCCTAGTTTGTGTACTATCATGAGTATTATTTATAAATGTAAGACTGGATTGTTTAGATGGTGAAGGAAGCACTTGGTTCACTTAAGATGGGTGAACCATTTGCTTTTGTAACCGCTGTTTGCACTTGAATTCAACACAAAATAACTCTTTAGGGATTGGTCAATGATCTTAGCCAAGTTGAATTTGTTATAAGAGAGTTTGAAAAGAGCTTATAGAAAAGGAGAAGTTGTTAATAAATATGAAGACATTTCAATTACTGGGTACATTTTAACACATATTGGATTCTAATCTCTGATATTTTAAAGCAAACACAATATCTCTGTAGTGGTGCCTACTGTTCCTAGAACAACCTAACATGTAATGGCAGAAAGCTCCAACACACTCAAAATATCAACAAAGCCGGCATTCTTAAAGCTCACAGAAACTTTATTCACAATTAACTTAGAGATATTGTAAACAATCAATTGTCTCCATAAACTCATTCAAGCAATCAAGAGTAACAAAAATACAATAATAATTCTATTGCGTACTAGTCAAATAGATCGAATTGAAATTTAAACCAAAACAATTAGAACACGCAAGAGAGAATTTAGCGATTTGGAGAACATTTTCTTCATTAATTTCTAAATCATCAAATTACAGAACACAATAGAAGAAAACCACACAAAAATCCCCAATATCATTAACTACAGAACCCTAGCCGCCGAAATCATAGAGAGTCATACTCTACCTCTTCAAAACATAGACGACATCCATAACAAAGATTAGAGGTTCTACATCCCATTCCAATATCTTACCTTTATGGAGTGAAGGAGTGCGGTAGGACAAGACGGATAATGGAAGAGATGGTCAGAGTCGCATAAATGGTTATGGAAGCGACGACGGAGGAGGGGGAGACAGAGATGGATGTTGGGAAGACGAAAACAACGGAGATGGATGCTACGGAAATGGAAGCAACGAAGGAGGAGGAGGATAAGCGATGGAGGTGAGATTAAAAGATGATTTGGTAGAGGTGGAGAAGGAGGAGCGGTAAAGATGATTTGGGAGAAGAGGAATGATGGAAACCTATTGGAATCTATTTTATGTGTGTGTTTTTTTTAATTTTTTTAATGATTAATTGTAATTAGGGATAGAAAAGTCATTTCACTTTAAAATATCAAATAAAATCTATTTAAATGGCATTTTTGTTAATAAATTTTCGAGTTCAGGATAAAAAAGTCAGCACAGCCTATAGAGTGAAAATAAAGTTTTGGAAAATTAGTTTTTCAACAATTTCAGAATATGTCTATTTTCGAAAGTCAATTTTTTGATGGCTCATTCCATATAAATTTTCCAAAAAGGGAAGTTCATAGTCATATCATCAGCCTATTGGAAAATAGTTTAAGAAATCTGGCGAGTTTATTTATTTATAATATCTCTCTTCAACTTATAAAGTCCCATATGATACTATATTTATTATTTTTAACTTCTTTTATTATTTTCTCACTATCTCTATCCTCTCAAATTACCTAATTTGTAATATTTATTATTTTGTATATAATTATTTAAATAATTTTTTAAATATATAATTATGGAACTAAATCAAATTAAGTAAGAGCATTTTATAAAAATCTTAAACATAAAACTTTTTTTTTTTCATTGTTTTTAATTACTTAAAGATGCTCATAAATATAGTAACTATTTTTAACAGAATTAAGTATTCACTTAAGAATAAAATAATTTGAGGAAATAGAAAGCCTAAAACAGATACATAATCCAGTAGCAAACAAATAAAGAATTTTAAAGTAATTGAAAGAGCAAATTTGATATTCGCTATGGTTACGCTGTCGACTACAAGATTGGTAATGATTTTTTTATCAACAAGCAAATCCACGTCGTTTTCTGAGTCAATGAGAAAATCCATCGGGAAAACGAAACTGCATTGGTTGTCTCCCATTGGAATGACAATTGAATTTGCAAAAATATTGAACATTTAGAACTAGGGATGAAAAAAAAATCCACTAACTAAAGAACCCGTGGTTGTCCATCCACAAACCCTACCATGGGTTCGGGTTCGCAGGTTCGGGTTTTATTTTAAATCTATTAATAGTTGTGGGTTCAAGTTCGGTGACCCTAATCTCAATTCATGAATCCGTAATTTTTTTTAATTAGAAAATAAAGTTATATATTTTTATAATTTAAATTTACACAATTTTTTTAATTATTTTTTCTTTAATAATTAATGTCATTTTCATTTTTTAAAATAAAAATCTAAATAAAACCCACGTAAATTTTAGCATCACTAATTGTCTAAACTAATTGTTACATGGAGTAAATTTCAGTTTAAAACCATAATAAAATAATAAAAGTGTTAAATACCGCATGCCAAAATGTTAAATACCGTAAATTTTTCCAATTATACCCTTAACATAATTGCATAAAAAAGTTAGTAGTATAGTTTTAATAAATTCTTTTTCTTGTTTGAATTTTTTCATCAAAAATAGAATAATACAGAACATTCACAAATTTAACAGTATAGTTTTAGTGAAATTCTTTATCCCATCATCTTAACTCGTTTAATTTTTTCTTCAAATCTAGAATTTTGATAGTGTAGTTTTAATAAAAAAAATTTCTCTCATTATCTCAACTCGTTTGAATTTTTTCTTAAACCATATTATAAAGAAGATCCACGGAAGTAATTCAAACGACGATAATGAATGAAGTGAGTTTCAGGATTGTCAACAATATGGAAATAATATTTGTCTTCCAGTTTTATGTACCATATAAATTTTAAAACTCTTGCACGAATTCAGTTTACATCTACCTTATCAATTATTCTCTCCATGATATCACTCTTCACTCAAAACTTTGGAACCGTGAACATGATCTATTTCTGAGTGACTAAAAAACGAAAATTTTGGAGAATTTAGTTGCACCTTTAGACATATTTGTTATTTAACGAGATTTCAGATTAAAACACAGCACATCATTTCTTTCTTTTCACCCTCCATAATTGGACTTGAGATTTTCTTTATAAATTCATCTATGTTGAAAAGGGTATAATTGATATTTTGATTGCGGTATTTGATAAATTTGATGCGATATTTAGTAATGCCCTAAAATATTAGTAATAGATTGACATGAACTAATTTTGATTTTGAATTTTAAATTTTTAATTATTATTTCTTTTTATTTAAATTTATTTTTTTTCAGGTATCTGCGGTGCACCCGAATCCACGGATTCAAATCCAACCCGAATCCATTAAAATACACCGGATTCGGGTGCACGTAAATGGATTTGGGTTTGGGTTCGGGTTCGGGTTTGCACCCATTGTCATCCCTATCTAGAACCTTCTATTAGGATAGTGCTCATGTGACTAATAGATACAGAAATCCATGCAAAGATTAACAAAGTCTACAATCGAGCTCATTTGAGAGGGACTATTATATTCTAATTCTAAATAAATAAATAATTATATTTAATTTTTTAAATTTTATTTATTAGTACCTGTTTTAAGAATATTTTTAATAACACTTAGATACATAAGACCGTCTAGAATATTTTATCCGATCCCTTCTCTGGATACATGTCTTAGTGAGCTATTTCGTGAGGAACAACGTCTTCTCACTCAAACTACCATAAGCAAGTGCAACTCGATCTCTTCCACAGTGGCTTTTGCAACTCATGGTAAGACAAAAAGTAGAGAGTTGAGTACCATCCAATGTTTTTGTTGTAAAAAGTATGGTCATTTTTCTTCCAATTGTCCTCATAAGTTTTGCAACTACTGTAAGAAGGATGGTCATATTATAAAAGAATGCTCAATTTGTTCTCCAAAGAAATTAAAAATTGCATGTACTGCTACGATTAATTCCTCTAGTGCCGAAAGTTCAGTAGTCACGACAACTCACTCATAAAATGCATATATTACTATTTCATCCGTTACTCCTGAAATGATCCAACAAATGATTGTTTCGGCTTTTTGTGCTTTAGGAATTTTAGTTAAACCCTTTTCTAAATCCACTCCTTGGTTATTTGATAGTACAGCTTCAAATCATATGGTAAATAATGCTAAATTCCTAACTAATGTCCACAAATATTTTGAAAATTTCTAAATTCATACCACTAATGGTAGTTGGTTTGTCTATCACACAAACTGGTGACATTTCTTGCTCTTTCACCAATATTTTTATTTATCCTAATTTTACCACCAATCAGTTATCTATTAGACAATTAGTTGATAATGATTTGACAGTGTAGTTTTCTAAATTTGGTTGCATTGTGCAGGATCAACATTCCGGGAAAATAATCGCAAGGGGACTTAAAATTGGACGTCTTTTTCCTTGTATTCTATCTTCGTCATCATGTTTAGCATTACCATCTATTATTTAAAATTTTGTTTTTGTTGATAGAATATGGCATAATCATTTAGGACATCCAAATTCTAGTGTCTTTCAATTTGATTGTGGTTCTTGTAAGTTTGGTAAAAGTAAAACACTACCATTTCCTACACACACCCCAAATAATGTTCAACCTTTTGATTTGATACGTAATGATTTGTGGGGTATGTCATCTACTACTTCCCATGAAAATTATAAATACTTTGTGACATTCGTTGATGACCATAGTAGATTCACTTGGGTTTATTTTCTACGTTTGAAAAAAGAAGTTTTTTTCGTGTTCACATTTCCATGCATACATTCAGACAATTTTCTACAAATATCAAAATCTTACATTCTTATAATAGTGGTGAATACATGTCTGATTCTTTTCAAGAATTTTTACAGCATCATGAAATAATTTCCCAACGGTCTTGTCCTTCAACTCCTCAACAAAATGGGGCAGCTGAAAGAAAAAAACAGTAATCTTCTTGATGTCATTTGTACCCTTCTGTCAGAGTCATCTATACCTTCTCGATTTTGGTGTGAAGTTCTTTCCACTACTGTTCACCTTATTAATAGGTTGCCTTTTCTATTTTGAATAATGTGTCTCCTTTTACTAAATTGTTTGACCATTCTCCTAGTTATTTTTATTTTTGTACATTTGGTTGTGTGTGTTTTTTTCATCTTCCTACTCATGAACATACAAAATTGAGTGCTCAGTCAATTCAACGTGGTTTTCTAGGATATTCTGTGCATCCAAAATATTATTTATGTTATGATCCAAATTTGCGTCGTATTCGAATTTCTAGGAATGTTGTCTTTTTTTAAAATCAATTTTTTTTCACTAAACTTCTAGATCCTCCTAGTAATTATGAATCATTTGCATCTTTACCACTGTTTACTGATATGTCTGCAGATTTGACTATATCTAAACCTTTAATAGTGTACCACAGACGTCTTTATACCAAGACTCTAATACCTGATGAGCCCCTTCCCACTCATCCACTGATTGTTGATTCTGTCCCTGCAACTCCTCCTAACCCTCTTCGACGATGTCCTCGTGGTCGTCGACTAGTTCGTCGACCACCAAATAGGTTTGGTTTCACTCCTCATTTATCATTAGCAACCACTTTGTTTTCTATTCCTATTTCATCATCTTATAAACAGGCAATAAAGCATGAGTGTTGGCGAAAAGCTATTGAAACTAAGCTTCTCGCACTAGAAGAAAATCAAACTTGGGATGTTGTATATATCCCTCTTTTGTGAAACTTATTAGCAATAAGTGGTATTCTCTATCAAGCTTTATTCTGATGGTTCTTGGATTGTTACAAGGCTCGCTTGGTTGTCTTTGGAAATAAGTAAGAATACGTATAGATTATGATGAGACATTTGTGCCAATTTCCAAAATGACTACTATAGGGACTATACTAGCTCTTGCTGCCTCTCAATCTTGGGACTTACATCAAATAGACGTTAAGAACGTTTTTTTGTACGCTGATCTCAAGGAATAAGTATATATAAAACTTCCCTCTAGTATGCCTACTTTCTCTCCTACTAATATTTGCAAACTGAAACGTTCTCTTTATGGTCTCAAGCATGCACCGAGAGCATGATTTGAAAATTTTCAGAATACTTTGCTCAGTTTCTCCTTCATACAAAGTTAATATGACTCATCTCTATTTTAACGCAAAACCAGTACTAGTATAGTTGATCTACTTATTTATGTCGATGATATTATCATTAATGGTTCGGATCCCTCTGTCATCTTTGAAGTTCAAAATTTGTTGAATTCAACTTTTCATATGAAAGATGTTAGTCATCTCACATATTTTCTGGGATTAGAAGTGCATCATCAACCCCAAGGTATTTTACTGCCAATTGGTAGGAAGTTTGATTTATTTGACAATAACTCATCCAGACATCTCTTATGTTGTTCATACTGTGAGTAAATCTATGCAATTACCACATTACCTCTACTTAGCCTCTGTTTGTCGCATAATTCGAGGTTTCCTCGGTACATCTAGTCGAGGTTTATTCTTTCCCGCGGCTTCTTCTCATCAACTCCAAGCATACAGTGATTCTGACTGGGCAAGATGTCCATATACTAGAAAATCTACAACTGGATGGTGTATGTTTCTTGGTAATGCCCTCATCTCTTGGAAATGCAAGAAGCAAGATTGTATGTCTAAATCATCCACTGAGGTAAAGTATTGAGCCATGGTTGATGCATGTTCTGAAATCATTTGGTTATGAGGTCTACTTATAGAACTTGGTTTCTCTCAACTCCAACCTACTCCCCTACATGCTAACAATACGAGTGCTATCCAAATAGTTGCCAACCTAGTCTACCATGAACACACTAAGTTGATTGCCACTTTATTCGTGACGTCTTTGACCATAGAGTTATTACTCTTCCAAACATTTCTACAACTCCTCAGCTTGCTGATATTTTCACCAAGTCCATGACCCGTCATCGTCATAATTTTTTTATCAACAAATTGATGCTTATGAATCTTCCAGCATCAATTTGATGGATGATATCAAAGAATAATTAGCTTGATTCTCTCATCTAATTGCTCCAACATATTGCTAGAATTAAGGTGATTAATGTATAGTCAATAGTTGTAATTTAAAATTTGTCAATTAGAGGCTAAATTAGTGAGTATAATATTGTAATAGGCTGAAATTCAGCATGTATATCACTAAATAATAAGAAATCTCCAAGGAGAAAAATCATTCACTCAATACATAATCTCTAAAGTGTCAATTTACACCTAATATTATAGGTTGAAATTTGATATGAATATGAAGAACTTGGTTTATCTATTAGCCTGTATGATTTGGTTCATAATTGAATGATAAATTGTTAATGGTATCTACTGGTGTGGGCCTGTGAACAAGAAATAAAAAATCCAACTTCGAAAATTCATCAAATATTTCATGCTTATTCTTAAGTTAGTCAACTTTAATAATTGGAGTTTTGGTAAAATTAAAACGAGAAAAGAGGGTTTCAGGGAAGGAATTATTTGACGAAAAATTTCTGTCACTACTTATGATGGATTTGTGAAATTTTTTTAATGAAAATATTGGAATAGATATTTAAGTATGGCAGTGTTGGATTTGTAACGAAAAAATTCCGTCACAAATAGTACCGTTACAAATCCATCACAAAATTGTGACGAATTTGTGTCAGCCACATTTCCAACAATATTAATGACGAATTTTACAAATAATTTGTCTGTCACAAATATATTGTCAAAAATCTGTCGCAAATATAGCGAATTTACGACACAATCACAAATCCATCACAAATGTTACAAATTCCCAGTACCCTCATAAATCCGTCATAAATGTTAAGAATTCTTAACGCCTTCACAAATACGTACAAGTTTAAGTATAAAATTAATTTAAAATAACCTCTAATTATTATTGTTAATTATTTATTACTATTTATAATTTATTCATAAAAATATAACATTAATTAAATATAAATAATATATACGTGTAAAATTAATTTTAAATAATAAATTTATTAAATTAACTAAAATGATGGAAATTCATATCATCATATATAAATAATATACTTTTAAATTACCATAAAATTATAAATAATATTCAAAAAATTATTATCATTATTATTTTCTTAAAATTCAGTGATATATATATTTTAATTTAATATCATATAATAATAATTATTTATTAATTTTATAACTATTTATTAATTATGTTAGAGTCCAATTTTATCTTACCCATATAATCACTTCAAATACAATAAAAATAGGGGGTTGTTATTTCCCACAGCCTAATTACTAAAAATAACATTTTTTTTCCAAATATAACCTTATAATGTTTTTTAATATATAATCAAATTTAATTCTACAAAATAAATTAATTTATTTTATAATTTTTTTAATACCATTTGTATCCTTGAAAATATCCTTTTATTTATGATGTTTTGTAGTTTGATGGGATTGATATTTTTTCAGGATGATATTATAAACCTTAAACCCTAATAAAATATCATAATTCTACTAGACATAAATATATGGTCCGATGCGGAGTCATCTTTAATGTTCTTCATAAACTTAACAAGATCTTAGTTTTCATTAAAATCATATTAACGAGGAAGAGAATGAGACTCATGATCATTCACTCTCATATCTGTACTCAAACAACATAAAACAATTAGTGAACTAACTGTATATTAATCATTTATTTTTTAATTACATAAACTGCTTTTGATTTGTAATGTATTTGTTCAAAGGATTATTTCCAAAAACCACCCAATTTTTGAAACATTTTACTTCTGGCACCTGGTTTTGCAAACTTATACCAAATCACCCCAAACCACCCAAAATTAAAACCACTAGTGGTTTTGGTGAGGTGTGGGTGGTTTTTATATTATTGAGTGGCTTTGCTAATTATTTAGTTTTAATAGTAATTATTAAATTTTTTGTTTAATAATTTAACTATAATTTAAATATTTTATTAAATAATTTAAATATTTTTTATTTAAAATTTTTTAAAATTTTAAATAATTTTTATTTTAAATAAATTTTATTTTTTAATATTTTTTTATTTTAAATATTTGTTTAATGAGTTTTAATAATTTTAGTTTTTAATTTTTATTTTTAAAATTTACTAAATTAAAAAAAATTATTATACAGATTTAATCATTTTTAAATATTTGGTTAAATAATCTTTAATAATTTTTTTTTAAATTTTTTTTTTTTTACTAAAACCTGCTGTAAGAGATTATTTAATTATAAGTGTGTATGTTTGAAAATTTATTAAAAAATTTTTTATTATTGTATTATAATTTTATAGGTTCTTAAAAAATATCAAAAAATAAAAAATATTTAAAATTGAAAAATAATTAAAAAATATTGATATATTTAATAGTTATTTTATTTTTGAAAAAATAAATATAAAAATAAAACTCAATTTTTAATTAAAAACTATTTGAATTAGATAATTTTTGGTTCTATGTATAGAATTAAAAATTAAAGGTTGAAAATAAAAATTATTAAATTTATTCAGCTAATTAAATAAAAGAATTAAAAATTTTAAAAATTATTGATACTAGTTGTAGTTTAGTAAAAATAAAAATAAGAAATTAAAATTACAAATTACTAAAGGTAATGAATTAAAAATTTCTAAAGCTATAAAAATATATATTTAAATTATTTAATAAAATATTTAAAAAATTTTACTAAAATTATTAAATCAAAATTTTAAAAATTATTAAAAGTAAACAATTAGTAAAATCACTCAAAAACACAAAAACACTTATAAACACACAAACCACCTATACCTCACCAAAACCACGGGTGGTTTTGGGGTGGTTTGGTATAAGTTTGCAAAACCGGATGCCAGAAGTAAAATGTTTCAAAAATTGGGTGATTTTTGGAAATAACCCTTTGTTCAAATATGAATCAATTGAAGAATTTTAATTTGTAATGTAGTGACAGTAGTTTAGTAAAGATAAAATATGAATCAATTGAGGAGTTTTAAGTTAATTAAACAATTTTATAAAAAAATTAATTTATATTAATTATTAAATTACGGATAATTAAGTAATTTTAATATTATTTAAATAATTTATACTTTTATTATGTTAAAATAGAAAAATAAATTGAAAAAATATTTAAAGTAATTATTTAAATATATCATGGATATTTTAGTAATATTGATGTTTAGTGTAGCAATTTGAGCGTGGAAAATAGCAATCATGTAAAAATAAAAATAAAAAAATCCAATTTTATCACCATACAATTTTATCATGTCTTAAAACATCTATATGATGAGAGTCAAATTGAAAAATCGCTTCAAATCGGGTTCAGTGTTTGTGGCTCGCGGCAGATGCTATTCAGCTCAAAATCCAAAATGCAAATGTCGCCTTCTCTCTCCACCGACGCCGAACAACGCCTCCACAAGCCGAAGATCGTCTTCGTGAAGCATTAGAGGAGCTCCACCGTCGTCAGCTCTTCCCCACCGGTTGTCATCTGCCTTGTCATCACGCTTCCGACGAGTCTTGTGTCACTAACGGCATCGGAAATCTGTGCCTGAGCTTCCTTCTCTCCTATGGTGTTCGTGTTGGCATCGGCATCCTCCTCCGCGCCTTTAAGCTTATTTTCGATTTTTGATCTTAAGGTGATTATATTTTTGTCTTTTTCAATGTTTTTGTCATTTTTGTTTGTTGTTTATTTGTGGATGAGTGAGTGTATTTTTGAAACGATGCAGTAACTTGTATCGGAGAAAGATCTGATCGGTAGAGAAGAAGCATGTCGAATTGGTTTGCTTTTTGGTGGATTCACTGGCTCTTACCATGCATTTAGATGTTTTCTTAGGAAGTATAGACGGAAAGAGACGCCTTTTAATGCATATGTTTGTTATCAATGCTTACTGATTCACATTGTGCTTGATTTGGTGTCTATCTCTGTTTTCTTGACCTTGTTTAAGGGGTTGTGATTTGGTGTCAAATTTGTATTCTATTTATGCTGATACCGGAAACCTAAATGCACCATGTCTCGAAGGCAGTTAGTATATCAAGTGTAATTGACATTTAAAAATGAACTGAGGTTGGCCGATCATTTGTTCCCAGTTGTGCATGAAATCAGTTAGTATTAAGATGGTGGGTTTTCTTGATACAGGCTTAACATAGCGTCAACTGTTTGGAGGTTCCACTAGTTTAGCATGCCCCGGGACCTGATTTGGATAGGCTTCCCTCTGTACTAAGC
Source organism: Cardiospermum halicacabum (assembly GCA_031304145.1). Classification (NCBI taxonomy): domain Eukaryota; kingdom Viridiplantae; phylum Streptophyta; class Magnoliopsida; order Sapindales; family Sapindaceae; genus Cardiospermum; species Cardiospermum halicacabum. The sequence continues at coordinate 28,659,534 of CM062391.1, read as the reverse complement.
GGTAGGTTCCACTTGCCTGATGACTATTGAAAGTAAAGAATATAGTTCTCCGACTTTAAAATGGACTGGATTATATGATGAATTTTATAATAGGGTTATCTCTACGGTTTTGAAAACTGTTCCACTATGCCATTTGAAGGTCAGGAATTAATCTTGTTTGTTCCAAGGCATTATGTTCAGTGCTAACTGTTCCATAGTTTTCAAGAGAAACTGAAAATCTGTTTTCTACCCAAGTTTGAAACTAAAACTAGCCCAATCTAATTTTTTTTTCATGGAGATCTTTCCCTATCTATGGTGGAAGGTCTTGTGTAGTGTCTATGGTGTCATAAAGTAATAAAAAGGTAGTGTTAATTAGTTTCCTTATTGTATTCTTGTGATGGCAGCAGATACTGTATTTGACTGAATTGTCATAACTTCCCAGAAGCAGGTTCAGTCTTTCTGGAAGCATGAAAGTAAGGGAACTTTGAATTAGTTTGATTTACTCAGTAGTGCTTAATTTTCTGCATTTTAGGGAGTTATAGTTCTTTTCCTCAGTTTGCTGCAGGCATCTTCATGAGGCCTTTCTTTCTTATTCTTTACTTCTTCAGCTTTCTATCTAACTAAAAGATATTCCTCATTTCTGGTCCTTGCGTGTCAGGGCAGCTGGAACTCCAAATATTAGGATCAGTGTTGTTGGAGCTGGGACAACTAGCGTTTTCCAGGAAGTAATGCAGGAAGTAATGCAGTCATCAAACCATTTATTGGATCTGGCTTTCACACCATCAAAAGGTTTCATGAATGACCATTAATGTGATTAGCTAATACAAATTACTATTTTATTAATTTTATGGTGTTCATTGTGCATCATTTAGTAATCTTGAACAATGGATGAAATACTTAACTTCTTGCAGCCGTTTCAGGCTTATATCTTTCAGCATGAACTATGAATAAAGTTAAGCAATTTTGTCGATCGGATTGTCAAATATTCAGCGCAAATCTTTCATTTACATGCTTATATATTTATTTCTGTTTTCCAATAGATTTAAAGTTACATGTGGAAATCAACGTAGATTTTAATGCTAATCTTACATTTCATAATATGCTTGACTTTGGTTTAAGGTTGGAATTGTGTCCGATTTTTTTTTCCTGTGTGCCTTTGAAGTGTAGAGGTGAATCAATTAGATTGTTGACAGCAGAATTATCATGATGTAACTTGAACTTTGTTTGTGGTTCGTTCTGTGGTTTGTGTATCCATGTTGCCTCTGTTAAGCCTTCATTATATTGCTCAATGATTTGAACCTTTGGTAAATTATTTTCTTGCAGCTACTGGTAAGTTCTGGCTTCACAGCTCCTTAAAAATGGGACTAATAAGTGCACTGTTCTATATCCGGCTTCGATGAAAGCTAGCAATGAGATTAGGCTTCTGTTATAAGCTTGTTTTCACTGCATGCACTTCTTTTTCCTCTTGCCCAACTCTTTTCTTCTATATTTTGGGCAGTCCGTATTTATTCTTGGTCCAATATTTCTTCATTGCTTGTTGGTAGAGTCACTGTACAAGTATAAGCTCATTGCATCCCCAAGATCCTGGAAAGAAGGGACATACTCAGGTTGGCACAGACCGGCAGTGGCAAAACTGCAGCTTTTTCTCTGCTGATTCTCCCGCGTTTGGCGGAGGACCTGTATGGTGTTTTGGCATTGGTTGTGACTCCGATGAGGGAGCTGGCATCTTAGCTGGCGGAGCAGTTTAAGGTAGTTAGGTCGTATTTGCATTTGAGGTGTGAAGTTGTGGTTGGTGGTATGGATCCTGATATACCTCTTGTCTTCTCTAGAACCAAGGTATGTTCATGAAGAGTCCAATTTTATTTCATTTGTTATGTATTTAGAAGTAGTTAATGATGGAGAATGTTTAGAATTAGAGGACAAGTATTAGCTGAATCATAATTGTGTTATCTGAAATGCGAAGTTGAGAAATTTGTTAGAATTATTTGACTCTGTAGATACTCTGTAAGTTTGAAGTATCTGAGTTTAAGATGTTGGTACTCTAGCTTTAGTGAATACTGTAGCTTACTGTTTTGAATTGTGAGTGTTCAACTAATTGTAGGGTCTTACTGGGAGAGTTTTAGAATGGTAGTGGTGTAGGATTCCGGTTGGTTGGTTTCTAGTGTTAGTGTTCGGTTGCTTACTAAGATTGGAAGTTTTGTTCAGAGAATCTAGTATAATATGCTTTTCATAGATGATATGCTTTTTATAGATGAAGAATATGGTTTTTGCTTTTGATATTATTACATGTTTATGCATAGAGGGGAGTCTAGGTTGTTGGATCGGGTACTTAATTCGTGTTATTCTTTTGTCTTTTATAGTTTTTAGTACTGGATGAAGCGAATAGAGTGTTGGATGTTGGGTTTGAAGAGGAACTAAGAGTGATTTTTCCGTGTTTGCCGAAGAATCCACAAACACTATTATCTTTGCAACAATGACTAATGACTTACAAACACTACTCGAGCTATCTGGAAATAAGGCCTACTTTACAAAGCTTATGAAGGTTTCAAGACTGTTGACACTCTTAACCAACAGTTTATCAAAATGCCAAAGATTTTTTTTTTTTTTTTTTTAGTTATCTTGACTCTTTATCATTAAAGGAAATTAGATTATAATCTGATTGGAATCATATTTATTACTAAAAGTTCATTTTATTTATTTATTAAATTATTAAATTTAGCAGGAATTTGATTCATAAATACAAATAGTCTCTTTTTTTTTTTTTTTCAAATTGCGTCACAAATTCCATCAAAAATGGTTATAAATAAATAAATCCCTCACAAATCTATCACAATGCGCATTTTATACAAATTCATCTCAAATATTTCACTACTTCATTACAATTGTGACGAAATTAACTAATAAGGTAAAATTTGTGATGAAATAATTTAACATTTGTAATGGAAATATTCTCTCACAGAAATACTGTGACGGGAACAAATCATCGCAATCAAGTTTGCGCAATCAAGTTTGCAGGTCTCTTGATTGATGAAATTTATTTGTCACTACAGATTTTTAGCGATGAATTTTACCCTCTCAGTGACGGAATGTATGTTGCCATCAATTAAAGTCAATTTTCTTGTATTGATTGTTTTCATAAAAGCAAGAAAATTTAGTTGGTAAGACTTTAGTGAGTAGATAGTGGTTGTGATGAAAATACTTGGGTTCATGATCAAAATTTAGTTGTGGTTTGCTAATTCTTTTGATTATATTTGCTATATGATTTTGAGCTTAAGAAGGGTGCAGGAATTAGGTCATCTGCAGTTTATTAACGTATCAGATTTGCTTAAGCGTGATCATATGGTTATTGGGATATTAAAGTTCGAACAAGATTATCATAACGATCTTTTGGTTCAGATGTGAAAAAGAGATATCAACCTGGAAGAGAACAATGAAGAGATAGATGATGTTGAAGCTGATGACAGATGAGAGCATTGAAGATGACATGAATCTAGGAGAGACTTTAGAAGCAGAAAATAGCCGAGTCTGAACAGATTGACGTAGCGAGTGATGAAAATGTCCATGCAGTCTCAGAGGATCAGTTAAATTCACAATCTGATTATTCAAAATATTAGTTCCATCTCTGCTAACTTTTTAGTCTTTTTGATCTCCAGATGATGACCCGAATCTTTTTTTTTTTTTTTTTTTTTTTTTGATTGTGCATTGTCATGTTAATCCAGATTAGCACTATTTCATGTTTTTGTTTGTTATATGACACAGCAGGTGAAGACAAATCATTTTAAATTCAACTTTAAATTAACAAACTATAGATTTTATGGACATTTGAATTCATACTACGTTATATAACCAATTCCTAGAATAAACTAAGGGGGTGGTTTTATTCCTAATCCATTTCAATCTAGATGACAGGGCTATTAGTACTATATTTGGAACTTAATTATTAGGGTTTAATTATTTTTATTTTAAATTAGAGTTAAATAGTATTTCAATTTCTATTAGATTTTATTTTAATTATTTTATTTTTTTATTTATATTTGTTTAGATTTTCATTATTTATTAGGACACAGCTTATATAAAGAGCTAGTTTATGAAGTTTTAGGCATTCAATTCAGTTCAAATATCAATAAAGTTTGGGAGTATTTTTCAATTATTTTTTTCGACTTCTTGGCTAATAACCAGTTGCTTGAACTAGAAAAAAAATGCTAACTACTTTGACTCTAAATTATCTTTTCGACTTCTTGGCTAACTATCAAGTGCTTGGGTTAGTACGAAGGGTAATAGTCTAAACTCTAGAGAATTAGTGAACCCTAATTAAGGTTATCTAATTCAAATATATTGTGTATATGTATGAGGGTTGTTCGGGACAGAACTTAAATTTCTTGCGGTTGAAATTAGGTCAAATCTAAAATTACTTGCCGTCCAAGTCAAAAATTTGGCTTTACTTATCAGTCAAATTAAAATTAGGTCATCAACATACCACTATTGATATTTTTTTCTTGCAATAAGGGCAGAACTCTCTTTTACCGAAGAGCAAGTATGAAAAGTTTATGCTGATTTGGTATTCTCGACAGCGACCATCATTATTTCCTTGGCGGCTTTTATTTATCCACATTTACTTTCCTTGACTGAGAAAAAGCTGTATAATTTGTAGCTATATTTGTATTAAAGTTTTGCTTGGATTAGAGAATCAAGCTCCTATATCATATGAAATACTAGGGTTATTATCATATGAAATACTAGGGTTATTGGTTAAAGAGCCGTTTATAAAGAGAAAACTTTAATTTTTTTCATCTTATATATTGATATTGAAAAGAGGCTATATAAATACAAAAGTTACCTAAAATATAAACCTACTTAGTCATGTCTGAGTACAAAATTTAAGAGATTAATGCCTAACTAAAAAAACATTAAAAGAAATGATGATTTACATATTTAAGCTTTTTATATAAAAAGTTATATTTTTAGGCTAAAATTAAATTTTTATAAAAATAAATAATGTGTAAAAGTTTTTACTACATACCAAATTGACAATGATACTCTTTTACATTAAAAATTAAAATAAAATTATATAAAATCATGTTAAATAGTGTGTAATGTCATGAATGTCCTTTATTTAAAATTTTGAATTCAATTAATAAAATTATAAAATGACCTTCACAAATTCTCAAAAAGTACCCACCAATTTTATGATAGGTCCTCACAAAAATTAAATAATAATAATGATAAAAAAATACCTAATTTGCTTGAACCCTAACCCCACCCTATGCAACTCAAATCTTTTACGTAATTTCATTGAATCTGTTCGTTTGTAACTTATAATCATATCAATTCTTATCTTTCAACCAATCAACTTAGTGTTCATGTTCCATTGCCAATAAAAGGTTTTTTTTTTTTTTTTTTTTTTTTTTTTTTACGTAATTGGGATTTAGGGCATGTATATTATCAATTTTGTTATAGAGAGATAGAATCTATATTTTTTCTTTGTTCAGGATCTTTGATAACATTCTCTGCACAATTGAGTTGCTATTTCAAATCAACTAAGATGCTGGTTGAAAACCTTCGTGTCGATTTTTTTACAGTCATTTCCCGGTCCCGACAACTGGAAAATAGCGATAATATCAAACAATTTCCCAGCACAAATTACCGGAAAACATATATACAGGTTCCAGGGATAGTAAACCAGGAACTTGTCTTCAGGTATTAATGGTTTCAGGCCTTCATGGCCAGGAACCTATATGAAAGTCTCCCGGTCATTAAACTGGGAAACGTTAACCTATTTCCCAGTGTTAAAGATAGGAAAACGTTTGGGAAGTAGTTTCCAGGTCTCAAACACTTGAAAATAGTTGTAATTTAAGTACGTTTCCCGATTTTCTTGACCGGAAAACCACTAGAGACTACTGTGAGAATTTTATTTTATTTTTTAAATTTTTGCTTTCAGTTTAATTTTATCTAAAATATTTTATTTACTGAATTTCTGTAGGGATCGGAGTAAAAAGGACCATAGTGAAATTTAAAGCGGAATGAATTGATGACGAGTACGATGGTGGTCAAATGGTTGTTATACTTCTTGATACTAGTATCTCATTTTCGCAATTAGTGGACAAACTACATTCAAAGTTGAAGTAAGAATCGAGTTCGCAATTGACCATTCATTCATTTATCACAACTTCAACAAGAGATAGGTATCAAATTGTAGATAATGGTGATTTACAATTTGCAATGGAGGATGATAGTGAGCATTTGTATTTATTTATGGATGCTATATCAAAAGAAAATGGACCTATTGTCTTAGTTACTAGAAGCATTCATCATGTAGATGTTGGTGGACCAAATATGGATATTATCATTCCCACTGCGGATGAAATACATAATGCTTTTTTCACAATTAATGAACCTAATGCATCGGGCATGGCTGAAGATTTGACACATAATAATGAGGCAGTGGATGGTACACAGTCTGAAGGTGATAAAGATTATCAAAATAATTTGAATGATATTGAGGATGACGTCAATTTTGAGGGCGATGAGGAACCTGTATATGTCAGCCTGCCTAATGAACCGAGTTGGGTCTTACCGGGTGCTGGTTGTTATTCATTCAACCAGGAGGTCATATATGCATTGTCAGCTCCAGCCCAGATCAATCCTCTTCAAAAGGGTGAGACATTTAGGAAGAAAAAAGATATGAAAGTAAATATTGGGAAGTATGCTCTAGATTACAAATTCACCACTAAAATAATTCGTTCTAACAATATTCGATTTGAAGTGGAATGCTCGGATGAAACATGCTTGTTTGCATTTCGTGCTAGGCGAGGTACGGGCGCTTCATTGTGGCATGTTTCAGAGTTTGCACCTAAACATTCATGCATACCCAATACACATGCCTCATATCATCGGCCCGTGAAATCCAATCTCATTGGCAATTTGTACTCATCTCGAGTTACCGTGGCATATTACCATCCTAAACAGGTGCAGAATGAAATGGAGGATCGCTATCAAGTCAATATTGAGTATAGCGAGGCATGGAGATCCCTTCAACATGCTTTGAAGTTCGTATATGGTGATGGAGTTGAATCATATCAAATTCTGCCGGCTTACTTTTCTCAGTTGAAATCTTCCAATCCGGGTACTATTACTTTTCTACGTACTAAAGAAGATAACACTTTCTTGTACTCATTTTTTGCTCTAGGGGCCACGATTAGGGGGTTTTATCAGATGTACGTCCGGTAATTGCAATTGATGCAACACAAAGGAAAGGAGAGTATAAGGGGGTGATTATGACTGCAATTGCTCAAGATGGTAATGGCGGAATCTATCCACTAGCATTTGGATTTGCAGATGGAAAAGATAATACTTCTTAGTGCTAGACATGTCTACCCTAATGTCCCACATGTTAAAACAAGCAATTTTAGTGCCTAATGATTTTATCATTGTTTCGGAACGCCATAAAAGTATATTCAATGCTGCTAGACATGTCTACCCTAATGTCCCACATGTTAAATGCTACTACCACTTGACTAATTATTTGAAGCAATACGGTAGTAAGCAGGGAAATGCTGGACGTTTACTGAAAGCTGCCTATTATGCTCACTCGAAGAAAGAATGTGATGCTTTTTTGGATGATATACAACAAGTGAGTCCAATTATTTTCAAGGTGTTGAAAAAGATTGGTAAGGCTAGGTGGGCACGTGCTTATTGTCACGGGAGGAGGTACGCAATGTTGACTTCCAACATTACAGAATCAACGAATATGGCCATTAAGAAAGCTCGTAGGCTGCTTATCACGGTTGCAAATAAATTTTTAAGAGACTTGACCCAACGCTGGTTCTGTGAGATGCAAGAAGGTGCTCAGAAGCTGGTTACCATAGTAACAACCGGGGCTGTTAAACATATTGACGATCTTGAAGATGCCGTCGTGAATAGCACTGCTCGACCAATACTTGCAAGTCGGCGATACTAAGTGACACATGGGGATGATATTCATGTGGTTGATTTTGAAACAAACTCATGTGGATGTAAGACTTGAGATCTTGATCGTCTTCCCTACTCACATGTTATAGCTGCTGCCAGGTATTTTGTTTGTATTTTTGTTTGTATTTGCTTTATTTTAAATGTAATTTTATACAAATTTCTAATGGTATTTATTTATAATATTATAGGTTAATGAAGGTTCCTCCCCACACCTTATGTCATCAATTCTATAGTAAGGAATGGTGGGGAGCATCTTATAACAAACCAATAAATCCTGTTACAAGTATGAGAACATGGTCTGAGCCTAATAAGATTGTCCTACCACCTATAGAAAAGCGGCAATTGGGTCGTCCTAAGATGAAGAGGATGCCATATGGAGGGGAGAAAATTAGGACAAAAACTTGTGCTAGATATGGCGAAAAAGGACACACCATGCTCACTTGCAAAAATCCTATCAGGTGGAGAAATGGGAAAGAAACTAGAAAACATCAAGATGCTTCCATTGGTGAACCTAGTGCAACAGGAGATGATAATGCTCACATTCCACCTAAAAATTCCTGGCGTCACAGGCAAGTACATTGTGGATATTGTCATGAGGCAGGGCATACAATCCGTAAATGTCCAAAAAACATCAGGAAGTGCACAATTCAGGGGGATCAAATCAAAACATCACGTCTACTGCAGATGTGACGCAAGCGTCGTGCCCAGGAGATGAATCTATCAATGAGGACGTATCACATGATCCGGAAGCCACATCCTCTGAATCCTCACTTATGTAATAATGTTATTAAACTATTATTACACATATATTTTTTTACCCAAGAAGTATAGCTTGAATTATAACATTTTATGAAATTGTGTTTTGAGTTGTGTAGGTTTATTAGGGTTCATAATGCTATTTGATTGCTGATTGTGAAATCCTGGATATGTTTTAGGTAAAATTAAAATGGAAGTGAAACAAAACTGAAAAATAAAAAAATTTCTTCAGTAATGTACAGTGGTTTCCCGGTCAGATAACCCGGGAAACGGTTTTGCAATTACACTATTTTCCTATTTAAAGACCAGGAAACTACTACCCAGTAGCTTCCTTGTCTTTAAACCCTGGAATTAGATTTAGGTTTCCCGGTCCTTTGACCGGGAAACCATCATCTATGTCTTTTCACCGGAAAAATGGTGCTTATTTGCATATTTTCCGGTCCATATGGCCTGAAAACGGTGCCATCATTTTCTGGTCATAAAGACCAGGAAATAGGAAAATAATGAAGCTATTTTCCGGTATTAGTGACCGGGAAACAATCGCATATGTGTAGGTTTCCAGGTCTTTGTGACCTGGAAACGATGCCACAATTTTCTGGTCATCAAGACCTGGAAATATCAAAATAATTCAAGTGTTTTCCGGTTAATTGTTCGGATAAAATTGTCTCTTTTTTTTTTTAAATTTTGAAGGGTCAAATTTATTTGAACACCACCCAAATAACTTATCTTACTCAAAACAAAATGTTACCAATGACTATGTACAAGTAACTTATTAAAGTGAAATGCTTACAACTCTGTACAAGTAACTTATGTATGTAGGTTGATAATTATTTATTACGTCAAAAAAATATCTCATTAGTTTTTTCTAATTAATCTCAATTTGTTATGTGTTTCGATACGCATTTATTTGTTGATCGAGAGGATTCATATTGGCCTTAGTCTTGTTAGAGTATCGAAGTGACATGCTTACAGCTAAGTTGACATTATATGTACATACTTGCGTTGCATAATGAATGTCAAAAACAAAATGTTACCAATGACTATTTACAAGTATCACCACTAGAAAATGTATCTCTAACATTAGCACGAAGAAGAAAATAAATATTTTTCTACGTATATAAACAACTCCATTATGTATGTAGGTCAATATTTATCCAATTATGAATGAAATATCGACATTTAAGCTATTTTTATCATACCTCAATAATGTTTTCCGGTATACAGGACCAGAAAACAGGGGCTTATTATGCCTATTTCCCGAGTTTAATGACCAGGAAACATGGGCTTAATATACCCATTTCCCGGTATTAAAAACCAGGAAACAATGGACCATTTTCAGGTGACCGGGAAATGGGCAAATAATTCAAGTGTTAACCTATTTTCATTTCAACATCATGACCTCTAATATTTGGAATACTTTCAAACATTCAATTCCATCAACTTGACATGTCTTAAGTACAATTATTAATATTTGTATGAACTACATCTAAAACTATAGCTTGAACAAGTAGCTAAGGATATTTTACATTGTTTATATCATAAAAAACATCACTATCATCACTCTCATATGAGTGATCAAAGATAAGATATGCCAATTCTCTTCTGATTCTGATGGCCTCTTCATTTCCTATTCCAAAAGTCCAGGACGATTGAGATGTCCATATATCTAGAATGTAGTGGCACACGTATGCTCCACATGATGTCCTGAAATAATTAAATTCAATAAATCACTAGAATCTACAAATGTACATTATGTAAATATACACATTATGTCCATATGCTTACCCATCTGATTGCAATGGAAGTCCTGTTTCCTTTCCAACAGACATAACATTCCAAGGAGAGGATGGAATCTGTATTGGTGGATTTGCATCCAAAGTCTTCAGCATCCTTTCAAAGAATGTGAGGAAGTCATTCAAATCCTGCATTGTCGTCGTCAATCGAAGACTGAATGAGTCGAATATCAAGACCTCTTTAACACGATATGCAACAACACACAATACCTAATGATTTCAAAATATATAAGCGGGGAATAACACCTATGATACATACATAACTGTTTCTTGGTCTTGACAGCCAGGAAACAAACTTGCCTAGTAGTTTTCCGGTCACTATAACTAGGAAATGTATATTAAAAATGAACCATTTTCCGGTTCTATTGACCAGAAAACTACTATTAAAGTCGAAACCAAACCAAACCAAACCAAACCAGGGCCAGCAATTCGACTCAACATATATAACTACAATAATCAAAACACAAGTTACATTTCAATTAAAAAAACCGAACAACTTTATCAATTTAAGAGACAAAATAAACCTAATAAATGATCAAAATAAAAGAGGCGTTTTGCTTAGGCATTATTACAACAACATTATGAACATTAGGCCACATTTTAAATTTCAAAAGAATAAATCTCATATCTAAATTCTGCTGAATAAATTTTATGTAGAGGACCTTTAAGCGGTGAATCCTAACACCGTTGTCCTTGATATTCCCCTTATTCTCCTTTACTATTTTTAGAATTTTAGTAAGCAAGCTTACTACTTCTTCATTGTTAGCATCCACTGATCTACTAACTTTCGGATTTTTAGCACGACGCATATTTTCATCCTCCGTCTCCTCATTATCACTATCATCCTACAAAATGAACCAATTAATCAAATTGAACTTATGCAATAAAATAAAAATTCAATAAGAAAAAAAAATAGAACTCACTGTTGGATCATCAGGATTGATATGTTTGGGGAACTGCTCTTCTTTGAGTGTCCGATCATCATCTCCTAATTTAGACGGGTCAGGTATAATTGCCCCCTATTCAGGATCAAGAGCAGAAATATAGTATTGCTCCTGCCTCTCTTCAGGTGAGGGTTCTATTTTACCCTTCCTAAAATCGATATCCTACATAATCAAACATAAATTATCACAATCATATACCTTCAACAATATTTTAAAAATATATGATGGAATACTCACATTATTAAGGTAATTATCACAATCCTTGCTGGAATTGTCCTTAATTTTAGACTTTAGGCATCTTGGATACTTAGGTGCTCTTTTATCCACCAAAGCATGGAGGAATTCTTTCATATTTGGATAGACCTCCAATAACCACTACTACAAATATAATTCAAGTTAAATTACAATATAAATCATTGTATTCAAAACATAAAAGTAGATACTTACTTTTATTATCCAAGGACAACCATAGAAATTAAACGTCTTCACTCCATCTTTCTTTCCCTTCAAAATGTTACAAAGGCCGTTAATAGTGTATGAGTAAGCGTATGTCCCCCAAGGAAAATCATAGAACCGCTCAAGGTCCTCCACCATATGCCACAAAATCTTCCTCATCGGTCGTTTTCCTTTAGGAACCATAAAAATATTTCTCTACAAATAATGCATAATATATCTTTAATGCATCTGAGGAGTCCATATCTTCGGGCTTTTGCGTTCGAAACCATGTCATTGTTGCGACATTGTCTTGTGGCTGACTATGTATAAATTGACTATACACAGAATTCAAGTCTTCAGAGCCTCGGTTTATTTTCATCAACTTTCTTGAGATTTTACCAAACTTTAGGCTAGTTATCAAGGCAAAATCTTCCTTACCAAACCAGATTGCCCTATTGCAAATCCCAAACCATAACTCGTCGAGCTTGCATTTCTTTCCCTCTAGTTCCCTGTTTATCACCCGCAACATGAAACTGCCCGGATAGGCACACTTCCTCTGAAATATATGTAGGTAGCTTCCAAAAGGCCCTTTCTTCCATTCATCCTCAATCTTGAATTCTTTTAACTTAGCCTCAATTAAGTCCATAATTACAGGTTGTCCATATGTGTTGATCTTAGCATTCTGAAAATCTCTCAAAGAATGCTTAAAATATATTCCATTAGTGAAATGTACTTTCTTTGGAGAAACCTAAAATATACAATTTAAACTTTATCAGAATTACAACACTAATAATTGAACAAATTAAAAATTCAAAACTGTTTCAGGTTATCAAAAATATGAAATTATAGAAAATCACAGTCGTTTTACGGTCTACAAGACCGGGAAACGTTATTCAGTATCGATTGTTTCTCGATTTTCTAGACCGGAAAATACTTTTTTAATATTAATGTTTTCCGGTCCTTGATACCGGGAACACTTACATTGTATAATATTAAAAAAGTGTTTCCCGATCTAGAAAACCGGAAAACAATCAATACAGAATAACATTTTCCGGTCTTGTAGACCAGAAAACAACTGTGACTTTCCATAATTCACGCCTGGAAACATAATTTAGAGGTTTCCCGGTATTTGAAACCTGGAAATTATAGACATGAAGTGATGTTTCCTAGTTGATACCACCGGGAAACATAGTTTAATTTCTTCAATCTCCTGGTCTTCTACACAAAGAAACACCTAAATACATTTCATTCCCAGCAATTCAGCAATTCCAATCATTCAAAAATCCTAATACCCTAAATAAAAAATGTTACCTACAACAACAACACACCTAAGACAATCCTAAGATTCCTAAAGCGACATCTCATTTAATTTTTAACAACAAATGTAGGGAAGAATGGTCTAACCTGAGCATTCTGCTTCTGTTTTGTTTTGCTAGGACCTGTCGCGACTTGAGGTTTTTGAAACCCTTTTTGACTTTTGTTCGTTCTTGCCATGGATAGTATGTCTAAGAGGCAGCAGCTGTTGGAGAAAAACAAAAATCACGACGAAAACTATGATGGTTGTCGCTGGAGAAGATAAATGACGCAGAACGTAAAATCGATGGAGAAGTTGACTAGATGAAGCTGTGAAGTTGGAGAGGTGTTCGACGGAGGAAATAAGGTTTATGATTTTGTTCAAATTGATGAGATGAAGCTGATGAGGTTGAAGAGGTCTGTTTGTTCGTTTTTGTTCGTTTTTTCGAAGATGAAGTTGAAGAGGGAGGTGAACTATTCAATTTTTTCCTCTTCAAAGGGTTAGATTGAAGGATAATTTAAGGTTTTTGATCAATTTATTTATTTATGTATTTATTTATTTAATTTATTTAAAAATAAATGGATATATAGATCATTTTGGTTCATTGCTTGAAAAACATTTACAAAAAGTTTAGTTTTGTCAAATTTTTAAAAGTGTGTTAGAAGTACTTATTTATTTATTTATTTATATGGTCCAATAATGAAAATTAAAAAAAAAATAAAATTCAAATCACGTGAAAAGAAATGACCACGTGAGTGGTAGAGCTAAAAGAGCCATATGATTTCCCCTCCATCATGAACCGTGAGAACTGATCAACAATAAGAACTGACTATGTTTCACAGAAATGATACAAACACACAATTAGAATGTTATGTCCCTCAGTAACGGATCGAGTCACAGGATGTCTTCCTGCTATTCTGACCTTCTTTCCCCGCGCTATATTGATAACTCAGCTCGTAAGGGAGCCGAAACCTTTGATAACTCAGCTCGTCAAAAGGGAGCCGAAACCATAGATCTCGTTAGAGAGAGATCCTATCTCTGGTGTTTATTTTTGACTGAATAGATAATCTTTATTGATAAAAATAGACCTCTTATATAGAGGATACAATCTAAACATAAGGAAGCAATCTAAACATATAGAAACAATATTTAAAATAAATAATTCAAATCATAAATAAAGGAATCCCTAAAATCATGCCAATCAATTAGTCAATAATTGATTTAATTGATTATCAATCAATTAGTCAATGATGGGCTAATTAATTACTTAGCTTGCCTCTTTCATAAGTTAGGTCATCTATAACATCAATCCGCTCTTGGACAACCAGCTTGTCCTCAAGCTGAAAATTAGAATACGTAGCTTGAAACTTATCCAAATCTATCCATGTGCCTTTTTCTAGCTGCGGTTGTCCGTATAGAATGATATCGGTGCTCCTCATTTTGAACATCATGGTGAGTGATGAAAAGTTCCATAAGATTGGGCCTAGCGTCTGTAGCCATTTCATTCCTAACACAATATCAAAGCCTTCTAGTAGAATGATCAAGAAGTTTGCAATAAATGAATGAGTACCAATTTTAAATTGTACTTGTGAACATAATCCGGTGCTAGGAACCTTACCCCCAATAGCGACGGAAACTTGAAGTTGGGGTTGTTGCTGGAAGAAAAGTCCTAATCGTTGTGCAGTTGTAGCACTAATAAAATTATGTGTACTACCTGAGTTAACTAACCCGAGTAAAATTTGGTCTTGAACTGTCACTTGAAGTTGCATTATGTCTGCTCCTTGTTTTCCTGTGATTGCATGGATGGAGACCTCCATTTCTGCATCATCTTCCACATCTTGTTCTGGCTCGTCTTGAATTTCTATCCAAAAGAGCCTTTTGCATTGATGGCCTGGCACAAAGGATTCATCACAATTGTAACATAGTCCCTTCGAACGACGTTTGACCATCTCTGCTCGAGTCAAATACTTAGCATAATGAGGAGGAGTGACTTTTACTCCATTTATAGTATGAGTTTCGGTTGAAGATTTAGTGGTTGCAGTGGTGCCAGTTGAGTTTCGCAGCTAGTTAGATTGTGTGAGAGAATGCTCTTGTTTGTTTTGAGGCTGTTGAATTAGTTCAAAAGCCTTAGCTAGGCTTACTGCTTCTTCTAAATCAACTGGTTGTTGCATCTTGACTTGCAACTTAATGGTTTGATACAAACCAGAAGTAAAAAGATCAACTTGTTGGTTGTCTTGTACAGAATCAGCTCGTGCAAGGAGTTATTGGAATTGTCGCTGATATTCATCTACTGTGCCAGTCTGACAGCACTTGCCAATTCACATAATGGATTTGCTCGAACTGGCGGTTCGAACATAAGAGAACATCTATCAGAAAATCGGTCCCAAGAAACATCCGGCTCACGCCTTTTTAATTTTCGATACCAAAATTGGGCCTTCTCCAGAAGATGCTAACCTGTAAGCTTCACCTTTTCTTTTTCTGCAGTTTGTCGATTCTCCAAAAATTGTTCACAACGGTTGAGCCAAAGAATGATGTCACCTGAGTCATTATACGTTGGAAAATCTAATTTTGTATACCTTGGCACAATTCCGTTTCCTTTAGACCCTTTATCCTCATCTCGGTTGTCATCATGAACCTTGTCATTGCTCATTGAATTTGATTTCAAATCATACCCTTGAAGCATCACCTTCAATTGTTGAATTATCCGGCTCTCGCTTTTAAGGATGGCATCCTCAATCATGTTTTGAATTTCTTTGGTGCAGTTTTTGTCCATTGTGATTGGCTCTGATACCAAGTTGTTATGTCCCACGGTAACGGAACAAGTCACAGAATGTCTTCCTGCTATTCTGACCTTCTTTCCCCGTGCTATATTAATAACTCAGCTTGTAAGGGAGCAGAAACCTTTGATAACTCAGCTCGTCAAAAGGGAGCCGTAACCTTAGATCTCGTTAGAGAGAGATCCTATCTCTGGTGTTTATTTTTGACTGAATAGATAATCTTTATTGATGAAAATAGACCTCTTATATAGAGGATACAACCTAAACATAAGAAAACAATCTGAACATATGGAAACAATATTTAAAATAAATAATTCAAATCATAAATAAAGGAATCCCTAAAATCATGCCAATCAATTAGTCAATAAATTATTTAATTGATTATCAATCAATTAGTGTTGGATGATAGTGGTGTCAAATTTGCTGCAACACTATGTTTTCTATTTTAATATATTTTGATGTTCAATTATGAGAACAGATCTCTTAGGATTTCCTTGTGCTGTCTTTAGATTTTAAATCTTTTTATATCACATCAGGTGGTATGTTATATTATAGGCCTATATATGTAAGATTTATGAGAATGAAAAATTAGAGTTTCTTTTATGTTAAAAAACCTTCTTTGATACGCTTCAAACTTCAACAGTGGTATCGGAGCAAATTAGATCTTTGAGGGACTCTATGAAAAACAAAAGACACAAAACCAAAACAAAACCCTAAACACTAATAAAATTTGTTTCTATGATGTCTTACTCAAGACATATCTCTACTCCTTCTCCTCCTCTTTTCACCGGAGAAAATTATCATGCTTGGTTAGTGAAGATGGAAATGTATCTGAGGGGTTTGCTACTATGGGAAGCTGTGGAATCAGATACTTCACACGAACTGTCAGAAAATTCATCTCTGAATCAGATGAGAGTCCATGAAGAAAAGGTTTCCAGAAAATTCAGAGTTTTAAGCACCCTTCATTCCGCTGTTAATGAATATGTGTTCATACGAATAATGGCCTGCAAAACAGCTAAAGAAGTTTGGGATAGATTGAAAATGGAATTTCAAGGAAGCGAAAAAACAAAACAAATGCAAATTTTCAACTTGAGAAAGGAGTTTGAACTTCTCAGGATGAAGGAATTTGAGAATATGAAAGACTACATAAACAGAGTTATGAAAATTGTTAATCAAATAAGATTATTGGGAGAGGACCTACCAGAGAGAAAAGTTGTTGAGAAGGTAATGGTGACTTTGCCAGACAGATTTAAAGCTAAAATCTGCTCACTTGAAGACTCGTGGGATTTATCTCAACTCACTCTCACAGAACTTGTGAGTGCTTTACAAGCGGTGGAACAAAGAAAAGCTTTCAGAGAAGAGGAAGATTTAAATGAGAATTCACTTGCTGCAACTCAAATGGTGAAAAATCAGACAAAGAAACCAACCTACACCAATGACAGAAAAAATTAGAAAAACTTTCCACCATGTCCTCACTGTAAGAAAACCAACCACACTGAAAAAATATTGCTTTTGGAGACCTAATGCTCAATGCAGTGCTTGTAAACAGCTTTGACATGTTTAAAAATTTTGTCATAGTAAACAAAATCATGCTCAGCTTGTACAAGTCACTGGAGAACCTGCTTTTCTATCTGCAGCTCAGAAGGAAACACTTTTTATGGCTACAACAGTTGAAAAAGATTGTGCAGTAATTCAAAAGTTCGATAACTGGATGATTGACAAAGGTTGTACTCAACATATGAAAGCAAACTTCAACAACTTTAAGACTTTAGTTAAAATAGATTCTTCCAAAGTTAAGCTTTCATATGGAAGAATGTAAGATGTCAAAGGAAAGGGTACTATTTCAATACAAATTCCATCAGGTACAAAGCTTATCTCTAATGTATTATTTGTTCCTGATATTCAGCACAACTTGTTAAGTGTTGGTCAATTGTTGGATAAGAGTTATTCTTTAAGGTTTAAGAACAAGTTGAGTGATATCTTTGATCCTTTTAGTAAAAAAATATTGTCTACTGGAATGCATAACAGGAGTTTTCATGTTGCTTTTGAAAATGTCAAAGTTGATAATGATGCCAAAGATCTGTTAAGTGATGACTCTCAAATAAATCAAGAGTTGTCAATTGAAGCTGCTGATATTAACAAGTTGGAGTTTAATTTACATGAGAAGGATATGGTTGAGTTTGATGAATTTGAGAACTCTGTTGATGAAAAGAGTTTCAAGGATGCTATTTATGATCATGTAAAAACGTCAATAGATTTTCATGTTGAAGATTTTGTGAAGAAGAAAAGTAAAAATAAGAATAAGAAGAATAAGAAAAGGAAAAGATGTCATACATAGTTCTTGCAGCAAGGGGGAGTGTTGGATGATAGTGGTGTCAAATCTACTGCAACACTATGTTTTCTATTTTAATATATTTTGATGTTCAATTATGAGAACAAATCTTTTAGGATTTCCTTCTGCTGTCTTTAGATTTTAAATCTTTTTATATCACATCAGGTGGTATGTTATATTGTAGGCCTATATATGTAAGGTTTATGAGAATGAAAAATTAGAGTTTCTTCTATGTTAAAAAACCTTCTTTGATACGCTTCAAACTTCAATAATTAGTCAATGATGAGTTAATTAATTACTTAGCTTGCCTCTTTCATAAGTTAGGCCATCTATACCATAGAACTGACTATGTTTCACAGAAATGATATAAACACACAATTAGAGTGGCGAGCAAAGACCAGACTGTAACAGAAATCTCAGTAACAAGCTTAAGAAAAAGTCTAAAGATGATACCATTGATCATAAATAAATAAATAAAGGGGAACCCGCGTAACCAAATAAGATGCATTACAACCTCACAAAATCATATTTCACAGCCCCAATCTCTTCATTTTATCATAATCATTAAATATCAAATGAGAATTTGTGACATTTTGAAAACAACAATGAAGTAATATCATACCAGATCAGATCACGGACGGCCACGGCCATGGCCACATTCTTAAGAAGAAGGTGTCGTACTTTGTAACACATTCAAGATAAGGTTTCAAAACTATTGTGGTTGAAAGATCAAAAGCAGAATTGAATATCAAAAGCAGTTGAACAAAGAGGTTAAAGTACCTGTATCTCCTCTGTGCTAGTGTGTAGGTTATCATAGCAAATCAAATATGTTGGTTATTTTGGCACCATAGATAACCATAAACAACCATAACAAACCATTAACTTCCATTGACTTCCATTAACATACCATTACATACCATACAACCATTAGAACCACCATCCATATGGAGTAGAGAACTAGACTCTCTCACTCAATTTTACATTAATTTCTCTAAGCTATTTATAGAACAATACAACATGATTACATTTCACCAAATGCCCATACCCACCATGAATCAACCCATTCTTACAATCAATCAACCATAACTTCTTACAAACCCATTCCTACTAGTAACCTAACAACAACTTTGTACTTACAACCATGACTATCCTACTAACTACAACTAACACAATTACACTAACTAAACTAGATATAGAACAATTCTACACCATTACAATGCAACTATTAGCTTAGTTGCTTTATTACCAGAAACCTATTTTTAATATTTCTAAGAAAAGTTTTATATTTCAACATTCCTCCTTAAAACTTTTCTTAGAGAATCCATATTCAAAATAAGAGGTCTTCATCAATCCATAAAATTTGCTAAGTGAATAGCAACTTCTTCCATCTTCCATCCGTCTTCTTCATCTTTGTCTTCATCTTCATCCATGACTTTAGCGGAAGCACTTTGCCATTTGATCTTCCATTTGTGTCTACACTCAAAAATTTATTTCTTCACATCTTACCTCACAAGCCCTTAAGAAGAAGAGCTCTGATACCACTTGTTGGTTATTTTGGCACCATAGACAACCATAACAAACCATTAACTTCCATTGACTTCCATTAACATACAATTACATACCATACAACCATTACAAACCATTAGAACCACCATCCATATGGAGTAGAGAACTAGATTCTCTCACTCAATTTTACATTCATTTCTCTAAGCTATTTATAGAACAATACAACATGATTACGTTTCACCAAATGCCCATACCCACCATGAATCAACCCATTCTTACAATCAATCAACCATAACTTCTTACAACCCCACTAGTAACCTAACAACAACTTTGTACTAACAACCATGACTATCCTACTAACTACAACTAACACAATTACACTAACTAAACTAGATATAGAACAATTCTACACCATTACAATGCAACTATTAGCTTAGTTGCTTTATTACCAAGAAACCTATTTTTAATATTTCTAAGAAAAGTTTTATATTTCAACAAAATATTCGCCATCATGATGTATCCCATCTAATTTGGGTGTGTTTAAGACTCCCGGACAGAAGAATTTCATCTTCGGACAGTCTTCCAGAGTAAACCCATGTAAAGACGGAAAAGTGATGGTATAATTTTCGGAACAAAAGCTCGTGAGACTTGATAACTTGCATAACTTCAAAGTCACCAATTGTTCGAAAATAATTTCTCCATCTTTAACAACTTCTTTATCAGAAGATATTACTTGTTCCAACATTTTGCAGTTGTTTATCTCCAACATACAAAGTTGTACCAAAGTTTTTGCAACGGTTGGTTCAAACAAATTCATCAGCCGATCACAACCATCTACTTTTAGCCATGACAAACTCCGGAAAGATGAGGAAGGTGCCATTAGAGTGTCCAAACTACGACAAGACTCTACTTTCAGTTCCGCAATGTTGTTTTGAAGAAGGGAGGAGTCTTGTTTCCATAATTGCTTCAGGCCATCGAGTCCATAGAGATAGAATCTAGTTATTTGGGCAAAAAACTTGGCATATTTTTTAAGATCATGGGATGAAAATATCTCCGAATATGAAGTAGAGTTCAATTTAAGCTTCTTCACCGCCTGAAATTTATCAAGGATAGCAAGTGGAAAAGCTGAAGTTGAGGCATCCTCATAAACCTCAAGACGATAGACACGGGGGAGCTGGGTCTGGCTTTGCGAGAGAAGCCATCTGATCTCATCATCTCTACTAATGCTTAGTTTCTCCAACTTAGAAAACACCTATAAAATAAAATAAAAAAAATTTAATTACATGATTCAAGTTAATAAAGCAGCACCACCACCTAACTATTCTCAACTAACCTGCTCGATTCTCTCTTCCTCAGTTTCCAACGAAGTCTTGATATTTTCCAAAACTAGATTTTCATCCGCGAAAATCTGCCAATCATAGAATTGTTACAATCTTCCACCATACAAATATACTCAGTTTCTTTTCTTATAAGTATTTAGGTTTTTGTCACCGTACTCTTATTTGTTTCTATTTCGAGGATGATAATAGTATAATACACTTGTTTGTCTTTATTTCGTGAGTGAATGGTAAATAATACATAGTTTATTTTCATGGTTAAAAATGGCTATTTTGATTTCGATTTTTAAACTATCAAATCGATAGTTGTGTTTCATAGACCAGAAACCATGCATCTACCATACCCTATCATACTATAATGAATTACAACCATTACATTCATACACCTACCATATTCTATCATACTTTAATAAGCCACACTGCATTTAATGCAAATAGAGTCTAAATCTCTGACTTAAAAGTCAATTTAATAACTCAACTTGGTTTATTAAGCTCTTTTTAATAATGAATGTTTTCAAGTACTATCTAGAAATAAGTGAGTTAAATCGAGAAACATTTTCAATTAAACATAAGGAGATAGAGCAAAAAGAAACTGACCAGTGCCTTTTGTTGCTGCTGTATAATTTCATCCAGATTATTGTCGCATACATATTGTTCCTGGTCTCGGCTTACTTCCGTTAGCATGGGTGTGCTCAAGCTTCCGCTACCAAAATTGTCCATATTTGGACATTCTTTTATAATCAATGTGTTTAAAACTGGAAACTCCAGACTGCAACTCCAAAAAAAAAAAGCTTCTCAGAGAAAATAAGTAAATCAATTCCAACTTCTCCAATTTCTGGAAGCTGATATTCTTGTCTTCAGCTTCATCTTGTTAGGAAAAACTCCTGATTGCAAGAATATACTATGCTAACCTAATGCGGAAACAGACAACAAATATAATACCCAGCAGTAATGGATAATAATAAACCTACAGAAAGAGTAGACACACAGATTTACGTGGTTCCCCAAATTGCGGGTACGTCCACGGAGGCGCCGATAATATTATTGAGATGGAAGAGTACACAATCACTTACCCAACACTCAATAATGAATAACCCACACTCTCAACAATCACTCAAGTGTTTCCCCTCACAAGTGTTTCGTTCTCTCACGATCCCTCACTTGTTGAACTATTGAAACCAATACTTGAATCTACTCTTGAAGAGATGTGATTTTCTCTACCTCGAAATCTGTCACCACACAAAACCTGGTAACCTATCTTAAGTTTATATAACAACAACTTAAGGTAAAACCTAATGGGCCTTAATATTACAAAGCCCATAATCATGGTCCCCACATGACCCGGAACCATCCTAACAAATCTCCCCCTTCCCGATTATGTGGGGAGATACGCCAACCCGGCGATCTCCTTGCAGACTTCAAGCTTCTCTCTTGGCAGTGTCTTCGTGAGCATGTCGAACCCATTAAGATTAGTATGAACTTTTTCAAGCTCTATCTCCTTGTCATTTATGACATCCCTAATCCAATGATATCTGACATCAATGTGTTTAGACCTGAAGTGAAGCGAAGAAATTTTTGTAAGGTGGATTGCACTCTGACTATCACAAAACAACTGGTAGTTGTCTTGGCTCAATCCCAGTTCAATTAAGAATTTCTTCATCCATATCAACTCCTTACATGCTTCTGTGGCTGCAATAAACTCAGCTTCAGTTGTAGACAATGCAACACATTTTTGTAACCTTGATTGCCAAGAGGCAGCTCCCCCTGAAAAATTAATCAAGTACCCCGAAGTGGATTTTCGTGAATCAATATCACCTGCCATATCTGCATCGTGTATCCAGACAACACCAGTTTGTCACCTCCAAAATATAAGCATACTTTTGAAGTCCCCGCAGATATCTAAGAATCCACTTAACTGCCTCCCAATGTTTCTTTCTAGGCTTTGAACGAAATCTACTCATTACTCTAACTGCATGAGCAATATTTGGCCATGTACACACCATGGCATACATTAAACTTCCAACTATTGAGGCATAAGGTACTCGTTCCATCTCTTGTTCTTCTTCTTCAGTAGAAGGGCTATGCTTGGAACTCAACATAAAGTGATTAGCAAGAGGACAACTAACCGCTTTAGCATAATTCATATTAAACCTTTGGAGTACCTTCTCAATGTACCTCTCTTGTGACATCCACAATTTCTTGGTACTCCGACACCTTATAACTCTTACCCCACGGATTTGCTTAACCGGCCCCAAATCCTTCATAGCAAAAGATAAACTCAGCAAGTTTTTCAGATTGTTAATCCTAGAGATATTCTGACCAACAACAAGGATGTCATCCACATAGAGCAATAATATCACAAAATCATCATCAGAGAATTTTTGAAAGAACACACAATGGTATGAATTAGTTTTCTTGTACCCATGACTCGCAATCACCGACTCAAACTTTTTATACCATTGTCTAGGTGCCTGTTTCAAACCGTAAAGGCTTTTCTTCAACTTGCACACAAAACTTTCCTTTCCCTTAACAACAAAACCCTCTGGCTGCTCCATATAAATCTCTTCTTCTAAGTCACCATGAAGAAAAGTTGTCTTCACATCCATTTGTTCAATCTCTAGATCAAGGCTAGCTGCCAAACCAAATACAATCCGAATAGATGACATCTTAACTACTGGGGAGAAAATTTCATCAAAATCTATACCTTTTATCTGGTTAAAACCCTTTACAGCCAGCATAGCTTTGTACCTGGGTTGTTTACTAAACTCATTATGCTTCAATTTGTAAACCTATTTATTCTTCAAAGGTCTTATACCTTCAAGTAACCTCACTAGCTCATATGTATGATTTTGTTATAAGGACTCCATCTCATCCTCCATTGCAATGAGCCACTCCTTTTTATGCTCATCATCCATAGCTTCAGCATAACACTCGGGTTCTCCCCCATCAGTCAACAACACATAATCACTAGGAGAATATCGAGTAGAGGGACGTCTATCTCTAGCAGATCTCCTAGGTTGAACATCATGAAGATCATCTGGAACCGATAATTGTTCACTTGATTCGGCATCTTCATTAGAGTGTGAGGAATCTCGTGTCTCAGCTACAGTCTCCCAATCTTCAACCTACATAGGTTGTTCAATTGAAATATTAGGAGTTAAATCAACCAAACTCTCATTCCTCTTTGATTCTAAATCTTCAAACTTCTCAAAGTCGTGAATGATTTGGTCTTCCATGAACACCACATCTCTACTTCTCACCAGTTTTCTTGCAGCCGGATCATAAAATCTATATTCGAACTCATCTTGACCATAACCAACAAAAACGCACTGTCAGGTTTTCATATCAAGTTAGGATCTTTCATCTTTAGGAACATGCACAAAAGCCTTACACCCAAAGACTCTTAAGTGATCATAGGTCACATTTTTACCTGTCCAAACTTTCTCAGGTACATCAAACTTTAATGGAACACAAGGCGTGAGGTTTAGAACATGTACCGCAGTACCCAAAGCTTCAACTCAAAATGACATTGGCCGTTGACAATGAGATAATAAACATCTCATCCTTTCAGTTATTGTTCTATTCATCCTCTCCGCTAAACCATTCAACTGAGGGGTTTTAGGAGTTGTCTTTTGATGGCGTATACCCTGCTGTCTACAATACTCATCAAAAGGACCTGTATATTCTCCCTCATTATCTGTTCTGATGCACTTCAAATTCTTCCCCGTTTGTCTTTCAACCAGTGCTTGAAATTGCTTGAACACATCCAAAACTTGATCTTTAGTCTTCAAGGTATAAATCCAAGTCTTCTTTGAATAATCATCTATGAAGGTCAAAAAATACAAAGCACCCCCAAGTGACTTCACCTTTAAAGGCCCACAAAGATCTGAATGTACAAGGTCAAGTATATTTGATTTCCTCTTAGATGAAGAGCGATGAAAACTAACCCGTTTTTGCTTTCCTCCTAAACAGTGGGAACACCCCCTTCAATTTTTCTGGGTTGTTCATATCAGGAATTTTCATCTTCTTGCTCAGAAAATCTAAGCCTTTATCACTGATGTGCCCGAGTCTCTTATGCCACAATTCAGTTTTATCCCCATCCTGAACTGCATTAATGATAGATTTTGAAAGCTTAGCTTGCAACGTATATAGGTTAGATTGTCTCTTACCTCTAGCCACTACCATAACTCCTCTGGTGAGCTTCCATTGACCATTACCAAAAAAGTTGCAATATCCTTCATCATCAAGCTTTCCTGTATAGATGATATTCACACGAATATCAGGGATATGCTTGACATTCTTCAAAATCAACTTGGAGCCATTATCTATCTCTAATATCACGTCACCATATCCAATGACTTTAGCCTCATTATTATTTCCCATCTTTACATTCCCAAAATCACCAACAATGTAAGATGTGAAAAAATCATGCTTTGATGTAGCATGTATTGAAGCCCCACTATCAATCACCCAGCTAGTCTCATGTATTGTGAAATTTATAAGGTCATCATACACAAGCAAAAAGTCATCATCTACAGCAGTAACTCTGTCATCTTCCCCTTCACTTTTCTTTTCTTAACTTGCATCCTTCTTCTGATCCTTTTTCAGCAATCAACAATTTTTCTTGATATGCCCTTTCTTGTGACAGTGATAACACTCAACATTAGAATGTTTGTTTGACCTGCTTCTGCTCTGGTTCCTATTCCTTGGACCTCTATTCATACTTCTCCCACTCCTTTCTTTAATAAGGACTTCTAAAGTAGATGTTGAGCCTTGAGTCTTTCTTCTCATCTCCTCATTCAGAATATTACTCTTTACCATATCCATGGTTATTGTACCATTCGGGGTAGAATTTGATAAAGACATTCTGAAGGTCTCCCATGAATCTGGAAGTGTTCCAAGTAACCACAGAGCTTGCACCTCATCGTCAAACTTAATACTCATCCCTGCCAATTGGTTTATGATACCCTGATAGGTATTCAAGTGATCTGTCAACGGAGCACTATCATCATATCGTAGATGCATCATCTGCTTCATCAGAAATAATTTATTATTTCTAGTTTTCCGAGCATATAACTCCTCAAGCTTTGTCCACAAGGTTCTAGCGTGAGTCTCACCACTCACATGATTCAAAACATTATCACTAACCCACTGCCTAATAAACCCACATACTTGCCTATGTAGCAAATCCCACTGAGCATCAGTCTTATCTTCAGGTTTCTCCAAGGCAAACATAGGTAGGTGAAAATCCTTCACATACAAGAGATCTTCCATCTTACCCTTCCAAACGTGATAATTAGAACCAGACAAAGTAATCATTCTACTCAAGTTTAGATTATTATCCATACTTATCTTTGCAATCTGACAACCTAAGCTCTGATACTACTTTGTTAGGAAAAACCCCTGATTGCAAGAATATATTATGCTAACCTAATGCAGAAACAGGCAGCAAATATAATACCCCAGTAGTAATGGATAATAATAAACCTACAGAAAGAGTAGACACACAGATTTACGTGGTTCCCCAAATTGCGGGTACGTCCACGGGGGCGCTGATAATATTGTTGAGATGGAAGAGTACACACTCACTTACCCAACACTCAATAATGAATAGCCCACACTCTCAACAATCACTCAAGTGTTTCCCCTCACAAGTGTTTCGCTCTCTCATGATCCCTCACTTGTTGAACTCTTGAAACCAATACTTGAATCTACTCCTGAAAAGATGTGATTTTCTCTGCCTCGAAATCTGTCACCACTCAAAACCTGGTAACTCATCTTAAGTTTATATAGGAACAACTTAAGGTAAAATCTAATGGGCCTTAATATTACAAAGCCCATAATCATGGTCCCACATGACCGGAAACCATCCTAACACATCTTCCTCATCTTTGACAACTTGTCCCATCTCCCTACACCAACTTATTTTCAATTCTTCCAAATGCACTAGATTTCTAGCCGTTGAGGGTAACATTAAGCTTGTCAATCTCTTGCACCCAACCACTTTGATGATTTTCAAATTCCTAAATGACGATAGAGCATTGGAATAAATACATTCACCAGACTTTCGCACCACTCCACCTCCAAACATTCAGGTAAATCTGCTCCTGATCTGCAATCCCATATTTGTTTCAGATGGGGTAGAGAATATAATCTCAAACTTTTTACTTCTGGAATGGGTAATGATACATCATTCGGGCATTTCTCCAACACAAGTCTTTCAACTTTTTCTGCCTGATCAAATATTTAATTATTAATGTAATATAATTAATTGAATGAGATAATCATATTTTTTTAAAAAAAAATATATGACTAAAATGAAATCACACCAACAATTAAAAATAAAATTATTGTTATTTTATTTTTCAATAAAATAAAATAAAAAAGTAATATTTGATAAAATAGAATAAAATATAAATATAAAAAAAATTTATAAAGATTAAAATAAAATAAATAATAAATAATGACGTGAGATTTAACTTTTACTTGTTAATATTTTAAAATCATCCACGATTTGTAGGAAAAAGTGAACAATTTTTAGACTTCAAATTTTCTTATTTGTTTATAAAAATAGATAAAAATTTTATAAAAATCTATCGGATTTTATGTTTCTAAAAGAAATTAAAATTATAATATCTCCAAATTTTTATAGTTTCTAAAAGAAATTAAAATTATAATATCTCCAAATTTTTATAGACCATATAAAAGTCGTGAGTAGATAACACTAAGACTACGGTGGCTAAAATATCTTGACCGACTTGGACCAAATCTAGACCTATCTAGATTTGGCCGAATATTGTTGCTCTACGTAGTTATGTTTGTCGGTCCGCTCCAGTTCCATACCTTTAGGGACCTGGCCAATTAATAATTAAATTTTATATATTAAAATTTTAAATAAAATAATTAGAATAAAAAATTACTGATAGAATTGAATTGTATAGTAAAATTTTTAATATTTAATTAATTAAAATTTATAAGGTATAAAAAATTATTTAGATAAGTAATTATAATATTATAAACTTATATTTAGTATATTTAATTTGTATTATATATAATATATATATAATTTTTTAAATATTTATTGAAAATAAATTTGGAAAACCCATTAAAAGCCCTAATGGGACCGGACCGATAGGTCCAACTATTTTAATTAGATTGATTTGGTCAAAATTTTTTAAAATGGTAATGTTAACCGGACTGAACTGTGCGTATCCATATCCAAAATTTTCAAAGACTTTTTAAAAGTATAAAATTAATCATTAAATATCACAGGATTACCAAAAAGAAATTTTATTATATATATGTTAAGATATTTTAAAAGTTTATAAATATGATGTATAAAATTTTTAAAAGTTGTGATTAGATTCTACATATTTTTTTTACAACATTTAAAATTTATAAAAATCATTAAAAAATATGATTAGAGACTAGGTTAGTTTAGATGGTTAGAAGAGTGGGGTTGAAATCACTCGATTAAAATAGAAAACTGAAGTGTGAAATATAAATATAAAACACAAAATAGTTATCGTCGTTTAAAAAATAATAATAATAAATTCCTTTTTGTTTTTCTCCTTATAAAAATGATTAGTTTCCTAAATTAAAAAAACAAATAAATTATAAAGTTAAGACTTAAAGGGGTCAGAATCAATGTTTTCAAAATCGGATCGGACCAGTCGGTTGAACTAGTTAAACCGGAAACCAGCCGTCCATTCGGTTTGAATTTATTGTAAATTTGGTTTTTCAAAAAACCGGTCAAACCCAGTTAAAATCGGGTATTATGTTCAATTATAATTTCAATTAAAAATATATTTATTTTTAGATAAATATAAATTAATTTTACATTTTAGTTTTATATAATATATATAAAATAATTATTTTTCAAAATTAAAAATCCGGTTCAACCCGATGGAACTCTAAAAATCCTGACCCTTTTATGAGACCGTTGGATGTCCGGTCTGATTTTAAAAATATTGGTTAAAATAGATCATGATGGATCAACACAAATCTGATAAAATAAATGGATAATAGGTTTAAGTTAATTAGAATTCAACCTATTTGCAACATAACTAGTTTGACATGAATATAAATATGTTGAGTGGGATAAAAACTTTATTAAAAAATTAACGTGTTAACTCCATTAATTAAACTAAACAAAATTAGGTTTTTATTTTTTTTATTTTTATATCGAAGAAAAATTAATATATTTATAATATATATTTAATTACATAAATATTATTTTTTATTTACATTATTCTACAAATACTTTTTTTAAAATAATTAATGAATAATTTATTAAAGTGTCCTTGTTTGAATGATTTAATATTATCATTTAAAATGTGAATAATAAATTAGAATTAGACAAGATGACTTATATGATTCACGAACTCCATTATAAATATATTGGGTGAAATTTACTTTAATTCGTCTAGAAATACACATAGTAATTTTGGATCTACAACCTGATAGCACCTTTTGACACAGCTAGCTGGTATGACTATGTTAAATTTTAGAATGTTCATTATTTTCCTTGATTATAAATATCCGAAGAAATTATCATTTAAAATTATAATATTTACATATATATTAGTTAAGCTTTGGGGTTTCACTTCCTACCTAACTAATCTTTACTTGGAGATGTATAACTAGTTTTTCTATTATTAAAAGAATATTATTTTAAGTGTGTGTTTGGGAAAATTTTTCAATAAGCGTTTAAATTATATATTAATTTTTTTAAAAAAAATGCGTATTTAATACTAGCGTTTCAATTAGCATTTAAAATAGCGTTTAAAAAAGATATCAAAATAGTTTTCCACCCAAACGCTAATAGGGATTTACTTTATTATCTTTTATTTTATAATTGATTATATTATTATCTTCTGAATT
Organism: Cardiospermum halicacabum; assembly: GCA_031304145.1. Taxonomy (NCBI): domain Eukaryota; kingdom Viridiplantae; phylum Streptophyta; class Magnoliopsida; order Sapindales; family Sapindaceae; genus Cardiospermum; species Cardiospermum halicacabum. The sequence goes on along the minus strand of CM062391.1, from coordinate 28,629,530 downwards.
ATATTTATATCTGTAATAAATTTTAGTAATTTTATATGTAATAGCTAATTAAAAACTAAAACTAATACCAATCGTTCAATCCAACAACTAACTTTACAGTTAATTTAAAATCTAATCTAACAACTAACTGCTGACGTTATCTGAAACGCTGATCTAACACTTAATTGAAAATATAATACCAACCGAACTCTAAATTCTAACAAGTATAAGTATAAATTACTTCTTGAAAAATTTTCAAAATCCAAAACTGAACTAAACTTATGTTTTTATTTATAAATAAAACAAATTTATACTTTAAAAATAAATCTGTTTATAGTTTTAATTTCACAAAATGAGTTTTCATGACGTTTTTGTATTCGTCACAATTAGTAATATCTATCATGAAAATTTATCAAGATCTGTTTGTGACTTTTGACAAAATCGTGATGAGAGACAAAAAAAATAGACATAAAAGCTCATTTTAAAACTAAAATTTTGAAAAATTCATTTAAGGAAAATTACAAAGTTCAAAACTTCCAAACTAATCGAAAAAAGTTTCATTTATATATTTTATCTATTAAAACTTTGATTTTAAAAATAGTCTCTCACAACTGTGAATCGCCCCCTTCATCTATGTGAAGGGCTATTTTCGAAAAGTAAAAATTTGAAAGATTACTTTGGTAAAGGTTTTAAAACTGAACTATATAATGTAAATAAAAGTTATAAAAGACCAAAAATAAAATTTTTCCATTTATTTATCATTAATTTATAAACAATTATTGAAGTTGGTAAACCAAGATGATGCCGGAAACGTGTGTGAATTGGCTGAAAGAGTATTGCGAATTGAATAAGAGGAACAATTCGTTCGCTCAATTGATTTACTGAAAAATATAATATCAAGTCTGCCTCTTAGAAACCCTAAATACCCCTTTTATAAGGCGTTACTCTTAACCCTAACAAAATAATTCCAAAATTACGAAAAAAACCTTAAAATAATAAAAGTTCAAAAAAACCCTCTAAACGATCCTGAAACACCGAAATGCATTGTAGATCATCGCGAGAGGCGATGAGTTTGATTCAGATCGTCGTTTCGCTTCAACTAGTCAAATTTAGGCCCTAAATTCCATACCCAAAATCAATGCCGAAAGCCCGGTGCATCATATTCTCCCCTGCTAGAAAGAAGATTCGTCCTCGAATCTAATTCATCTTCACCAACAGCAAGCTCTCCAAGTTCTTCTTCATCTGTATGATAGGGCGATAAATCTGCTACATTAAAAGTCCCAGATACATTATACTTACCCCGCAGCTCGATCTTGTACGCATTGTCATTTATTCGCTCTAGAACCTTGAATGGACCATCAGCTCGAGGATGTAATTTGCCAAACCTGCCAGTTGGGAATCGTTCTTTTCTGAGGTGAATCCACACGAGATCACCCACTTTAAAGACCACTCTCTTCCGTCGCATATCCACTCTCTGTTTGTACTTCATTTTCTGCTTAGTAATTTTGTCATGAATTTCGGAATGCAGCTCCTTAATCTGTTTTGCGTGTTCATCTGCATCAGAACTGAACTGCTTGACTAAGGGTAAAGGCGCGAGATCCAGAGGAGTAATTGGATTACGCCCGTAGACTATCTCGAAAAGACTCTTGCCCGTTGTTCGGTTCTCTGACCGGTTATAAACAAACTCTGCTTGAGGTAACACCACGTCCCACTGTCGTGGATTATCACCAACCAGACTTCGCAGTAAATTCCCCAAGCTTCGGTTGACAACTTTTGTTTGCCCATCGGTCTGGGGATGATGAGATGAGCTAAATTGCAACTTGGTTCCCATATGCCGCCACAGAGTACGCCAAAAGTGACTTACAAACTTCACATCACGATCTGAGGTCATAGTTTTAGGGACTCCATGCAGCTTGACAATCTCCTGCAAAAATAAACGAGCAACCTGTGAAGCATCAAAGGTCTTATTACAGGGAATAAAGTGGGCCATCTTGGAGAATTTGTCGACCACCACCATTATGGAATCTTTATTTCGCTGTGTCCTCGGCAACCCCAATACAAAATCAAGACTGACATCTTCCCACGGTGCAAGCGGAACAGGTAAAGGCATGTATAATCCAGCATTAGTACCCTTCATTTTGGCCACGTGACATACTCGGCACTTCTCCACAAAACGTGCCACATCACGCTCCATTCGAGGCTAGTAGAAATGCTCACACATCAAGGCCATCGTCTTATCAGTTCCAAAGTGTCCAGCTAAGCCCCCTGCATGACTCTCAGTAATAATGGACTCCCTTAAAGAACACATAGGGATACACAACCTATTTCCCTTGAAGAGAAAATCAGCCACTAACAAAAACTGTTGGAACGGACATGTTTGACACTTCTTCCAGACATCTCCGAAATACGGATCATCAATATATAATTCCTTAAAAAAGTCAAAGCCCAAAACTTTTACCTGCATTGTAGACAACAGGGAATGTTTTCTGCTCAATGCATCTGCCACCTTGTTCATCACTCCAGCTTTATGCTTAATTACGAAACTGAAAACCTGAAGCAGCTCCACCCACTTCGCGTGCCTAGCATTCAGTTTCTGTTGCGCATTAATATATTTCAGGGCTTCATGGTTAGAATATAAAACAAACTCCCTCGAAATAAGATAATGACGCCAATGCTCTAAGCTCCGTACTATGGCATAAAATTCTCTATCATACGTCGAATACTTCTTCTTTGCTTCATTCAACTTCTCGCTGAAAAATGCCACCGGTTTATTTTTCTGACTCAGTACACCCCTAATACCCACGCCTGAAGCATCACAATGTACTTCAAAAACCTCATGAAAATCAGGAAGAACCAAAATCGGGGCTTCAGTTATCTTCTTTTTCAGCAACAGGAATGCCGTTTCCGCCTTTTTGGTCCACGTAAACTTACCCCCCTTTAAACAATCCGTAAGAGGTGCAATGATAGTGCTGAAATCTCAGACAAACCTCCGATAAAAAGATGCTAACCCATGAAAGCTGCGTACCTCATGGATATTTTTTGGAGTTCCCCAACTTGTAATGGCCTCAATCATCATCGGGTCTACCAGAATACCTTCCTGCGATACTATATATCCTAAAAAAGTCACATGATTAGTTAAAAAGTGACACTTCTTCAGATTGGTATATAACTTCTGCTCCCTCAAGGCCTCAAACAATGCTCGTAGATGTTGTAAATGCGTCTGAATCGAAGCACTATAAACCAGGATATCATCAAAATATACGACAACAAATTTGCCAATAAAAGAACGAAAAACCTGATTCATCAGTCTCATAAAAGTGCTCGGCGCGTTAGACAATCCGAATGGCATCACCATCCACTCATACAGGTCATCTCTAGTCTTGAATGTCGTTTTCCACTCATCTCCAGTTCGAATTCTGATTTGATGATACCCACTCCTCAAGTCTATCTTCGAAAAGACAGTAGCCCCATGTAATTGATCAATCAAATCGTCAAATCGCGGAATGGGAAAATGATACTTGATTGAAATTTTATTGACAGCTCTGCTATCTATACACATTCTCCATGTTCCATCTTTCTTAGGGACTAATAATGCCGGCACGGCAGAAGGACTCATACTCTCCCTGATCGCACCCTTTTCCAGCAACTCCTGCACTTGCCGCTGCAGCTCTTCATGTTCCTTAGGGCTCATTCTGTATGCCGCCTTATTAGGAATAACAGCTCCTGGAATGAAGTCCATATGATGCTGAATGTCTCTCATTGGTGGCAACTCAGGTGGCAACTCCTCCGGTACAACGTCAGCAAACTCCTCAAGTAAGGGCCTGACTTGTGAAGAAACTTCAGGACCCGCAGTATTTGGCTCTACCACTACAACAGCAAAAAGTTCAAGGGCACGCACCGCCTCCTCCCGGAATTCTGATCTGGACAACAGATTATTCTGCACTTCTTTTCTCAAATCGGTAGGGCCCAGGGTATTAGCTCTACCATCCTTCTTGAAACTGTAGGTATTTCTAAACCCATCATGCTGCGTTTTTCTGTCAAATTGCCATGGCCTTCCCAAGAAGATATGGCAGGCGTCCATGGGAATCACATCACACCACACCTCATCAGCATATTTCTCGCCAATCGAAAACTGCACAAGACATTTCTTACTAACTTTCACCTCGCTCCCCTTTTTAAGCCACGACAGCTTCTACGGTCGAGGGTGGTCCTCTGTTTTCAGCCTCAACTTCTCCACCATAGTAGCGGAAACTACGTTCTCGCAACTTCCCCCATCTATGATCACAGTACATACTTTTCCACCACTAGTGCACTTAGTATGAAAGATATTATGCCTAAGTCACGACTCATCTTCCGTAATAGCAATATTTAAAACTCGATGAACGACTAAAGACTCACCAGAATCTGCATAAATCACTTCGTCCTGTTCTGGCCCCGCATCCTTTGGTTCACCATCAGATTCATCATAAATTGGTTCTCCGTCATAGTTTGGATTCTCGACCAACGTCACAATCTGACGATTAGGACAATCTGCAGCAAAGTGTCCCAACCCCTGACACTTGAAACAACGCTTAGCAGCAGTCCCTCCCCTGCTATTTCCCGTGTTGCTCTGTTCCCCTTTCGCTGCAGGTTCAGAACTCGCACCCTTAACAGCGATTGGTGTCGATTTTATTGCGGAACTCTCTCCTTTGCCTCGAAAACCTTTACCAGACCATCGATTCGGAAAATTTGGATGCACTGCCTGTTCTTTTGCATTGCGACTCCACTTTTAAGGCCAATCGACAGACATCCTCATATGTCCAATACTGTTGCAAATGGACGTCAGAAATCTCTATTCGTAGACCAGCCAGAAACCGAGCCACAGTCTGCTCTTCTTCCTCATCCACATCACAACGCATCCGCAACCGATCAAACTCCTCGGTATACTCCTCCACTGTCGAATTGCGCTGTTTGACATTGTGATACTCGATAAACGCCTCTTGCCGGTAATGACAAGGTAAGAACTTTCTTTGCAGCAATTTCTTCATCTTGTCCCATCGTTTCACCTTCGATTTTCCTTCCCTAACACGCTGTTTTTTTAACGTGTTCCCACCAAATCTAGGCATGTTGTCGCAACTTAATCGCCACAATTTTAACCTTCTCTTCCTCAGTGAAGTCCTTAATATCAAAAACCCTCTCCACAGTGCGCAACCAATCGATAAACTTATCAAGATGAGTCTTACCTTCAAACTCAGGAATCTCGATCTTCATTCCAAAATTCCGAACAGGTGATCGATGTCCAGGTCGCATCCTCCGATTTCGCCCCTAGTTTCGAACCTAAAAAGGGTTGACGTCTTCCTCCTCGTATTCGGATGTCGCATCAGATTCCTCACCTTTGGATTGAACATCCAACCCCACCTATGCGAGTTGTCGTTCCAAATCCCGGATCCGCTGTCTCTGTTCTTCAATTTCCACGTCTCGCAGGTCTCTGTGATGCGGTGGTTCGTCTACTTCAGGAACGACTCCACGCCCCCGACCACGACCTCGCCTTCCACCACGACCTCCACGATTATTTTCAGCCATCGAGTCAAAGCAACCAGAGCTCTGATACCAACTGATGCCGGAAACATGTGTGAATTGGCTGAAAGAGTATTGCGAATTGAATAAGAGGAACAATTCGTTCGCTCAATTGATTTACTGAAAAATATAATATCAAGTCTGCCTCTTAGAAACCCTAAACACCCCTTTTATAAGGCGTTACTCTTAACCCTAACAAAATAATTCCAAAATTACGAAAAAAAACCTGAAAATAATAAAAGTTCAGATCGTCGTTTTGCTTCAACCAGTCAAATTTGGGCCCTAAATTCCATACCCAAAATTAATGCCGAAAGCCCGGTGCATCACAAGACCTACCTTGTCTTGACAAAATAGTCTGTTAAGCTGCTGATCCATGATTTCCTGGGGACCGTAACACGTATCAACTTGTTGTAATTTAGGGATGCTGAAGGCTCCTGAAGAGAAAAACATGAAATTGGAGCAGGAGTGAAGTTGAAGTTTTTCCAACAACGGAAAATTAAAGGTGCAGTTCCCATTGTAGAAGCATACGACATTGTCCAGATGTTCCAGTTTCACACTTTTCAATCTTCTCAACTCAATCTCCCCTTCCACGTCTTCTTCTTTGATTATTTCTGTCATCTTATCACAGAATGCCACACTGATTTCTTCAAGTACTACCAGCCTTTTAACTGTTGAGATTGGTATTAAACTTATCATTTGATGACACCCTCTTATTTCTAAAATCTTCAAATTTTGAAAAGATAATGAAGGCGGCCACTCCTTTGTGCTTGGAAACATCTCTTTATATGAACCGTTCCACACTTGAAGCTTTTCCAAAAACTGAAATTTCTCTAACAAACTCTATGGAAGACCTTTCACACAGAGATACCTAATTTCAACATGTTTTAGTTTTGGAAAAAGACTTCTGTACTCGGAAGCTGAGCTTGAGCACATCAATCCAAATTGGTTTACAGTTACATCTAGTGCTATTTTCTCCGGACAGTAGAATCCTGAGAATCAAAATAAATGAATTAGAGGTGAATTGCCCTTGAAAATGTACCTTTTCTATAAATGAATTTGAAAATAAATAGAACAACTTCTCACATGAAGTACTTGAAGCTGTCTAAGACTTGCAGCAACGGAAGCTGGAAATACGTATTCAAGACTTTGACAATCCTCAATTTCCATATTGCATCATCCTGAATAATATTCTGTGCCTGGAATGCAATGTCCTGACCATATTCTCCTCAAATTTATCATAGACTTAATTTTTATTTTCTGTAAAATACAACATTCCTGTACTAAAAAAAATTAATAAACATCCAAAAATTGGAAATAGATTGATAATAACCACAACATTTTTAAAAAAAAAATTCAATACCTGATTAATTGAGAACAAAGCTGGTTCTACTGTATGAACATCATCATGTTGTCTCTCCTTATGGAAACTGAATAAACTGACTATTTTCTCACAGCCAACTCTTTCAACTTTGACAAATCCAAAGTATATTTGTTGTGATAATAAAAACATCTAAGTTCAGGCAAATCACGTAATGATATAGATATTAATCGTGGAAATGAAAGTCTGATAGCATTTCCACTTCCTCTGCAAACAATTTCCTTCAGACAACACTCGCTTACAGAAAGCTTTTCAAGTTTCAAAAGTTTCCAGCCAGCCAAGTTGGAAAAATGCTCTCTAGACTTCCACAGTCGTCTATTTCCACTTCTCGTAGTTTTGACTGGTACTCAATGCTTGTAGTGAAATTAGGATGCCATATCCACCTCAACTTTCTCACTCGGTGTAATATAATTTTAGATAAATTAGGATATGAGACCTGTTTAAGAAATATACGATGAAAATGTTGATGAAGAATTCGAATAAATTAACAGGATTGCTAAATTCCACACCACAATTGCTAAATTATATATAAAATTTTAGAGAAATCTCAAAAATATCCTTTTAACTTTTAAATTTAATCAATAATTATTATATCTTAATATTATATCTTTTATTATTTTAAATTATTATTTTATTATAATAACTATTATCTTAATATATTATTGAATTTATATTATTTAATTTTTATTTTATTAATTTAATTTTTATATTATTTAATTTTTATTTTAATAATAATAATTAGTGTTAGATTACATACTTGCAGAGGTTCTATTGGAGTAGTTACAATATTGAAATCTCTGATTCAAAAATTGATTAATCGTCACTCATTTATAGATTATCTCTTTTAATTTGGAGCATTATAAATATAATTATTTAAAGAATTTATTTCTAAATTCTAAAGTGTTGGATAAATATATAAAATAAATTTAATAATTATATCAATTGTTTAGTGGTTTTACTTCACTATTACGTAGTAGAAATATATTAAACAAATTAATATTAACATTTTTTAAAAAAATAAAAAACATAACTTTTATTAATAGAATGTTAAATTTGGAAGAGAAATTTGAAGAATAACGATAAAAAAAATATAAACTTATTTTTTTATTTATATTAATATATTTATATTCTAAATTATAATCCTAACAAAAAAAAAAAGAGGTTGATACTAATTTATTTTTTTTCGAGTTACCTTTTCTCCAAATAATGCCTCATCCTCCTCCGTAATGGCTTTGCTAGATGATGTTGATGCTGCTCCCATTTCAGAACAAATTCTTTTCAATCTTGGCAGACTGTCTAAAGTCAATGAGCGTAACCGGGGGAAGGACACCGGACCTTTCTCTCCATTCTCTATTCTATCATCAATGGAAACCTCTTCAATGTTGTTGCAGTCAACAACTTCAATTTCTTCAATTTCTTCCAGGAGTGAAAAGTGTTTGGCAATTGACAATGGAAAAAGGTCTTTTAATCTGTGACAACGTCTACTTTTATGCATCTTAATTGATAAAAAGAAGCAATCACCCCTGGATCATAACAAATCTTCTCCAAGCTAACCAAATCCGTAAGATGTAATGTCTTTACACCAGGAGGTGACGGTAGCATCGACTCAACTGTACTTTCAATGGCGGGATTGTTTTCTATAAAAAAATATCCTGTTTCTCTGAGGTAAGTATATTTAGTACAGTATCCTGCAACCAGTTGGTAGCGTTGGAGTTTCTGAAAATCTATACTTCTTAATAGCCCTTCTGCATCTGCCTCTGCAACATGTATGTGCAAAGCAGTCAGGTGGGATAATTTGTTAAACTCTTCAATGTTGGCAACACTTGATTTAATGCTGAGCTCTTCAACCTGTCGCTGGTTATACCAATGTTCCATATACAGTTCCTCCATTAGAGTTAATCGAGAAATGATGTCTGGTGGAATAATGAATGAACTTCTCCTCAAATCCAACATCCTAAGCATCTTCAATTTGCCTATGCTTTCAGGCAATATTATTTTCTTGGTTTCAAAGTGAGTGAGGACTAACATCTCCAGATTCTCTATATCTCCGATCATAGATATGTCTCCAAAATTGCACCTTTTAAGATACAATGCTCCGAGTTCCTCTGTAGAAAGAAGTGATGCCGGTAGCTCGGATAAGTCCAAGCCTTCCAGACAACTCACTGAAATAATCAGAAGGCATAGAAAACCTAGTATTGGTTTTGAGATAGAAAAAGGTTAAGTTTGGACAACACAGCTTTTTTGGGAGTTCAGCCATATCAACCAAGAAAATCCAAGTGAGGCTATTCAAACACTCCTTTGGAAAGATTTCAAAGAACTACTGACAATAAGAATGTTTTGTTCTTCTGAAGCAATGGCTTTACCACACTCTAGAACTAAATCATGAATAGAGAAACATTTGTCCCCAACAGGCTGAAGCAACAAAGAAGAGCCCTTAAGCTTTTCAATTAAAGCACCTAAGTGGTTTCTTTGATCTTCCATTCTGTGGAATCTCTTGAACAAATTCAGGCTCAAACCATAGCCTAACAAATTATCAAAAGAAACATCGTTGATCAAGGTGATTGTACAACAAAGTAAAAATGTTGCCTTGAGTTCTTCTGATTTCAGATGATTGTAACTTAACCGTAAGCATGAAAATGCCTCGTCAATCACAGAACCGCAAGGACATTGTTGAAGTTCTCTCAATGCATGTTTCCATTCCATTTCTGTTTTTCCTTTTAAAGTCTCTGCAGTTGTAACAATAGCAACAGGCAAACCACCGCATCTCCGGGCAACATCCGAAGGCAACGATCCTAGACAAGGATCTTCAACACAGGAACCTCCAATCTTTTTGAATAAACTCCAAGTTTCTTCTGGATCCAAAGTGCCAATGCCAAAATTAGTTTCGATATTCATCCTCTCCAAAACATTTATATCTCTTGCAGTCAATACTATTTTACAGCCGGTATTCAGCGGAATTCCTATTTTATCCCATTGAAGTCTGTCCCAGATGTTGTCTAAAATGAGGACCTTTTTCTCCTTTTTCAATCTGTCAGATAGTTCTGTTGCTCTTCCGGCTTGAGTCTCGGTGTTAAACCTCAAATGCAACCCATCTGCAATCAGACCTTGAATCTCATGGATCTTCTGATCATCCACTAGTTTGGAAACTTCTGCAAAGACAACAGAATCAAACAGTTTGTTATCTTGAGCATTCTTAGCAACCTCCTTTGCTAGAGTTGTCTTTCCCACGCCACCCATTCCGTGGATACCAACCATGGTCACGTCAACGCTACTCAATGCATCCGTTACTCTTTTCAATGTCAACATCCTTGACTCCAACTCCTCATAAGGTCTACTGGACAGAAACCACGCCTCCTGCGGCTTAGAGCGGTAAGATACAGTAGCCGAGACATATGCTTCACTTTCTTGAATGAGCTTAGACACATCCTCCAACTTCAATACCGCCTTCTTGCCATGTTGATGAAGTTTGTTCACATTCGGGCACAGGCTCTTCAAACACTTCATCTCAGCTTGATCATAATCGCTGATAACCTGTGTGACCTCCAAGATCTGGGCATTGGCATTATCCAACCACTTTGCAACGTCTTGGTGGATGTCTTCCCCATTCCTTGTAGCTTCATCAACTCCATGTTGCACCCTGTCTTTTCTGTCTTGCAGCTTTCCAAGTTGCTCTTTCAGATTGTGAAAGTTGCTCTTACATTTCCGTATGTAACCGAGGTGAGGTGACGCGGCAGCAATAAAGCATCCAATGGCTCTGTCAATCACTCCGCTAACAAATTCGGCAATTTTCAAACTCTTTTACTCAGTTGGATGGTTAGTGTAGAAGTTCTATTGAACAACTTCAAGTAGAACACAACTAAGCAAACTCTATAATCTACTTGCTTTCTTTTTCTCTCAAAATGTCTGTAGTTTCTTTCACTCGTGATTAAAAAATTTTACATCATTGATAGTGGTATAGTTGGCATCCCCATACTGTTTAGTCAACATATGTTCAACTTTATGAATTATTAATTCACAACTTGTGAATTATTTAAGTGCATTAAAATAAAAAACCGAATCCAATGAAAGGAAAAAGAATGCTTTGGTTCCGGTTTCAACAAGTGCACGCCGATTAAAATATAAGAGCAGATACAATAAGTTGCTGATAAACTGGGAATACCAAGGTCTCGTGCCCGCATCATGTGCACCCGGACACATCCCCACATCTATCTATATTTATATAAAATGATTGCAAGTCTTCCTAGCATTAGAATTCTTCCTATTTTATTTATGAAATTAGGTTTGCATTTTTTTTTTATTTGCCATTTTTAATATTTATTATTATGAATATTTATAAATGACTTTTTATTTACTAAAAAAAGCTGATTTTCTTCCGACTCCACAAATATCACGTAACTTAACAATAGTAGTGAAAATGACAAATTTTGTTTTCTCTGTAATCTCTCATCTCTCACCCCTTAAAATTCAAAATAAAATATTTTTAAAAATTTTAATACTATTAAATTTCTGTTAATTATATATTTTCAAATTTATTAATAACTTTTCATATTTCTAACGTCTTGTATTTATATTTCGTCTCTTCTCAACCAAAAGAAAATAACAAATTGGAATTGCAATTACGTGAAAATGGGTAATATTTTCTCCTCTCATTTTTCTTATGCAAATGTTTGTATTTATATATTATCTCTTTTTCTACTATATATTTTTGTGTTGTTAATACAGTGATTATTATTATTATATTAATTCTCAATTTTTAATTTTAAATGATGTTCTTATCATTTTGTGAAAATATATACAGTGTTCTACCATGATTTTGTGTGTTTTTAGTTTTATTTGTGAAATTGTTGGGTATATTAACAAAGATGTTGATTGGCATGAACTAAAATGGTTAGTTCTCATTAACTTCTCTTTATGCATTTTTCAAAATAATTCCAGTTTTGTATTCTCACACGATTGTGTGTTTTTAGTTTCATATGTGAAATTGTTGGATTTATCAGCAAAGATGTTGATTGCATGAACAAAAAATATTTAGTTCTTATTAACCTTTATTTATGCGGTTCTCAATATCATTCCATTTTTAAATTACAGTTTTAGTTTTATAATAAGATTTCTATAGTCAAATAAAATTATAAAATTGTAATTTTTTTTAAAAAATTTTGTGATGTAGATAAATGTTTAAAAAATATATAAAAAACTATAATTTCTTGAAAAAAATCAAATGAAAAGTTCAGTTAAAGTAATAAAAAAATTAAAAATTATTCGATGTTTTATATTTTCTAATTTAATAGTTTTTTTTTCCACTTAGGTACAAAAATGTGGCTCTCAGTATCTTTTTTCTTTTGATTTGATTGTCTAATTACTTTTTTTTACGGGTCTTTTAAATATAAGAAAACAGAAACTTTTAGAAAAATAAAGAAAAAGTAGGGATACAATAAAAGAGATACACTAAAACGATGAAAAGAAAACCATTGTAAATTATTTTCTATTTAAATATAATATTTTATTTTCAAAATTTTATTAGATATTTAAATATTTTTTTATTTACTTTTATTATCTGTATTATTATTTTTAATGAATAATATCAATGCATTAATCAATCATTTTAAATTTGATAACTTTTTATTTTGTTTTTTAAATTTTATAGTTATAATTAAATGCTAAATTATTTACATCCATTAATGTTTATTATAATACTATTGGTATATTTAATTACAAAATATTGTGTACATATATATATTATATACACATTTATTTCATTTTTATATTTTAAAAAAATAAATAAAACAAAAAAATTATAACCAATATTGTCGACGATCATAACTTTTGATTGTTTGTATTATCTCAAGAGTCAATCATACAATTAATAAATGAAAGTATTTGTCATAATATTAATTGTCTTCATAGTTAGTCATGTTAACCAATTGTACGTGATTTGAAAAGTTTTAAATTTACTGCATTTATAAAAGTTAATAATTTTTTAATTATTTATAAAATAAAATTATTTTTAAAAATTCTTGATATTCATTAAAAAAATTTTGATATTAATAATATAGAATTTACACATAAAATCATATTTTTAAAATAAAATAGAGAATATGAATATATAAAAACAATTAAATCAATCATAAGAAAATATACATATCATATATTTTAAAAACAAACATATAAATTAAAATTTGTTCGAAAGTAATTTTAAAAGTTTATTCTAAAGACTTTTAAATTTAACATAAATTTAATATATTTTTAAAATTATTTTTATCTTCAAACTTTCTAAATAAATAATTCAGAAATTTAACAAATTAAATATCAATTTCTCAACAAAATAGAAAGATAAATTATAATAAAAGTAATTGAAAATTTAATGAATTACATAAAATTTGAACATTACTTTATATAAAATTTTTACCGCGTTAGCGCGAGCGATTCACTAGTGTTATATAAAACTATTCCAAAACATGTCTATGTGTCATGTTTAGAATATATATATATATATTAATATTATAGTAGAACTCTCCGCGAGACCCACGAAACTGACGTGGCGCGCTGAGAGTTCGGCTTTAGGTGGAAAAATAGTTGTTTTTAGCTATATTTGAATCTCAACTATATTTTAATGACATATTGACGAGAATGCAATCTTGTGATGAGATTTTATTTTGTTTTGTCTTTCTTTCTTCACTCTCCTTCTCATTTAATGAATTATAAAGTAGAACCCTCAGCGGGACCCACAAAACTGACCTGGGGGCTGAGAGTTCGACTTTGGGTGGAAAAATAGTTGTTTTTAGCTATTTTTGAATGTCAATGATATTTTATTGAGATATTGACGAGAATGCAATCTTGTGATGAGATTTTATTTTGTTTTGTCTTTCTTTTTTCCCTCTCCTTCTCATTTAATGATTTATAATAATCCATATAAATATAAATAACATATTGTAAAAGTGATTTGGAAAAATAAAAATAGATGAGTGTTCAATCTCTCTTTTCCTCTTATAATGAAAAATTAACTATTAAATTAAATTACTTTAACTAGCCATTTTCTCTACCTTACATTTACATTTACGTTTATATTTGTATTCTTCTTCCACTTCCTCACCCTTAATTAACCACCAAATCAAAATCATAAAAATAGAGACCATTCACAAAATCTTCTCCTCACATTTTCATCTATCAAATTCAACAAATAGTGATAATTTTCACTTTTGAACCTATCCAAAATCAAAATTTTTGTTTGAGCCCAATATCAGAAATCTTTCAAAAGTAAATAATTATAAATATTTTTTGCAACAAATAAACCAAGTTTTCTATTTTACCATTGATAAAAAATAAAATAAAAATAATATCCAAAAAATAGAAAAAATAAAAACAAATCAGAATTCCCAATCTACCCCTATGTTAATTTTTTGAATCCAAAATCATATCTTCTCTCTTGTCACATTCAACGTTTACTACTCCGAAATCTGGTCTCCCCTCCTCTTCACTCTCTACTTCTCCGGAAGAGATCCCATCTTCAACTTTCACTCTGTACAACACCCCAATTCCGCAAATTTCCTCTCCAATTCTGCCAGAAGATAAATTTATTAATGTTCTTCACACAATAGGAAAAAATAATCCCCAATTGTATTGGAACCCTAACTTTTACAATCCTAATTCATCACGTTCTTAGAACACCAAATTCAACCTTGTTTGTCCCTTAACAATTCATAAGCATGTCTATACATGTCTCTCCAATATATTTTTGAAAACTCATCTTCCATCACAACTCAAATGTATGTTTTTAAAGTTTTTTCATTCTTGAGCATGGTAGTGTTAATGTTATGTTGTAGGGGTGTAGGGGCCTTGAATATATGATTTTAGAGTTCATGGTAATGTCAATATGGATATTAGATAGTGTTTGGAGTCAATTGTATGGTATAGGACTGCAATTTTACGAGTTAGGGTTGAAATTCCCGATTTTACGTTTTCCAGCGATTTCCTGGGTTCCATACCTGGAAACTGTCCAAAATTATACCATTATCCTTTTTCCATGCATGGAAACAGACCTGCATTTTCTGTCAGTGATTTCCTGGTATCGACTCCGGGAAGGCCAAATAAGCTTCTATTTCCGGGTGTCTATACCAGGAAACTGCTTTGATGCATTATTTTTTCATGCGTTTAAATAATTTGTGTTTTCTTTTTTCATAAATGGGTTTGAAAAGGACACTAGTGTACTTCAAGTTCGTTGTGGAGAGTGTAAAGATTTAAGGCATACCATTCGCACGTGCCCAAACAAACATATCGAAGTTTTGGATTTAGAGGAATCACCACAGAATGAAGATTTGATACAAGCAGCGAACCCCCAGTTGAAAGCTCCTCCGGGGATATACCATTCCATCCGGAAGCTAACTCACCCATTCTCCTTTACTTTAGATATATCACTTTTGTTATGAGTTTTTTTTAGCATCGTTTATCAAATACTTTTTTTTCGAATATGGTTTGGTTGTTGAATATGGTTGGTTGTTTTGGTATGATTGAATGCAGTTTTATATTTGGAAAAATGATTGAAAAACAAGTGAAGGTCCTTCTACGCGGTATATGTATGTACGTACATACACGACATTTGGAAAGGGACAAAGGTGTGGTCATTCGGCAGCACAATAGAAGAGGCAAGGCGAATCAGAAGGGAGGTCATGTACTGTATTTTTGAGACTCTACAGCCGATGGGGAAAACTTAGACAAGGATGAGTGGTCATAGTGGTTGAATTTGTAAATATTAGTGTGTTTATAACATTGTTTTTCTGTTAATATTATAGTAAATAACTTTGGTTTTTTTGTGAATGTTAGAATACATAACTTTGTTTTGTGGTAAATATTACTGTATTTATTGAAATTATTCTGATTACTTGTGTTATATGTGCATCATTTATGTATGGGTGAAAATAAATTATAAATCAATAAGCAATGATATGTTTCCAGGTAAATGTACCGGAAAATGGCAACCACATATAAGTGTTTCCCGATGTGAGGCATGGAAACCGGAACTCAAAATGTCAGTTTCCGGGTCAGCATGCCGGAAAACTAGACCCAAATTTACTTATTTTCCGGTGTCTATGCATGGAAACAAGACATGTGTTTTCTAAGATATATACCGGGAAATAGTTCATTTTGAGTATTGTTTCCTGATGTTGAGGCATGGAAATTGTACCTCAAAATGAAAGTTTTCAGGTAATCATACCAGGAAATTGGACCCAAATTTACCTATTTTCCGGTGTTGAGGTATGAAAACAAGTCATTGGTTTCCTAAGATCTAGACCGGGAAACAGTTCATTTTGAGCAATGTTTCCCAGTATGAGACCATGAAAATAACATTTCTCAGATTAATTTAAGACCCAAACAAGCTAAAATACACTTGAGACCACTAAGGAGTCCAGTACAAATCATTTGTAATTTGGAGTTTTGATGTTCATTCTAATGGACACGTACGAGTAGCATATGATGGACTATATACTACTATGTAGGTCATGCAGAACACCTTGTTTTTTTATTTTTCCAATTACGACTTTTTATGATACAATTGTGTTCAACTAAGTGAAAGCAAGCGTAATCATCCACAGTTAGCCATTTAAAACTACTAAATATTGAAATTAAGCAACTTATATAAATAAACCAGGTCATAAAAGCGTGCATTATTATGTGAGAGTTGGTTTCAACTACCAAAAATGCTCCCTAATGGTAGTAGTGGGCGTGGCATGTTGTTTGGAGTTAGAATAGATGTCATTTAATGTCAGAAAATATAGTTTCAGGTCAGCATACCGGGAAACTGATCCTAAATTTACCTATTTCCCAGTGTGTATGCATGGAAACAAGACATGTGTTTCCTAAGATATATACCGGGAAACAGTTCATTTTGAGCATTGTTTCCCGGTGTTTAGGCATGGAAACAAGTCATTGGTTTCCTAAGATCTAGATCAAAAAACAATTCATTTTGAGCAATGTTTCTTGGTATGAGACCATGGAAATAGCCATGTTAATATATTATCCAGCTCTTAACACAGGGAAACGGAACAAAATTGACCTGTGTCCCATTATGGAGGCATGAAAATATGGCAATGGGTTTTCTAGGTACAGACAGGTACACAGTTTAGTGTGAAAATGGTTTCCTTGTTTCCATGGTAAGATACCGGGATTTAGTAAATAATTAAACTATTTCCATGGTTTATAACTAGGAAATTGTGAAAATATTTACATATTTTCGGATTTTGGGAGAGGAAAACTACCCGTTTCATTTATATTTTTAAAAATTCAAAACCAAGAAATGAGTATAAAGCTCAGGTCATTTCCTTCCATGAATACTGGAAAACTAATGTAAGATTGGGTTGTTTGCAACCCTTAATATCAGAAAATCAGTCAGAACTTTAATAAAACCGTGACAGTCTGTTTCACTCCTTGCATACCGGATACAGGCAAACAAAAAATTAGTTTCCATACTGAGATACAATTTGCCTTGAACTACACTAGTGTCTTTTTCAAGCCTATTTCTAAAAAAGGAAAAGGCAAATAATTTAACGGTAGGAAAAACCGATGCATCGACGCCGTTTTCCGCCCTATAGACCTAGAAATAGAATTCATTTTTACCTATTTCTCGGTGTTTACACCAGGAAATCACTGTCAAAAATTCATGTCTGTTTCCATGCATAAAGGGAGGGAAATAGTCAAAATGAGCCTCTATATCCCGGTATAGAGGCCGGTAAATGGTTTCCCTCTTATGAAGGCTGGAAACCGGCCTTCTAATAAACTATTTCTCGAGCTTCAACAATGGAAATCACTGATAGATATTATCCCGTCTGTATCCCGGTATTGTGACCGGGAAATAGGTAAAAAAAAAAAAACCACCTATGTCTCGGTATGGATGTCTGGAAACTAAGAAATTATTTACCAGCATATGTCATGATATCAATGTATGAAAATTAAATTGAATCATTTCCAGCCATGGACACTGGAAAATGGTATTAATCTAGGACAGTTTCCTGGCATGGACACCGGGAAACAGCTGGAAAATTACATTCGGGATTTTCAACCCTAACTCGTCAAATTGCATTCCATTACCATACAATTAACACGAAATACTATTCAATATCCATAATGAGGTTACAATTAACTCTAAAATCATTAATTCAAGACCCATAAACCCCTGGATCATAACATTAACTCTACAATGCTCAAGAATGAAAATTTTTTAAAAACATATCTTTGAGTTGTGAGGGAAGATGAAGTTTCCAATACGTAGTGGATAAATATGTGCTGACATTCTTATGAATTGTTAAGGGACAAATAGGGATGAATTTGTTGTGAATTTGGTGTCCCAAGGATGTGGGGAATTGGGATTATGAAAGTTAGGTTTCCAATACAATTGGAGATTATTTTTCCTAATGTGTAGGGACCATAAGCAAATTTCGTGAGGGGCTTTTATTAAATATGGTGGGGTCTATATGTGAATATTATTTTTGAATTTAAATATTTAAATTGAAGGGCATAATAGACCTCTCATATCTTTAAAACAAATAAATTTAACTTAAATTGATTTAATTTTTTTTAATGGGAGGGGTATAAAAGTATTCTTGGTTCATTTGTTGCAAAAATTAATTAGATTGTTTAGTACTATAGAAATTTTAATCTTGGTTTAAAACTGTAATGATTTTAATGTTTAGGGCCACTTGTGCAAATCACCCTTTTAAATATTGATATTTTCTCCGATCTTCTAAGGAGAGGCGGCTCCGACCTTACCACCGATGATGCTCACGATATTCAACCTCACTAAAGAGACACTACAACATTTTTGCTCGGTGGCAATAGCTAAAAATCGTGGCCTATAGTAGAAAAAACTGTGGCCTATAGAATAGGCAACGATTTGGCAACGGTTTTTCATCTGTAGGACTACGAGCCGTTACCTATTCTTTAGGCTACGGTTTTTTAGCTTTTGTGGCAACAAAAAAAAAACCGTTGTCTATTAGATTGCACCACAGTTTTACACCGTAAATATTTTTACTACGGTATTAAACTGTTGTCCTTATATCCTTAGACAACAGTTTAAAAAACCGTTGTCTATTTGTTTAGACTACGGTTTTAAACCGTAGATAGATAGACTACGCTATTAGCTAATTGTTTATTCGATTAGGCCACATTTTTTTTACATAATATAGCCATGTTATTTAACCATGGCCTATATGACTTTAAGCTATAGATTTAAAAAGCGTTGTCTATTTATGATGGCAAAAATTTAGAAATATGTTCCCTTTTTGTAAAATTGTTGCCTAAAACTATATTATTAATTTCTGGGCTATACAATCATATGAGACATGATTTTTTAAATTTAATCAATTACAAAATTGTATAATTTAATACAAAGTAATTGGTAAAATAACTTACATAAAGATGCATCAATTATAACTACTTAAGAACTGCCTTCGAAATCAATTAAATTAATTCATCAATCTAAATAGACACATTCGAATCATCACTTAATACTCTAATAACATATCTTAATATTAATTCATAAAACTCATTACCTAATAATGTCTAAGATATTTATAATAAATGTTTACAGCTCAATGAACTCCTTAATCTAATAATCATCAGTTGCTTCTTCATCTTCTTCTCTAGTCTTCAAAGTTCATCTCCATCCTACAATTAATGGTTGAAATATATTAGTTAATATATAACATAATAACTTGATAGAATCAACAAAACCTATATGCGAACAAACACTTCATCTTTGTCAAAGAGTTAAATATATATATATATATATATATATATATATATATATATTATACTTCCACTGGTTAGTATTAAAAATATAAGATAATTAAAGTCAAAGGAAGAGTTTCAACTAAAAAGACATATATTCCATTATGTCCTACAAATTACAATTTTTCAAGCTTATGAACAATGATAAGAGATGTCATTTGAAAAAAAGGTTTGCATTCAATTGAAATTCTAATAAACAAAGCTTAAATAGCTATCAAAATCCTAAAAAAAAAAAACAAAACTTTCTCGTAACATTTTAATATAAAATAACTAACTTAACCTCACATTGTTCTCGTAATTTTCACATATTAAATAGGTTAGCTCATTTTCCTGACCTCTATAATATATAAATGTAATCAACCATATATTTATTAGTAAACGAATTTAAAAAAAATCAACATAAAAAACAAAGGAACATTGTAAATTATTAATTAAAAAAATATATATTGTTTTACCTCCTGAGCTGGGTCATGGGTTGATGCAGAGGAGCGAGGAACACTATTAGCATCTCTGGGGGTATTTGGTATTGCTAATAACTTGGCCAATGTTTCTTCATTTATATCTGAATTTCCTTGGGTAAGCAAAACCTTCAATACTGTTTGCATCCCTTTCATCTGTGCTTGTATCCCATTATACTTTTCATTAACCTCATTAAGCTCATTACTTAAGGAGGAAACTTGTCCTTTCAGAGCTAAAACCTCCTGACTATGTCTCTGTTCAATTGCTGTCATCTCTTGAGCTCTTTTCAATTTTGTAGGATTCATAGAAGCACTAAAGCAACGGACTCTTCCAGGCTTTTCATCACCAAATACAGACTTAAAATCCTCTTCTGGTGTCATTCCATCCTTATCAATCTTTGTTTGAAGCTCATTCTAACATATGAATAAGTTAATGATATTAAAAAGTTAATACACTGTTACATTAAATTAATTCATAAAATTATATATAAAATTATTCAAGTATGGCAAGAAACTCACAATAGTATTTGAAGTTTCATCATCCAATGTTTTTCCATCTTTCCTACGAGTTTCAATGAATAATTCAGCTTGTGTAGGCTCTCTTTGATTCTTTTCAATCTGCATTAAATTGGACATTTTAACATCAAAACATAAAATTCAACACTACTAAATAGATACTCTAAATCTTTCAATCATTAAAAAATATAGGATTCACATACCAGATCTTTCCTTACTATAGCAAACTTCTTTGGTCCCATTCGATGTCTCCACTTTTGTTGAGATCTATTTTCAGCATTTTTTTCACTCATTTTCTATATGCAACCAAAATAAAATAAGCATATATTATTTTATTATATTCAATTATAATTTTTTTAAAAAAAATGATAAAACATACCTGTACACTTTCGTTGTTCCAATAAGCAATTAACTCCTTAAAATGATCAAGAGGAATATTGTTCAGTCGATTTTTCAACATCTCTGATTTTTTTTGTAGGAGAAGAAGTGATGTTTCTTAATTTCTGATTTGTATCTTCTCCAAGCACCATTCAATGTGTTAAAACAATTCTCTCTCCCCTTATATGGAATGATGAATTTTCTCTAAAAAAATAAATATTAATTTATCTAACGTACGGTATCAGTAAATAATATTTAAAAAGTATGATAAAAAAATTCATACCTGAATGTAATCCCATATGGCATCCTTGTCAGGTACACCTATCCAACTTGTGTAATTCAAAGGGCACCAATCTGAGTTTCTTGCTATTGACCCTAAAAAAAGGCTCAAATCTTTTACTATTTCTTTTGTTGGACCAACTGGAACTCCTAGTTCATCAAGTATCACCTCTGGACGATCATCGAGCGATCTACTATGTATTTTGAAACAAGTAGTTGGCCTTCTTGTTTTTTTCACAACCCCTAATTTACAACCATTAAAAAAAAATTAACTACTCCAGCTACCAAAAATATCCAGAATTTATTCTATACAGAAACAAGATATTAATTATCTTAAACAAACTTTCATGTGTGTATGATTAAATAAAAGAACAAAACAAATAATTTAAGTAAAATAATAATAAAAATATACCTTCTGATGTATTATTGCTTTCTTCTTCCATCATGTTTAT
Source organism: Cardiospermum halicacabum (assembly GCA_031304145.1). Classification (NCBI taxonomy): domain Eukaryota; kingdom Viridiplantae; phylum Streptophyta; class Magnoliopsida; order Sapindales; family Sapindaceae; genus Cardiospermum; species Cardiospermum halicacabum. Next base: position 28,607,757 of record CM062391.1, on the reverse strand, counting down.
TTCTGGCTCAATTTCATCTTCATTATTTACCTCTTCACCATCAGAGCTATCTTGTTCAATATCTTCATCACTACTAATCCCTGTTTCTTCAATATTCATCCCATTTTGTTGGATCCAGGCCTTAAGTGGTAAGGATGGAAACTTACCACTTATTTTTGCCTTTTTATATGGTTGAATTTTGTCTATAGTATCCATACCATTCTTCTCCTCAAAAGATGATGGAAGCTGACTTCTACTCTCTTTATTGGATGTTCTTTTCTTTTCCGACAAATTATCATTAGATTAAACATTTCTCCTATGACTTTTTCCTAGGTTATCTTTTCCCTGGTTCAAGGGCTGGTTGAATGATTGTGCTTGCACCATACTAGTAGATTTATGGAGGACTTCTAAATTAGGAGGCGGGTTGTCTTTAACTTTTAAAACAGGTAGTTTGCTCTTCTTTTGGACATTTTCCATTCATCTTGTTTCTTTTGTGTGGGTACCAACTGCTATGGATTGAGGTTCCTTCTCGCGTATTTGAATGTGCACGAATAGACTCTGTTGTTTTAAATTCTCACTTGTTTGGAATTGTTTCTGAACCCTTTGTTACTTTAAACTTCCATTTGGCACATTACTTGGTTGATGTAGCACTCCAAGTTCATGTTTCTTCATGGTTCTCATGTTTTTCAACTTCATGCTTTGTCGCGACTTCTTCTTTTCTTCCTCTATCTTTTCTCGTTTGATTTTAAATTTTTTCAATAATTCTTTGCTAGATTTTGCTTCTAGATTGAAACAACTTTCGCCTCCACCAGTGTTCTTAAAAAAAATAAACCACATATTGCCATTAAAAAAATCTTAACTAACTGTTAAAATGTGATAATGATAATTTGGATTTTAACTACCTGATTTGGCATATAAGATCCTTCCATAGACTTGTTTATGCCTTTGCTGACACTTTCTGTACTAGCCATGTTAAAGCACCTACAAAATTTATTGATGCATGCTTTACCACAAACTTTTAACTAGTTTGATAATGAATGTGAAGCAATACAAGCAAACATAACAATTCATTAATGTAAAATCTAAATATTAAAAAATTAATTTTACAGCATCCGAATAATTTAATTATCTTATTTATTATTATGTATAAAATATTAGTATATAGTACAAACTTTACAGGTGGATTTAGACGAGCAAGGTTAGAAACACTCCTTAAAAATGTTACTAACACTAAATCCATTTGGTTCTCTGAATATTATGAGCAATGTTAAGCTATATGTATAAAATCACATCTCACTAAATATATATATAAAACAGTGCATAATTTAACTGCAATATAAAAGAATCCATACTTGTTTGAAGAAATTCATAGATTTCATTTTTTTTTTCTTACAGAGTCTCACTAATAAATCTACAGCAGTGAAACGAAAACATCCTGCAACTACTTTTCAAAATAATTTGTATTTAAATAACAGACCTGCTAGAGTATGTGTCCCTTCCTTTCTAGAGAGATGTTAATATCCTCACAACTTGAAAGAGAAGATTACATGTTTCACCAAAACACAAGTATTCAATTAGGTCCATCCAAATATTTTGAAGATCTGAGAATCAAATGAACCACTGCAAAGTAGATCTTAATTAAAAGAAAATATATTTAAACAAACTAGATTTTAAAAATTGATTATGCAATATGTGTGTGGGTATATAATTCATTAGATTGGCTTTTCGAATAGAATCACACACCATTTGATGGACCAAGTTTGCTTCTTAAATTAACATTGGATTATCCAATCAAATATTAAACTAGAGCTAACTAACAATTATATTGAGGTATACCTCTAACAAAAATTAGACTTAGATGACTTGCTACCAACCTTCAAAGCTTATACTCTTCCTTGCCAATCAATAACTGAGGAACCACTTGACTGATCCTTAGACTTAGATGGTACCTGAAAATATAGTAAACATAAGCCAACAACCAACCATAATGACAAATAAGTTCAGTAGAAAAAATTTAAATTCGACCTTATGTAGTACATTCTACTTCAAGGAATCAGAGATAGTACTTCCCTAAAGTTTTAACCACACATATGGAAGTCCATATAAATAGCCAATAATAGACTATATTTAATATGACAGAATATCGTATAAAGATCTAACAAATGATTTGAATGACTAATCACGTCACTTGCCAATATTGAGTAAACACTTAAAAACAAAACTTATGTAACAAAAATTTGCTTCCTCAAACTCGAGAAATAAAAATAAAAGTTCTCAATATGGAGTAACATTTAATATGATCATGTAAATTTAAAATGTATCTTTCTAATAATTAAAACTAATAACTCTACCATACGAGGTAAATTCTTTATTCAATCAATCTATAAAATCATCTGAAGATGTATCATCAAAATCAGCAGCATCAGATTCAAAGTCAACTGCATTTTCCATAAACGAATGACTCTCAACAATAGCTGGCTCTATGTCATCCCTAACAAATTCAGCATCAAAATCGTCATTTGGAATTGATAAATTCATTGCCGCTTCAAGTGGGCCATCCTGATAAACTTCATCTACAGTGTCACTTTGATACACCTCATCAAAAATATCACGAGGAAATGTCTTCATGACATAATATCTATGATCAAGAGAAGGATCACAGACATAAAAGCATTGTTGTACTTGAGAGGCTAGAACAAAAGGATCATCAAGGAAACACAACTTATTGAACCAAACACAAGTAAGTCCATATTTATCTTCTTCAGCTTCAAACCAATCACATTTAAATAATACAACCTTGAAGTTTCCATAAAATTCCACCTCAATTATGTCATTTACTGCTCCATAATAGGTATTTGCATCTGTTATTGGATTTTCATCTTTGCTGCTTGCAAAACTTTGGGTTATCGATACTAGTGTCACACCACCATTTTGAGTTTTACGTTTAGCATCACGCCGCCTAGTATGAAACTTGTACCCATTAATGACATACCCAGAAAATCGTTTTGCAACATGATTATTTGTAGTTTAAATTAATTATTTTCCTTTTAAAATTGTCATAAATTTCATTTATAAATTATATTTAAAATAAATTTATTGATACAAATGATTGAATCAATCATCAATATATCTTTATTCTCATATCAACTACATTCAAAAGTAAAATATACAAAATGAAATTATTTTATAAATTTTAAATTAATTTGAATATAAAATTATAATATTATTTATAAAAAAAATCTATTGTGGTACAAAATGATAATTAAAATTTAATATTTAATAAAAATGGAATCAAATGTAAACACTATAAAAAATTATTATATTGGATAGCGTGAAAACATCTGCACCCATCAGAATTGCATGACCATTGCACTACAAGTAGGATTCAATTATTATTCTCAACGTAGTATATTTAATTAAATTTAATATTATGCACTATTATACATTGTGTTATTTTTGAAAACTTATATAAACACTTGTCGTCGACTATTAATGATAATTTTTTTCATTCGTTAGATGTAGTATCCACGACCAATAAAATTAGGTTGCTTCAGATATTGTAAAACAAAAGTGTCAGGAATAGAAGAAACAAAATAATATCAACTAAAGTAAAAATAGAACAACAAAATAATGAAAAGTAGAAACAGATACAAGAGATATAACGTAATTTAGTGGTGTGCCTACTACGCAACGCAAAGAAAGATAATAACAATCCACTATAATGATAAAAGGGGTTACAAGATATCATACAAAATAGTCACAAATGACTACACTCAAATCTTAAAACCTAAAGCACCTAAAACTAAAACTAAAACTCTAACTCATGAATATGTTTCCTACATTTATAGTGCATAATACTCTTTAGGACAGATTGATTTCTTCTTTATGAGACACCTATATTTTTTGTGATCACAAATCCTACTTTCCTAGTAGTTTCTTTCCAATAAGAAAAATCAAATAATTATAATTAGGAAAAAAACTCTCTCAAATAAGGAAAAAATAAGTAGAAAATAAATTGAAAACCAAAATAGGAAATCCTTCTAAAAATGGATTACTAGTGAATCAAGTAAATAGGATTCCTTATGATTCAAGACTTCCCAATAAATCATCCACCTCGACTTGAATCACCTCAACTTTTTTAATCTTCTTTCTTTGATCACTATCAATTTAATTATATCTTCACCTTGATCCATAATACAAACTTTGAATGGTCTTTCTCTTCCTTGAATCCCCTAAAGGAGTCTTAGCGATCATAAATTCCAGTCAAACTCAAACAATGCTTGAACTTGATTATATATAAAGACTTGATGATCATATCAATAGGATTATTTTCAGTACCAATTTTCTAAACCATAATATTGCCTTCAAAAATCATATCTCAAACAAAGTGGTACTTGACATCTATGTGCTTAATGCGTTTATAGAACATTTAATCATTTGCTAGATGAATTGCACTCTAACTGTCATAATGGACTATCGTCAAACTTCAAATATCCATGGAGTTCACCAATCATTCCTCTCAACCAAATTGCTTTCTCTACAGCCTTAACCATGGCCATATACTTGGCATTTGTTATTGACAATGCAATAGTTGCTTTAAGGTAGCTTTCCAACTAATTGCATAACCTCCACTAGTAAAAAAAATAACCAGTGACATGCTTTGATCAAGGTCACCAACATAGTTTGAATCAACATTACCAACCACATTCTATTTATTTTTTTCAAACTCCAAACAAACATGAGTAGTACCCTTCAAGTATCTCAATATTCACTTTACAACTTACCAATTTTATTTTCTTGGAGTACCCATATAACAACCAATTAAACTAACAGCATGTGTGATATTGGGACGAGTGTAATGTCCAACCCCCGCCCGCGATAAAGCCGCAACCGGAGACCGAAACGCCACATTAGATTCATTCAATTCATTCATTTGTAATCAATAAATGCGGAAATAATAATAATAATAAAATAGTTCGATTATCATTTAAAAGCAAATAACAGTCTCAAATCAATTACAAATATCCAATAGATGTTTTACAATTCCAAAATAAACCATTCATAAACATCAAAATTTTAAAATGTTAAAACGGTTTACAAGTCCATTAACAATTAACGGAGAGTAAATAAAAGATCTCAAAAGTAATTCAAAATGTAATAAAAGATCTCAAAAGTAATTCAAAATGTAATGGAAATTGACATGCTTCAATGGAAATGCTTGAACTCTCTAATCTGCTCGATCACCGGTTTCTCATTTCAATAGGAGAGACAAGAAAAAAGAATAAAAGACAACGTCATACTATCGATGTCTGGTTAGTAATCTCACACTCTAACAAAGACATACAAATGCGTCTAATTAACATACAATCATGAGTTTAGCACACAAATGCACTTAGGAACTATCAATCATCCGTAGGGGAAAACAAACCCACCCAATCAGTTTAATTAGAACAAAAGTGTAAGGTCATTTATTCATACTAAACCAGTTATGTTCATTGTATCCATATGTCATTACCTAATGTCTAGGTAGGTTCGATATTACCTAGTGTCTTCTCTTCTTCTCATGTTCTTTCTCTCTCATTCTCTCTTCCTCTCTCTCTCCAACCAAACAGCAACAAACAAATACACACAAATGTGAATTCGAGAGATTTGTAAGGTGGAGTTGGTTCGATGATAGATATGGGTGATAGAGAAGAAGAATAGAAAAAGAAAATAAAAAAATGAAAAGAAAGAATAAAAGAAAAAAAAATAGAGAAAGAAAAGAGAGTAGAAGAAGAAAAGAAAATAGAAGAATAAGTAAAAGAAATGGAAAAAAAAGTAGTTTGTTTATTTAAAATTTTAAAATAAAATATAAAATTATGAAAATGTCTTTCGGTTACTGTTCATCACTGACGAATGAATAGTAACTTAGATGGAAAAACACAAATTTAGGGTTTTTGACTAAAAACAAAACAAATGAGATTTTTTTTACTAATAGGGCAAACCCGTGGTGGTTTTTCGGGAATCTCCTTATTTAAAAACAGTTATTAAATGGGATTAACTTTAGATACCTATAACTGATATCTAACCTAAAATTATAGGTGATAGTTATTAAAAACCATAATTAAAAGTGAGCAATATTAGATGCTCATTTTTCACAATTAGTATCTAAAATTCTATTGGCATAAGGGTCTCATGAGCCCCCGAACTTGGCTATACTTTTCAAGTTAGCCCTCAAACTTTACGGAGGGTCAATTTAGCTCCTCAACTTCCATATGGTGGGTCAATTAAGCCCTTTTGCTGATGTGAAGACTGATCTGGCAGCAAAAAATGTTAACTTTAAAATGTCAATTATGCCCTCCACATCAGCAAAAAGGGCTCAATTGACACAAAATTTGAAAGTTAATGGACTAAATTGTCCATTCGTGAAGTTGGAGGACTAACTTGAAAAATATAGTCAAGTTCAGGGGCTTTTAAGACCCTTATGCCAATTCTATTTTAGATAACATTAACAAAATAGTTATTTAAAATTTTTAATAATGAATTTGGAATAGCTATCTACTGTGTAGTTTAGATATCGATTCAAAAACTATTATCTAAGGTCTTACTCTCTTAGATATCAAACAACTATCTAATTGGTAAAATAATTGTTATCTAAGCCCATTTGTGGTATTATAGCGATATGAGACCTAAATGTAACACCACAGCAAGTTTGATATACTATACCTGACTTTTAAATACCTAATATTTCAAATTGAATATAAAAAATATTATTTATATCTAATAGTTTGGAATTAGGTATAAATTTTATCATACTTTCATATCTAGTACTTTATTTTAAATATAAAAATATTATCTATATCTAATATTTTGGAATTAGATATAAATTTTATCATACTTTCATACCTAATATTTTATCTTAAGTATAAAAAATATTAATTATATGTGACATTTTTAAATCAGGTATAAAATTTGTTAAAATTTCACACCTTGTAATTTATGTTAGATATGAAATGTTCTTTCTTAAAAAAAAATAAAAAGTATGAAAAGCATTTAAATATAAATTTTATACTTGATATTTTTTCTTAAATATAAAAACTATTATTCATAGTTGCATTTTTATAATCTGGTATTAAATTTTTACACTTTTCATATCTAATGATTTAAGTTAAGTACAGAAAGTATTATATATACCAACTTTACTAAAAACAAACAAACGGATTTAAGTTTAGTGATTTCAATTTATATATATATATATATATATATATATATATATATATATATAAAAGCAGGAAAGTTTCAGAACAAAATTTAATCGGACAATAAATTAATATTAATTAGATAATAATTATCTTTAAATTTATTGTAGAAATTTTAATAATCATTTCTAGATATTTCTACCATTTAAAGATAATTATGTAATTTTATATATACATATATAATAATATTATCAATTCATCCAATATTTTTACGATAAATATATCTATTTAAAACAATTCAAATTTAATTAAAAAGATAAATATTTAAATTCATATTTATCTTTATTACGTGATGGTGGGTTCCATTTCATATCAATCTTCTCTCCACTATATATATCCATCAATCTCAATTATTTTTTTCATTGTTATTTTGGTGGTATTATTTTTCTTTTGATGGCAATTTTCATATTTGTATGATTTATATATGGTATATTTATATATTTGTATTGATATAATTTATATATTATTTGTATATGATATTTTTTTTCAGCATTGTAGATGAACGAAATTAAGATAAAGTACGAATTAAACATAAAGTTTATATCAAATGGAGGATATTAAGTAACTCTTCGTTTATATTCTTGGTATGCTTCGAACCTTTTTGCTGTTATTATTATTTTTAATATATGTGTTGTTTTCGTTTTTCTCCAAATTTATATTTTTTATCATTATATAGAAGTAGAGTAGTTTGAGATAACTCTATTATATATATTTATCAATTTTATATTAGTATGTGATAGAGTTTGATTCCATATCAATTTTTCTTCACTATATATATCCATCACAATTATTTTAGTTTCCATTACACAATTATTTTAGTATTATATATGTTTTGATGATATTATTTTCATCTCTATATGGTTTCAATTTATATATTATATTGATTTGATTTTGCAGGGCTTACAACGGTAGAAAGTCAATATAAAATAAGATATCAACCCAAAGTTATTTAGAGGATGGTGGTAATCAGCACCGTCTCTATATTTTGGGAGGCCCCCGGCAAATGTGACACAATGGCCATTTAATTTTTATTTTTAAAAAAAAAATTAACATCACGATTAATAAGTGTGTGTTTGGTAGGTAGATTTTTAAGTAGCGATTAGATTTTTTATTAGCGATTTGACAATTTAACCGCTTGGGAGAAGCTTTTTAATTAGCGATTTCCAGAATGCTACTTCAGGTAGCTCTCCACAAATCGCTAATAAAAAAGCTCCCATTTTACCCTTGCCAATTTATGAGTATTACTAAACTATCCTTAATAATATTAAAAGCTTCTATTTGTACTAATTTGGGTTAATTTTAATAATGCTTTTATTTATTAAATATGATTAAAAATCTTTAAATAACTTTTTTAGTTAGTCTATATTTTATTTATTTTTTTAATTAGTTGATAAGTAAAGAATAGTTGGTTTTAAATTAAAAATTTTGAAAGAAAAAATTGTTTAAATATGAATACTAACACTAATAAATTATATTGTAAGGTAAAATAATATATTGTACTGTTTACGTAATTTACATTTAATAGCTACTTCAACATTTAATTGTTATCACCAAACACTCCTGCCAAATCGCTACTTCAACATCTAATTTAACAGCTAATAACTAATCGCTACTTCAACAGCTAACTCAACATCTAATATAACATCATTGCCAATCATACACTAATAGAGTAGATATGAGCAGTAGTATTCAATAACATCGCCAAATAACACCATTTTATTAAATTTTTTTTTTAAAAAAATAATAATTTTTCCCTATTCACTTCCGGCTCTGCGGGCCCCCTCCACGCCGGGCCCCTGGCGGTCGCCCCTCAGAGTCGGCCCTGGTGGTAATTATATTTTTCATCTATGTTTATATGTTTTCTTATATGTTTTTTTTTTTCCCTTTAAATTTATATATTTTTATCATTACATGAAATTTATGATGTTATACCTATGTATGTATTTTATATGCAAGGTGAGGGAGAAAAAAAAGATAGGAATCCATCAATTTTCAGTTTATATTTTAATTCAACTGATGAATTCTTCATATTCGAATAGAATATTTATATATGTAATTTATATTTATGATGTTACCTATGTATGTATTTTATACACAAGGTGATGGGAGAAGAAAAGATAAAAGTTCATCAATTTTCATTGTCTTCATATTCGAATAGAACAATTATGTTTATAATTTATTGTATATGTAACCATGTAATTTATATTATTTATTAAATAATGTTATATTTATAGTTTTTATTTTTTTTTTAAAAAATAGTTTTAAGTTGGAATTAACATCGTGTACATTAATTTATTGCTATTATAAAAAAATAAATAAAATTAGAATATTCTCAAACTACATCAACATTATTTTCAATATGTATAATTATCTTTAGGTTTTAATATAATTTTATATTTATTTTTTTATGAAAAATAATTTTATATTTATTTTTATAACCTTTTATAACCTAAAGAAAATTATATATTTATATATTAAAAAAATTAATATGATGGATATCACCAATTTAATCAACCATTAAAAATCCATATTGATGTTTTAATTTTTTTTTTAATATTCTCATAATAATCAAAACTTTAAAAATAAATCATTGTTCAAATTTAAAACTAATTATTACAAAGTAGTTTTTTTTAAAAGAAAAATTAATTTGAAAATATAATATTTACTAGACATTTTTAAAAATATTAATTAAATTTAAATTAAAAATAAATAATAAAATATGTTTAAATTGTTTGAAATATATATTTGGATTTATTTATTTTGTAAACAATATTATAATTATAATATTTTTGTTGGGATGCAATCCAAAGTCCCGCATCGGTTAAAGAAGTCAAGTAAGGCTTGTATATATACATCCACACCTACCCTAATAGAATGAGGCCTTTTGAGAGGAGCTCAAGAACAAAACCGTGCGGGCTAGGCCCAAAGCGGACAATATCATTCTATGTGGGGTGGAAGGAAGGAGCTCGGGGCCTAACAAGTGGTATCAAAGCCCGGTATGAAAATGGAGCCCGCAAGTGATCCGTATTCAGGGTACCTTGTGTCGAAAGTCTTCCTGATAATCTGGTGGTCAGGCGGCATGTCCCGTTGGTGCGTAACGGCGGTGCAAGATGTTTAAGACAGATCAGGTGGATTATGTCTCGAGGGGAGGCCACGGGATTGGTGGTCCTTTGGTTTGAGGGGAGGATTGTTGGGATGCAATCCAAAGTCCCACATCGGTTAAAGAAGTCAAGTAAGGCTTGTATATATACATCCACACCTACCCTAATAGAATGAGGCCTTTTGAGAGGAGCTTAAGATTAAAACCGTGCGGGCTAGGCCCAGAGCGGACAATATCATTCTATGTGGGGTGGAAGGAGCGGAGCTCGGGGCCTAACAATTTTTATATAAATTTAAAATAAATTCAAATAGAAGATATAGTTTTATAAAAGATAAAGAATATATATATACATATATATATATATATATGTATATATATAAAAGAAGAACTTTGACAGCCATTTGAATATTTCACACTAACGTTAATACCTGTATCCAAGTCCACCACATGTCATGATTAATATGAGTTCTAACTTCTCATTTTATATATATAATTACTAAACAATAGTCGTATATTAAAATTTGAAATATATAGAGATAAATTTTAAATTCGATTACAATTCATATATACATTTATTTACTTTTGTTTATATTCAAATATCCAAATTGGTTAAATTGAAAGAAAAAAAATCTTTTATATTCAAATTTATCTCAATTATGTTATAGAGTTGAATTTTATATCAACTTTTATACTTTTTTTTTTCATGTTTATTGATTTAATATTTAATCTCATAAATTTAATTATCATATAAATACAATTTCAAAAATTATAAAATATAAAGTTAATTACATTAGAAAATCTTATATTTATATTATAAAATAATATATTATAAATTATTTCAATTTAAATGAAAAATAAATTGAAAACGTCACATTTTTATTAATTATATAAATATTTAAATAAATATAATCCCTATTATAATGATAACATCGTAAATCAAAGTCCTATATTAACTAAAATATCAATCATACGTATAGTAGTAGATGATTACAACAATTGTAAGGATGATGTCATTTACATATCAAAGTTATGTTTTAACTAAAATTCTCCTACTTTTATCAGTAATTATACCTCATTCATCTTTGTTATTTTATTCACTTTTTAAAATCATAATAATATTAGATAATTATCTTTTTAATAATTATAATTTATAATTTAACCAATAAAGTTAATTCCAATTCAACTACAACTCCTATAATAACTCATTACATTATTATTTTATTTGTTTTTCTTAAACCATAATAATATTAAGTAATTATCTTTTAGTAATTATAATTTATAATTATAAACTATTAAGTTAAATCTAATTCAACTACAACTACTACAATAACTCATTACGTTATTATTTTATTTTTTTCTTAAACCATAATAATATTAGGTAATTATTTTTCTAATAATTATAACAAATAAATTTAATTCTAATTCAACTATAACTACTATAATAACTCATTACATTATTATTTTATTTTTTTTCTTAAACCATAATAATATTAAGCAATTATCTTTTTAATAATTATAATTTATAAGTATAACCTATAAAGTTAAATCAAATTCAACTACATCTACTGTAATAACTCATTATGTTATTATTTTATTTCTTTTTCTTAAACCATATTAATATTAGGTAATTATTTTTCTAATAATTATAATTTATAATTATAACCAATAAAGTTAATTCTAATTCAACTACAACTACTATAATAACTCATTACATTATTATTTTATTTTTTTTTCTTAAACCATAATAATATTAAGTAATAATCTTTTTAATAATTATAATTTATAATTATAACCTATAAAGTTAAATCTAATTCAACTACAACTACTATAATAACTTATTACGCTATTATTTTCTTTCTTTTCTTAAACCATAATAATATTTGGTAATTATTTTTCTAATAATTATAATTTATAATTATAACCAATAAAGTTAATTCTAATTCAACTACAACTATTATAATAACTCATAATGTTATTATTTTATTTTTTTCTTAAACCATAATAATATTAAGTAATTATCTTTTTAATAATAATCTATATATATAATAGAAAAGTCTCAGGACAATACTCCATCGATACAACAATTTTGGTTTAACTAGACAAAAATTGTCTTTAAATTTAGTGTAACAATTTTATAATTATCCTTATATATTTTGATAATTTAAAGATAATTATCTAATTATATATATTTAGAAAAAATATATTATCAACTATCCAACGTCTTTATGATATATATTTTTAAAATAATTCAAATTTAAGTTAAGAGGATAAATTTTTAAATTCATACTTATCTTTACTATGTGGTGGAATTCGATTTCATATCAATCTTATCCCCTCTATATATATCCATCAATTACAATCAATTTTCTCATTATTATTTTGGTGGTATTATATTTCTACTCATGATAATTTTCATATATATATATATGGTATATTTCTATATTTGTATAATTTATATGTGACAATAAAATTTTTGTTCTGAATGTTTTATATATATATATATATAATATTTTAGATTTATAAGTAACAAGAATAAAAGATTTGGTGAAAATTGGATGATTTTTCATTGATGTAATGTATTACATATATACACACTGTCTGACATATCTTCCCCTAAAATGGTGCTACAAAACTGGCAATTTATGCCTAATTTTTCTCCTATAAAACATCTAATTTGGTCAAAGATAATTACAAATTAACTAAAATATAATTTCCTTAATACTCCCCCTCAAGTTGGAGAGTGTAGATCATGAACTCTCAACTTGCTGCATAAAAACTCGAACTGCTCTCTGCCAAGAGCTTTTGTAAAAATGTCTGCCAACTGCATCTTTGTAGAGACATAATAAGGACGAATCACCCCAGCCTGTAATTTTTCCCGAACTATATGACAATCAATCTCAATGTGTTTTGTACGTTCATGAAAAACTGGGTTAGCAGCAATGTGTAAGGCCGCCTGATTATCACAAAACAACGAAGCCGGCTTATTTAATTCAACCTTCAAATCTTGAAGTATATACCTCAACCATGTTAACTCTAGACAAGTGTTTGCCATAGCCCTGTACTCAGCTTCTGCTGATGACCGTGAAACATTCGTCTGTTTCTTCGACTTCTAAGAGATGAGTGATGACCCCAGAAAAATACAATAGCCAGAAACGGAAGGTCTGGTAGTACAATATCCTCCCCAATCTGAATCACAATAGGCACCGAGTGTTAAATTATTTTCAGATGGTAAAAATAAACCTTAACCTGGTGATTGTTTAATATAACTGAGAACCCGCAGTGCTGCTTCCCAATGTGGCTTCCGAGGCATGCTCATAAACTCGCTTAGTGTACATACTAAATATACTATGTCTGGTTTAGTGACTGTCAAATATATTAATCTCCCAACCAGTCTCTGATACTTGCTCGGGTCATGAAGAACTTCACCATCCTCATCTATCAATTTTAAATTTTGTTCCATTGGGAACCTCTTTGGTTTCACACCTGATAATCCTGCATCTTGTAAAATGTCTAAGGCATATTTTCTCTGAGACATAAAGACACATTTCTTTGAACGAGAGAATTCTATTCCCAAAAAATATTTTAACTCACTAAGATCTTTAATAAGAAAATGCTTGAGCAGATGGCTTTTGAGTAACTTGATCTCATGCAGGTCATTACCCGTTAATAGGATGTCATCAACATAAATCAGAATGGCAGTGAATGTTTTACCTTGAGATTTAGTAAAAAGTGAATAATCTGCTCGTGACTGTATGTAGCTTGCCGATTTAATAGTATTTGCAAAAGTGGAGAACCAATTGCGGGATGCCTGTTTCAAACCATAGATGGATTTCTGAAGCCGACATACCAGATGCTCCCCCTGTCGGCAAAGGCCAGGAGGTGGAGTCATATACACCTCTTCAAGCAGAGTTCCATGAAGGAATGCATTGTGTACATCAAGCTGATGGATATACCAATTTTGAGAAGCTGCGACTGTTAACAAACAACGGAGAGTGGTGAGTTTTACAGTTGGAGAAAAAGTCTCCTGATAATCTATACCTTCAATCTGGGTGTACCCCTTGGCAACCAAATGCACTTTATAGCGCTCAATTGTCCCATCCGAATGATATTTAATTTGTAAACCCATCGACAACCTATTGGTTTATGTCCTGGAGGAAGGGGAACTAACTGCCATGTGTTGTTTCGTTCTAGAGCCTGAAGTTCAGCGGACATGGCTTGGCGCCAAAGAGGATCACAGTTGGCTTGTTCGAATGAGGTGGATTCAGATTGTGCTGTCAAGAGAGCTAAAAAAGCACGATGATTTGGAGAAAAACGAGAAACAGATAAATGGGAAGAAAGAGGATACCTTGTACTGTGACGAGAACTCGGTTGCGTCGAAGAGAGATTAGCCTGGGAAGACATGTCGTAGTCTTTCTGCCATACCGGTGGTTGGATAGAGCGAGTGGAACAGCGAAGAGGTGGTTGGTGTGTGGCGGAAGGTGATGTGGAGGATGTAGGTGGCGAGGATGGTGGGGGTGATAAGGGCTCGGGTAAAGTAGTAGAAGAGGAAGGTGGAATGGTCTCAGTATCTTGATGAGGCATGAGTGACGTGATATTTAGAGAAGAATCTAGAGAAAATATCGGCAAAGGATCCTCTGGTGAGCTATCGAAGGATACATATGGAGGGGAAGAGAAATTTGGTGCGGAAGTTTGAGGAGATTGGGAATGAGAATGGAAAAAGAATATATGTTCCCTAAAATATACGTCTCTACTAACCGAGATTTTCTTTGTGTTTAAGTAAAAAATTTTATACCCTTTTTAGCCACGTGGATATCCCATGAAAACACAAACAGAGGCTCGAGGGTCAAATTTCTATTTAGGGTGAACGTTGGTCGCATAACACTCACAACCAAAGACACGCAAATGTGTAAGAGAGTGAGGCTTGTTATATAAGACCTCAAAAGGGGACTTGTTGAACAGTAAAGGTGTTGGGATTCGATTTATGAGGTAAACCGCCATTAAAACACACTCCCCCCAAAATTCAAGTGGAACATTTGATTGAAACATAAGAGAACGAGCAACATTTAAAATATGTCAATGCTTGCGTTCTACAACTCCATTTTGTTGCGGAGTATAGATGCAAGAAGTTTGGAGTTCAATTCCTTGATTTTGAAGAAAAAGGCGAATGGGAATAAATTTTGTGCCATTATCTACCCTTATTGCTTGAACACTTGTTTGAAATTGAGTTTTGACAAAGTGCACAAAATTGATTAACAAAGATTGTGTCTCTGATTTATGAGTCATGAGGAAAATTCATGTGCAACGTGAAAAATCATCGACAATTGTGAGAAAATAGTGCAAACCAGTGTGAGTAGGAATTTTATGAGGACCCCAGACATCACAATACAAAAGAGAAAATGGAAATTTAGTTGTTATTGAACTTTTGGGAAAAGGCAAGCGTGTTTGTTTGGCCTTTGGACAAATAACACAATCATTCTTTAATTCATTATGATCGGAAGGAAATAAATGTGACAATAATTTAAGACGAGAAAAAGAAGGATGACCCAGACGAAAATGCCATAAAGCAGACGACTGAGAAACATGGAAAATAGCTGACTTATTTTCTAATGAAGGCATGTAGTATAGGTCACCACGTTGTCTACCCAAGCCAATCGTCTTCCCCGAAACCAAGTCCTGCAAAATACAATAGTCAGGAAAGAAGATAATGTAACAATTCAGATCTTTTATTAGTTTACTGGCTGAAATCAAATTTAAATTGAATGATGGAACACATAGGACGTTTTTAAGTTCAATTGTGAATTAAAAACAACAGTTCCTGTGTGTGTGATTTGTGATATAGCACAATTTGGTAAATTGACATTTGTAGAATTGGAAGGCTTAGGTTCAGTTAACAGAGAAGGATGGGAAACGATGTGATCAGTGGCGCCAGAATCCAAAATCCAAGAACTTGTACTACTAGAATTTATAGACACAAGAGTTGATGGAATCAAACCTGCAGCATTAGCGTATGCATAAACTTTACCAGAATTATTGTGATTCAGGACATTAATTGCCTGTGCCAACTGTTGAATTTTTTCTGCGGTAAATTCCTGTACTCCGCCAGAAGAAATCGAATCAGTAACGGCTTGGGACTCTGCCGCATTCACTGCTGGTTGGTTCCGTTGCCCTTTAAACTGTCCCGGCTTATTATTGTTCCCATTCTTCAACCGGCATCTATCCTCCGTGTGACCCCTTTTATCACAAAACTTACAGTGAAATTTGAGAGTCCGACATTCATCTATGGTATGCCCGGATCGATTGCAGTGATCACATGTTTTTTGTTTTGAACTTCCTCCTTTTCATGGGACTGCGGCTGCGATAGAGAAATTTTTGGCAGGTTCAGAAGAAACTTGTCGCTGCATTTCTTCCTGAACAATCAATGAGTATGCTTGACGGACATTAGGCAATGGTGACATCATCAATATATTGGATCTTACCGCCTTGTATGACTCATTTAATCCCATGAGAAATTGCATAAGGTGGTCTTCCTCCCTTTGATCAAGATGTGCTTGACGTTGGTTGCAAGTCAGAGGGCTACGGTATGTCTCGAGCTCATCCCATAAAGCCTTGATCTTTGTAAAATATGCTGCCACTGTCATTGTTTCTTACGATATAGTTGCAATTGATTTCTGTATTTGAAAAATAGCGGGGGCATTCTTCTGTGAAAATTGGTCGTGCAAATCAACCCACACTTCGCGTGCTGTTTTGGCATGAATGATCCCTTCGGCAATGTCTGATTCAACAGCATGGGTCAGCCAAGAAAGTATCATGCTGTTACACTGGTTCCATTGTTCAAATAAAAAATGATCCTTTTCCTGTGATGGCTCTTCAACAGTGCCGTCGACAAAACATATTTTCTTCTTCGCGGTGAGAGCATGAGTAACCGCTTTGCTCTAGGAATGGTAGTTGATGCCGTTCAATTTGATGGGAACCAAGACATGGCCTAGTTGATCTAAATGATGAATATAGAAAGGGTATGACGGATTGATGGCAGTGACATTCGACCCGGACCTGGAATCTTTCGCGTCGTCTGCCATGGCTATGTTGATGTTTTAGAGAGTATGGAAAGTTTGATAATCAAGAGCACCAGGATCGTTGCTCTGATACCATAACAAGAATAAAAAATTTGGTGAAAATTTGATGATTTTTCATTGATGTAATGTATTACATATATACACACTGTCTGACATATCTTCCCCTAAAATGGTGCTACAAAACTGGCAATTTATGCCTAATTTTTCTCCTATAAAACATCTAATTTGGTCAAAGATAATTACAAATTAACTAAAATATAATTTCCTTAATAATAAGGAAAATCTATATATAATGGAGCAAATAAAGTTTAAATATTCAAAACTAAAAAGGAAAAAAAAAGCTTCATTTATATTGTTGAGTCATCCAAACTTTAATTTTCAAAACTAGTCATTTACAACTTCTCAGATACTTCTTATAGATCACTTGCACAGCTTCACAAATAAGTGTAAAAAGTCTTTACATGAAGGTCAAATCGTAAATTTGGATATTTTTGAAAAGAGAAAGGCTGAAAGTTTATTTTTGTGAATTTTTTAAGTTGGACTATATAACGTAAGAAGAAGTTACAAAATAATAAAAATGAAACCATCTCTATTTATAATTATATTATTTAACTTATTAAAATTAATAAATTATATTATTTTTTAACAAATGGATCAAGTGAGTTGACACGAATCAACATGATAATAGATATATTAGTGTTGGATGGTGCTCGACATGAATCAATAACTAACTTTGCTACCCATAAATTTAATATTTTATTTCTAATTTTTTATCTAAATGATTTTTAAGTATTAATTATCAAAAATTTATCTAAGTTATTATATATAAATATAATTATATTTTATAATTATGATAATTTTTATACTTTAATATTTATTATTAAATTTAGAAGTAAATATCTCATACGGATACTATCTCATTTATATTTATATAATCCAAAATTAACTTTTCCACTTATGTCTTCTTTCGGAAACAGGTCCATCTTAAGAATCAGACTACATTTGAGCAACTTAATCATCCTAAGTTGGGGTTGAGTGATTTGGATAATATGAAGCCCATATCGACGACTAAAGAGGTAAAACCTCGCAAAAACCTCCGTTGATCCAAAATCCCCTAATCGAAGAAAATAAGGAGCAGACTGGTAGGAAGAGTGATACACTTTCATGAATCTACCGTCAAGCTTCAGATGCCACCAATGCTCGACAACATCCGTGAATTCTCACTCAGAATAATGCCCTCAGCCTCCCATATCTAAATCAAACGCGTCCTCGAATCCCTCTATGGCTTCCAAATCGACCAGGTCCATACACTCAACATGGAAGGCAAGGAGAAGAAGCACGGTGGTCTCCTCATCGCTAAGCCTGACTATAAAAAGGCCTACGTCACTCTCAGATCTCACACTCTCTCTCCTCAAACCTCTACCTCCTAACCGCCGTCAAACCTTTCTCTCAGTCCAGTTTTGAGATCTAGTACGTTATTTCTTCGTCGATTTGATGTCGGAAGTTCACGAACGGATGCTTGAACATCGGATTATGGTATTTCAGTCGCTGACAGTTAAGACGCCGTTAGATCGGGCTTTGCCGCTTGCTACCCGTGGTCATCGCTTGTCAGATAACACACCACGTCTCCGCTGCCGTCTTCTTCTTTTCTGCTCCCGAGTAACCTTCTTATATCTTTGCTTTCCCTGCTTTTACTCTCACTTAATTCCTCCAGGTCTTCACCATCTTGTCCATTCTCTAAATCCCTTAGATCTCTGTTTTTCAGTTTGTTGCTTCATTGCTTACTTTATAATTAAGATTTATTTTATGCTTAAGACAAATGTGCAGTTGTATTTGAAATGATTTTAGTAGCGAATTGATTTCTTGAACTAATTTGTATCATGATAGCTTCGATCTAAGTTGAAATTTTATAACTGTTTTAATTAGACTAATTGAGTTTAGTGAGATTGGGCGAATAAGGGTTTATATTTTAGATTATATTATCTCACTTGCGGTGTTTGCATAGATCCTAAGCTATAAAGAAAAGAGATAGAATTCAAAAAGGATGATGGGTTATGGTGGACGGATGTCATCTTCGTGCATTCCGCCACTGTGACAGGTTACGCTATAGCCATAAGATTAGAAAAAAAGGGACAAGGGACAAGAGCACTAGGTTTTTCTGTAGTTGTTAACTTGGCTTCCATGGTAACTACTCTCCTCTTAGCTCTTTTGGTTTGTGCATACACATGGCTGATACTCATTATCTAACTTTTCAATTGATTACTGATTCTGATAGATTTAGGTTTTGTATGATGCCTCTGAGTGTCAGACTCCAT
This sequence comes from Cardiospermum halicacabum, assembly GCA_031304145.1. NCBI lineage: Eukaryota > Viridiplantae > Streptophyta > Magnoliopsida > Sapindales > Sapindaceae > Cardiospermum > Cardiospermum halicacabum. The sequence continues at coordinate 28,588,052 of CM062391.1, read as the reverse complement.
GTTGGTCGCCAAGCAAAAGTAAGTCCTCTTTTTCATAGTATCAGTCATGGGATCTGGTCAACTCTTTGTGTTAGTTGTGTATTAGAGGTTGATTATATAAGCTCTATATAATACTTTGTACTAGTTCCCGGATAACACATTTGATTGTATGCGATTATATTGATTAATCTCTACTATATTGATATCTTGTTCAAATTATATGGATGTCTTTGGTCCTGACCTTCTTCAGCTAAGGAGTGTGTATATTTATAGTTGTACTTGTTGTCATGTCTTTTCCTTAATTAGCATTATTGAGTAACTAGTAATTATCACTTTGTATTTCAGACTCTTAGCTCTTGACCGGAAGCCACGTGTGAATACAGTTTGTGCTTGGTTGATTCATGTGTTTTCCATTAGCTGCTGCTGTAGATATAGATACCGGGGCTACACTGAACTTGACAGCTCTTATCGTGTTTATCTATACTCTCTACCTGACAGCTCTTATTGTGTTTATCTATTCAACAGCAGTCCGCTAGATGTTAACTTTTAGTTTAAATTGATGTTTAATTTAGCTAATGATATATAATTAGATTAAGCTGATCAATTTTTTATCTGTGATTTTCAGTCTTCATCTAGGCTTCACATGCTTCATTATTAGTGCAGAAATTATTAGTATGGAAGTTGACCGTAAGGGTTTAAATTCTTAAGTCCCTCCTGTCTTTATTTATTTGTTTTATTTGATTTTTTCAGAAATTTATTTTTTATTACCACTTTTAGAAAATTTTTATTATCTCATCTCATGTAGAAAGAGTTTATAATATTAATAGGGTAATTATTCTAAGTTATATATTTTTTTAATTAACAACTATATTTAATATTTGATAAGTATATATTTATATAATATTTAATATTTTGTGGGTGCAGAAATTATCTTTTAATTATGATATTAATAACTACAAATAGTGTATTGGACATATGTGAGCCATTGAAATAATACCTTGCAAAATTTTGTATTATAGTGAGGTATAAAAATAGTATTTCACTCTATTATTTCATTCCTTACCATAGGTTACTAGCTATAAATATAGTATTTTATATTTTATATGGTTAGGTATAGAAACAGTATTTCATGCCTTATATTGCTGGGTATAAAAATAGTAATCCATACTTGATATTACTATGTACAAATAAAGTATTCATACCTTACTGTATGGTATAAGTATAGTATTATATACCTTACAATGACTGGTACAAAAATATTATTCCATATCTTATAATGCCAGATATAAAAATAATATTCCATACTTAAAAATAATTGGGATGAAAAAGTATAATAATACCTAATACTATTAGGTATAATAGTTATTATTTTATGTCATTTATACCTTATATCATGTAAGGTATTGAATATTATGTTTACCTGAAAATATACCAGGTATAAAAGACTAAATTTGTTGTAGTGTAAGAGCATCCACGATAGATAGCAGAGGAGAGGATATTTTGAGTCCCAATTCTGTTATGTGGTCCTACCACATCTAATAAAATAAGTTTAATTATTAAATAATCTAAAAATTTTAAAAAATAATAAAATTGTATAGAGAGAAGAAAAAGTAAAAAATAGTTGGAGAAAGATAATTGGGAGTTGGAGAGGTGTCCCGTCCCAATTTAGAGGGACTCAGGAGAGAAAAAAATGTGTAATGATAGCGTGATGTGATTTATTTTAATATTTTTCTATTAACTTTTTCAGAAATGGGACTTGAGTTGTCCCTCTATTGGAGATGCTCTAAAGGTGGTTGGGATGTCAAACTTAATATCATATCAGTATTTAAGGGTGGGCATAAAAATTGGAGTTGAATTAAATCGGATTGAACTGGACCAAACTGACAAGTTTGGATAAGTTTTTCTCCGCTAGTTGAGTTGGGTCGATTTCATAAAGTAAAAGACCAGTTTAAATTGAATTGGTTTTGTTATTGATATGAAAAAATTGAAAAAACTGGACTGATAAATAGTATATATATATATTTCTCTATATAATCATAACTCATTAAAATATACAATTTTAACTATAACAATTAGTTATTAATTTATTACTAATATTTTTGAGTAATGTGATTAAAAATAATTGATTTTACAATAAACAAGGTAAATATACATGAGGTATTTATAAAAGAAACTATAAAAATATATTTTGAACCCATTCAAGATGGATTCTTACTTTCAAAAAATATGAAATTAATATTTAATTTTAAAAATAGAAAATTCATATTCAAATAATATAAGAAATATTTATAAAATTAATTAAAAGGTTGGAATTGAAAAAATCGAATCCAACCGAACTGAACATAATTCGGTCCGTTCGGGTCGGTTTCGAGTCGGTTTTACATTTATTGTCGGGTTCGGTTCCAATAGATTTTTATCGGGTCGGTTCGGTTTTGACCCAAATTGGACCAAACCGACCCATGCCCACCCTTTTCGATTTTAATTGCTGTATTTTAAAAAGTCTCATATTATTAGAGTTCTATAAACCCTTGCAAAATTAATGTAAAATCAATGCAAAACAAGGTCTTATATGAGATTTTTTGGATTGTGGAATTAAAAAATAAGTTAACGGATACCAATTTTTACTTTGGCTTGTACCTATGTCTGAATTGATTTTTTTTTTTTTTTAATTTTAAAACTAAAGTAATTTTATTTTTGTCTTATACTTAATAGACAGGGAATGTTTGAATTGATTTATTTTCTTTAATTAAAAGCTTATTTATAAGGCAATTTCTTCTTTCATCGTACATATCTAAGTTATCAAGAAATGTGTAGATGTGTCAGGGTGCACATGATGCGGATATTTTAACTACAACTTATTATACCTACCCTTATATTTTAATCGCTGCATTGTGCGTTTCGATCACCGCTATCGTTGAGTGTGCACTTGTTGAAACCTGAACCATAGATTCTTTTTCCTTTCATTGGATTCGGTTTTTATCTTAATGCACTTGAATAATTCACAAGTCGTGAATTAATAATTCATAAAGTTGAACATATGTTGACTAAACAGTATGGGGATGCCAACTATACCACTATCAATGATGTAAAATTTTTTAATCATGAGTGAAAGAAACTACAGACATTTTGAGAGAAAAAGAAAGCAAGTAGATTATAGAGTTTGCTTAGTTGTGTTCTACTTGAAGTTGTTCAATAGAACTTCTACACTAACCATCCAACTGAATAAAAGAGTTTGAAAATGGCCGAATTTGTTAGCGGAGTGATTGACAGAGCCATTGGATGCTTTATTGCTGCCGCGTCACCTCACCTCGGTTACATACGGAAATGTAAGAGCAACTTTCACAATCTGAAAGAGCAACTTGGAAAGCTGCAAGACAGAAAAGACAGGGTGCAACATGGAGTTGATGAAGCTACAAGGAATGGGGAAGACATCCACCAAGACGTTGCAAAGTGGTTGGATAATGCCAATGCCCAGATCTTGGAGGTCACACAGGTTATCAGCGATTATGATCAAGCTGAGATGAAGTGTTTGAAGAGCCTGTGTCCGAATGTGAACAAACTTCATCAACATGGCAAGAAGGCGGTATTGAAGTTGGAGGATGTGTCTAAGCTCATTCAAGAAAGTGAAGCATATGTCTCGGCAACTGTTTCTTACGGCTCTAAGCCGCAGGAGGCGTGGTTTCTGTCCAGTAGACCTTATGAGGAGTTGGAGTCAAGGATGTTGACATTGAAAAGAGTAACGGATGCATTGAGTTGCGTAGACGTGACCATGGTTGGTATCCACGGAATGGGTGGCGTGGGAAAGACGACTCTAGCAAAGGAGGTTGCTAAGAATGCTCAAGATAAGAAACTGTTTGATTCTGTTGTCTTTGCAGAAGTTTCCAAACAAGTGGATGATCAGAAGATCCATGAGATTCAAGGTCTGATTGCAGATGGGTTGCATTTGAGGTTTAACACCGAGACTCAAGCCGGAAGAGCAACAGAACTATCTGACAGATTGAAAAAGGAGAAAAAGGTCCTTCTCATTTTAGACAACATCTGGGACAGACTTCAATAGGATAAAATAGGAATTCCGCTGAATACCGGCTGTAAAATAGTATTGACTGCAAGAGATATAAATGTTTTGGAGAGGATGAATATCGAAACTAATTTTGGCATTGGCACTTTGGATCCAGAAGAAACTTGGAGTTTATTCAAAAAGATTGGAGGTTCCTGTGTTGAAGATCCTTGTCTAGGATCGTTGCCTTCGGATGTTGCCCGGAGATGCGGTGGTTTGCCCGTTGCTATTATTACAATTGCAGAGGCTTTAAAAGGAAAAACAGAAATGGAATGGAAACATGCATTGCGAGAACTTCAACAATGTCCTGGCGGTTCTGTGATTGATGAGGCATTTTCATGCTTACGGTTAAGTTACAATCGTCTGAAATCAGAAGAACTCAAGGCAACATTTTTACTTTGTTGTACAATCACCTTGATCAACGATGTTTCTTTTGATAATTTGTTAGGCTATGGTTTGAGCCTGAATTTGTTCAAGAGATTCCACACAATGGAAGATCAAAGAAACCACTTAGGTGCGTTAATTGAAAAGCTTAAGGGCTCTTCTTTGTTGCTTCAGCCTGTTGGGGACAAATGTTTCTCTATTCATGATTTAGTTCTAGAGTGTGGTAAAGCCATTGCTTCAGAAGAACAAAACATGCTTATTGTCAGCAGTTCTTTGAAATCTTTCCAAAGGAGTCGTTTGAATAGCCTCACTTGGATTTTCTTGGTTGATATGGCTGAACTCCCAAAAAAGCTGTGTTGTCCAAACCTAACCTTTTTCTATCTCAAAACCAATACTAGGTTTTTTATGCCTTCCGATTATTTCAGTGAGTTGCCTAAACTTAAGGTTGTGCTTCTGGAAGGTTTGGACTTACCGGAGCTACCGGCATCACTTCTTTCTCTAGAGGAACTCGGAGCATTGTATCTTAAAAGGTGCAATTTTGGAGACATATCTATGATCGGAGATATAGAGAATCTGGAGATGTTAGTCCTCACTCACTCTGAAACCGTGAAAATAATATTGCCTGAAAGCATAGGCAAATTGAAGATGCTTAGGATGTTGGATTTGAGGAGAAGTTCATTCATTATTCCACCAGACATCATTTCTCGATTAACTCTAATGGAGGAACTGTATATGGAACATTGGTATAACCAGCGACAGGTTGAAGAGCTCAGCATTAAATCAAGTGTTGCCAACATTGAAGAGTTTAACAAATTATCCCACCTGACTGCTTTGCACATACATGTTGCAGAGGCAGATGCAGAAGGGCTATTAAGAAGTATAGATTTTAAAAATCTCCAACGTTACAAACTGGTTGCAGGATACTGTACTAAATATACTTACCTCAGAAACACGGGATATTTTTGCATAGAAAACAATCCAGCCATTGAAAGTACAGTTGAGTCGATGCTACCATCACCTCCTGGTGTAAAAACATTACATCTTGGGGATTTGGTTAGCTTGGAGAAGATTTGTCATGATCCAGGGGTGATTGCTTCTTTTTGTCAATTAAGAAGTATAAAAGTAGACGGTTGTCACAGATTAAAGAACCTTTTTCCGTTGTCAATTGCCAAACACTTTTCACTCCTGGAAAAAATTAAAGTTGTTGACTGCAAGAACATTGAAGAGGTTTTCATTGATGATAGGATAGAGAATGGAGAGAAAGGTCCAGTGTCCTTCCACCGGCTACGCTCATTGACTTTAGACCGCCTGCCAAGACTGAAAAGAATTTGCTCTGAAATGGGAGCAGCATCAACATCATCTAGCAAAGTCATTATGGAGGAGGATGAGCCATTATTCGGAGAAAAGGTAACTCGAAAAAAGAATTGCTCTCACCATCCTGTACAGAAAATTCATTAAAAATAATACTTTTTGTGCCTGTAGGTTGTGCTCCCCAACTTGCAGGACTTGAAACTGCAAAGCGTCAATGTGAAAAGCATATGGCCCAATCAGCTGTCTAGTTGGATTCAGAATTTAACAAGGATGGACATCATCACATGCAATAGTTTGAAATATGTGTTTCCATCGTCTGCTTCAAGTAGCTTTAAACATCTGGAATACTTCCGGATATTTAGCTGTGACGGTTTAGAAGAGTTGGTAACAGTTGATGGTAGGAGCACTACTTATGTTGAATTTCCATGCTTACAGTCATTGCACATATGGGGCAGCTCTGGATTAAAAACATTCTTGTTGCATGACCAGGTAAATATTGGACATATATATGATGGTTTCTTTCATTTTTAATTTATTCGAATTCTTCGTCTACATTTTCATCATATTTTCTTTAAGCAGGTTTCGTATTCTAATTTATCTAAAATTGTATTACACGGAGTGAGAAACTTGAGGTGGATATGGCATCCTAATTTCACTACAAGCATTGAGTACCAGTCAAAACTACGCGAAGTGGAAATAGAGGACTGTGGTAGTCTAGAGAGCATATTTCCAACTTGGCTGGCTGGAAACCTTTTGCAACTTGAAAAGCTTTCTGTAAGCAAGTGTAGTCTGAAGGAAATTGTTTGCAGAGGAAGTGGAAATGCTATCAGACTTTCATTTCCACGATTAACATCTATATCATTATGTGATTTACCGGAACTCAGATGTTTTTATTATCATAACAAATATACTATGGATTTTTCAATGTTGAAAGAGTTAGAGGTGAGTGGCTGTGAGAAAATAGTCCATTTATTCAGTTTCCATAAGGAGGGACAATTTGATGATGTTCATACAGTAGAACCAGCTTTATTCTCAATTGATCAGGTATTAAATTCCTTTTTTTACAAGTATTATGGTTATCTATCTCTATCCAATTTTTAGATTTCTATTTATTTATTTATTTATTTTTTTACTACAGGAATATTGTATCTTACAGAAAATAAAAATTGCGTCCATGATAAATTTGAGGGGAATATGGTCTGGACATTGCATTGCAGGCACAGAATATTATTCAGGATTATGCAATATGGAAATTGAGGATTGTCAAAGTCTTGAATATGTATTTCCAGCTTCCGTTGCTGCAAGTCTTAGACAGCTTGAAGTACTTCATGTGAGAAGTTGCGGTGTAAAGGAGATTGTTGCAGATACAGGAGTAGAAGGATGTGTTATAAGTCTTTCTTTTCCACAGCTAACCTCTCTTTGTCTCCATTCTTTACGACAGCTTACATGTTTCTATCCTTGTAAACATACAACTAAATGGCCGGAGTTGGAACAGTTGGAGGTGGTACGTTGTGGGAAAATAATTGATTTATTTGGCTTTCAAAGGTTTGATGCAGATGTTCTACCTTTATTTTCTGTTGATGAGGTATTATATCTTTTAATTCTATTTATTTTCAAATTCATTTATAGAAAAAGTACATTTTAGTGGCATTCACCTCTGATTCATTTATTTTGATTTTCAGGCATTCTATCATGTGGAGAAAATAGCACTAGACATAACTGTAAACCAATTTGGATTGATGTGCTCAGGCTCAGCTTCAGAGTACAGAAGTCTTTTTCCAAAACTAAAACATCTTGAAATTAGGTACCTCCGTGTGAAAGGTCTTCCACAGAGTTTGTTTGAGAAATTTCACTATTTGGAAGAGCTTAAAGTGTGGGATGGTTCATATAAAGAGATGTTTCCAAGCACAAAGGAATTGCCTCCTTCGTCTCCTTTTCAAAAGTTGAAAATATTAGAAATAAGAGTGTGTGATGAAATGATAAGTTTGATACCAATCTCAACAGTTAAAAGCCTGGTACTACTTGAAGAAATCATTGTTGTATCCTGTAAAAAATTGACGCAAATAATCAAAGAAGAAGATGTGGAAGGAGAGATTGAATTGAGAAGATTGAAAAGTGTGAAACTGGAACGTTTGGACAATGTCGTATGCTTCTACAATGGGAAATGCACCTTTAATTTTCCATTGTTGGAAAACCTCCAAGTTCAGTTCTGCTCCAATTTCATGTTTTTCTCTTCAGGAGCCTACAGCATCCCAAAATTACAACAAGTGGACAGATATTACACTCGCCAGGACATCATGGATCAGCAGCTTAACAGACTATTTTGTCAAGATAAGGTAGGTCTTGATTTACAAACTTCAATAATTTGTGTCTTTTAACTTTCTTTTACCTTTTTTTTCTTTTTTTATATATTTATTTTTTACAGATATTTGATTTATATTTATCTGCAAGGCACTAAAATCATTAGAGATTCCATTGAATTTATTTTCTTCGATAACTTTGCAGATATCCTCTCTTTTAAGCTATTCCTCGTTAACCTGCTCCCAACTCAAGTTGGTACAGAAATTTTTTCCAGAAAAGATTAAAGTGAGTTACTATATCTATCAATCAAAATTGTTACAGATCGTTTTAAAGTTTCTAATTACATAATATTATTTTCTCCGTTAGGAGTTCAGCCATATTAAGGAATTGAAGTTAAATGGGAATGAGATTAAAAAGTTGGAAATGGAATTATCAGAAGTGACGTTTTCCAAACTTGATTGCCTCTGTATCACTATGGATGAATCCACAACTTTTCCAGCTAAAATATTTGATCAGGCAGAAAAAGTTGAAAGACTTGTGTTGGAGAAATGCCCATATGATGTATCATTACTCATTCCAGAAGTAAAAAGTTTGAGATTATATTCTCTGCCCCATCTGAAACAAATATGGAGATGGGTTCAGAAGCAGATTTACTTGAATGTTTGGAGGTGGAGTGGTGCAAAAGTCTGGTGAGTGTATTTCTTCCAATGCCACCATCATCTTTTAGGAATCTGAAAATCATCAAAGTAGTTGGGTGCAAGAGATTGACAAGCTTAATGTTACCCTCAATGGCTAGAAATCTAGTGCATTTGGAAGAATTGAAGGTAAGTTGGTGTAGCGAGATGGGACAAGTTGTCACAAATGAGGAAGAGAAGCTGAAGACAAGAAGATCAGCTTCCAGAAACTGCGAAAGTTGGAATTGATTTACTTATTTTCTCTGAGAAGCTTTTTGTTTGGGAGTTGCAGTCTGGAGTTTCCAGTTTTAAACACATTGATTATAAAAGAATGTCCAAATATGGACAATTTCGGTAGCGGAAGCTTGAGCACACCAATGCTAAAGGAAGTAAGCCGAGACCAGGAACAATATGCATGCCACAATAATCTGGATGAAATTATACAACAACAACAAAAGGCACTGGTAATTTTTATTTTTCTTTATCTTATTATGTTTTATTCGAAATGTTTATTCACATTGTGTCCGGAAATGAGTAATGATTCATAACTTACTATTTGTGCTTAGGAGTGGATAATGAGAGTGGATACAAAAAGTAGGCTGCCTAGCATTAATAGAAATTTGGTCCTCCCTTTCCACGAAAGTTCAATTTAGTTCAATTATTTTTAGTGTGGATGAATTAAACTCGCAGAAAAAAGATTACATAAAAAATAAATTGACCCAGTGACTGAAGAAAAGAAACCGAGTATATTTGCTGGTGGAAGATTGTAACAAATTTTATATTGATTGCTAGATTTTTGCGGAAGAAAATCTAGTTTTGGAAAATATCAAGAGTTTGTTGAAAACTGAGGAAGTGAGAATCCAGCAAGTGAGTTTCAAATAATTGAGAATAGACTAGCTTAGCTTTATTAACTTGAATCATGTAACTGATTTCTTATTTTATAGGTTTTTTCTGAGTTGGAGAAACTAAGTATTGGTAGAGATGATGAGATCAGATGGCTTATTTCGCAAAGCCAGACCCAGTTCCCCTGTGTCTATCGTCTTGAGGTATATGAGGATGCCTCAACTTCAGCTTTTCCACTTGCTATCCTTGATAAATTTCAGGCTGTGAAGAAACTGAAATTGAACTTTACATCATATTGTGAGATATTTTCATCCCATGATCTTCAAAAATACGCCAAGTTTTTCGCCCAAATAACCAGATTATATCTCTATGGACTCGATGACCTGAAGCAATTGTGGAAACAAGACTCCTCCCTTGTTCAAAATAACATTGCGGAACTGAAAGTAGAGTCTTGTCCTAGTTTGGAGACTCTGATGCCACCTTCCTCCTCTTTCCGGAATTTATCATGGTTAAAAGTAGAGGGTTGTGATCGGCTGATGAATTTGTTTGAACCAACCGTTGCAAAAACTTTGGCACAACTTCGTCAGCTGGAGATTAACAACTGCAAAATGTTGGAACAAGTAATATCTTCTGATAAAGAAGTGGTTAAAGATGGAGAAGTTATTTTCGATCAATTGGTGACTTTGAAGTTATGCAACTTATCAAGTCTCATGAGCTTTTGTTCTCAAAATTACACCTTCACTTTTCCATATTTACTTGGGTTGACTCTGGAAAATTGTCCGGAGATGAAATTCTTCTGTCCGGGAGTGTTAAACACACCAAAATTAGATGGGATACATCATGATGGCGCATATTTGGTTTGCTATGATAACCTACACACTAGCATAAAGGAGATTGTGAGGTTGTTATGATAAAATGAAGAGACTGAAATACGATTTTGTTTATGGTCAATGGTATAATCTTTAGACTTTTTCTCAAGATTGTTGCTGAGATTTCTGTTACAGCTTGGCACTCTAATCGTGTGTTTGTATCATTTATGTGAAACATAATCAGTTCTTAGTGTGGATGATAGAAGATCATATTTGCAGGGAAATCATATTGCTCTTTTAGCTCTACCACTAAATCTTGTATTCATACATATCTAAATAGTTGTATATATAATTATATGTATACCCTCTTTTCTATTTCAATAGATAAGATGAAAAACATTATAATATTCCTTTTATCACGGCTCTTTAACCAAGAACCCTAGTCTTCATATGGTAAGCGTGATTCTCTAATCCAAGCAAAATCTTATTACAAATATAACAACAAACAATACAGTTTTTATTTCTGTCTGAACGAAGACAAATATGGATACACTAGAAGCAGAACACAGTCGAGTGTGAAAATTTATTAAATTAGGGATCCTCTTCATCTTCAAAACTCATACCATCCATTGGTAAACACGACTCATACCATCTAGGAATGTCATTTGTAAACAGTATCTCTCACGAGTAAAAACTTAGCTTTAGATGCAAAGTCCAAGTTCAGACCCATAAATGGTAGCCGTATGGAACCTTTTTAAGATCTGACGATTTAGAACCATGAAGAGGAGTTATATGCATGAGATACCAAATATGCGATGCGAAGAAAAAAAAAAAAAATTTCATCGTACTTTTTCACTTTTTTAATTGTACATGGACCTCTCACGTTTATTAATTTCAAGTATATTTGAATGTTTATATATATTTATATTATTTGGCATATAATTTGGATTATAAGGTAATATTTTATATTATGTAGAATAGTTTTTTAAAACTCTATAATTTAAATCTAATGTTCATATATTTTAGGGAAATTATATAAAATAGTCTAAATAAAGTTTAAAAATTCAAAACTAATCAAAAAAATTTATTTATATTTTTAATTCATTCAAACTTTAATTTTAAAAAATAGTCCTTTACAGTCTGTGAAGGCCCCTTTACAGAAGGCCCCTTTACAGAAGGCCCCTTCACAGTTTGTGAACGGTTATTTTTTAAAAGTAAAAAAATTTGAAAGATTATTTTTGTGAAGTTTTTGAAATTGGGCTATATAATGTAAATAAAAGTTATAAAAGGCCTAAAATAAAATTCTTCCTATATTTTATTATTTTAATTAAATAATTATTAAATTATAAATTAATTAATTTTTATGGAAAAAAAACTAATAAATCAATATTCATTAAATTGAAAAAATAGAAAATACTATAACATGATAATTATGTAATAATATAATTTTTAAGATCGATAGTTAACATATTCAATTTATAAATTTGAAAAGTTAACCGAATTTCCTTCTTGTCCATCAAATGATAAAATATAATCTCTACATGATCCGCTACCTCCTTAATGTTGTTCTTGAGTTTTTTTGTTCATGTATTCTCCTTCATGTGCTATGGGATTAGATATGGAATCCAAATTTTATTGATAACATGTTAATTTTTTTACGCCAAACTTATTTTCTTCATGTCAAACTTTGTTCCTTCCGGATTGTGCTCGTAACTCAAACTTTTTTGCTTCATTTTGGACTCGTAATTGTTGAAGTTTGATTCTGTTGAATTAATATCTGGCCTTGTTGCATACCAACTTGATTTTTTTTTTCAATCGTTTCACTTAGTTTTTTATTTTATTCTATAACAATTTTAAAATTTTCTTCCATCTCATCATATTTCTTTTTCATCTTTGCTCTGTCTCTTCCCACAAGTCTTTCAACATTATCTTTACTAGAATAAACAATTGCTTCAGACTCAAAAGCATAATTTAAATTGATAGAAATTGATGACGTACGATGATCATTTGAATTGGATGGTGATGAGTCACGTTGACTTCGTCGCTTTCGAGCACAAAGATTTTGGGAGGTAAAAAAATTAGCATATTTTTCCATATTTTGAAGTTTCTCCCACAAATAATCAAACTTAAACCCTTTATTATACTTAGGGTCTTGCATCAATAATGTTTTTAAATGACTTAAGTATAATATTAAAAATGGATCCACAAAATGATGTTAATAAAAATTATATGAATTATTTGAAATTATTGAGTTAAATTTGTAAAAGACTTACTACATCTATTCGGATGCACCACTAGGCTTTAGATTCTCCACTTGTCTTATATAACCTCGCAATTTTTCGATGGCGACCATCATTTTTGAAGAGATCGTTTCAGTAAAATATTACTAAGATGTGGCGGTAATGCCTTATGATACTCAATTAGAATACATTTCCAAAATCTATCAAATGATTGATCCTTACCTAAAACTGGATCTTGGGAAACATTAAGCCAAATTGTAAAATTGTTCATTATCTTTATTTGTTCATTTTTATCAAACTCATAATAATTTGTAAGACTTTGATACTCGATTAACTCATTAACTGCTTTTATTAAATATTGAGTTGAGACTTCAAACTTATATGTATTTTGAGACTTTCATATTATGGATATGTCGATGTTAATATTTGGAACAAGTGGAAACCTTTATAAAGTCTATCTTTTCAGATATGAATATTTAGATGTATGTATGGTTACAGTGAATATATGTAATGTGGCACCATCGGCCATCATGCCTCAATTCCTCCGAGGACAAGGGTAAGATTCTATAAATACCATGAGTTGTTAAAAATCTTTAGCAAATAAGTCTTGCTTTATGAATTTGCACATTGCCATCCATTCAAAATCATTTACGCCCTATGGTTTTTACACCTGCAGGCGCATAAACTATGTTCCAAACTTGATTATCGTACATCGAATGCATTTCAGATTTCATGGCTCCAAGCCATTTCTGAGAGTCTAAACTTAACATTGCTTTATGATAGGTAGTGTTCTCATCTTGATCCATGAGTAGTACCTCACGACTATCCATCACTAAGAGAGAGTACCTAAAAGGCAGACGTCGTACCCTATGGCCTAGTTTATTTTGCGGGATCGGATTAGGTTCGGATTGGATTATTTTAAGTGATAGGACTGAATTGGTTAGGATTGGTTAAATATATCCTACGTCATGTTTGGTAACACATGGGACCGGATAAAATTAAATATGTGAAAAATATTTTTTTTTATATTATATAATTTTTATAAAGTTAATTATTAAAAATAAAATAAATTTTTTTAATTTATCCATCAACTTAATTGATTTTAATTAGTTTTAAAATAATAGGAATGGAGTTAGATGATGAGTTTATTTTAACCCATCATTTTAGTGGGATAGATTTAACCCATTGCAATGGGTTAAATGAGAGAGGAGAGATAAAATAGTGATGGGTTAAAATTAAGTGGGCAAGTAACAAACATGGGTTTGGATAAAAAGAAATCCTAACCTAGTCCAAACCCATGAAACAAATGAGGCCTATGAGAGCTTCTATGCTTAACTTGAATTTCCTGAACAGGTTTCACCATAACTTGCGAGTCTTATTCAGATTCCAAAATAGCTTCCAGGTTTTAAGGTTGTGGAATAAATTGAGATTCATTTTTTGATAGTTCTAAATGTTCTTATGACTCTCAATACTCATCGAGATTAACTTTACTCGTTGTTTCCCTTAGAGATAAACTATTTCTCTAAGAAAACAAAATTTTGCGCAATGAACACTTTAGGATAGGATGGAGTGTAAAAGTAATATCTTTTAGTTTTCATAAGATATCCCACAAAGAGGCATCTTTCAGACTTGGGTGCTAGCTTGTTAGAAATTGGTCATTTTACTCAAGTTTCACTACCCCAAATGTTGAGAAAAGCTACACTTGGCTTTCATCCAACCCACATCTTATATGAATTTTTCTTATCCACCTTCGTCGAAACCCGGTTTAAAGTAAATATTGTAGTTTGTAAGACATAACCCTAAAAGGAAAAAGGAAAATATACTTGACTCATCATATATTAAACCATATCTAATAAAGTTTGATTTATCCTCTCCGAAACACCATTCCACTAGGGTTTTCCTGTGGAGTATGTTGTGAACAATTCCATAACTTTTTTTATGGTTATCAAACTCTTGGTTAAGATATTCACCACATCGATGTGATTGAAGTTTCTAATAGTCTTTCCAAGATGATTTTGCACTTCATTTAACATTTCAAAATATTCATGTTTATGTTTAACACAACCATATTACTGACATCATTAGTAAATATAATGAAGTGCTGATATCTACCTCAAGTTTAAATGCTCATTAGACTGCATACATCAGAAAGTATTATGCCTAATAAATCAAAAATATTTTTCCTGTAGTTGGTAAAAGGTGCTTTGTTATTTTTCCTAGTAAACACGATTCACAAGTATCAAATGATTCATAATCAAATAAGTCTAAAGTTCCATCTTGACGGAGTTTAGATATGCATTTTTCATTTATATGACCAAGGCAAAAATGCTAAAAATAAGTAGTTTTTAAATCATTATGTTTGACTTTCTTTGTATTTATGTTATAGATTTCATCTATACTATGTTTAGTAAGGTTAAAATCATAAAGGGCCGCATATAAATTAGTGATACAATAAAGCAATTCATTAGAGTTGTAAATGAAGCATTTAATATTCTTAAAAACAAAGTTAAATCCTTCCACATCCAAAATAGAAACAGAAATAATATTTTCAAAAATTTTAGGGACATAATAAAAATTGTTTAAAACTAATAAAAGTATGTTGGGAAAACTAATTCATAGGTTCTTGGCGCTAATGTAGTAAAACTTGCTTCATTTTCCATATGCAGATCTAGTTTACCATTTTTAAGTTGCCGACTTATCTTAAACTCCTATATATTTGTACAAATATGAGCTACAAATTCAGTATCTATTACTCCAGGGGTATAAGTAGACAAATTAATTTCTAGAACATAAATACCTGAAGATATAGAGTCGCAACTCTTCTTC
Organism: Cardiospermum halicacabum; assembly: GCA_031304145.1. Lineage (NCBI taxonomy): Eukaryota > Viridiplantae > Streptophyta > Magnoliopsida > Sapindales > Sapindaceae > Cardiospermum > Cardiospermum halicacabum. The sequence goes on along the minus strand of CM062391.1, from coordinate 28,572,628 downwards.
TTCAGATTATTCTAATAGAGCTTATAATCCTTCTTCCATTGACCAGGTTCATTGCAGTGGAAAAAGATTCGTTCCTTTGGAATAGCGGGTTTAGTTTTTTGCTTTACATTTCACTTGTCCCTTTGACTTATCTGCAACACTTGTATGGAATTTACCTTGTTTCTTCATCCCCTTTCCCTTTTTCACCATGAGCACTTGGGCAGCAGGCTTTTTGACAATATTGGGCTTGGTAATTTTAAACATCGCATGCAACTCAGTAGTGGATTTCTCTATGTTGTTCATATTATAATTTAGCATGAATTGAATATAACTAATCGAAAAGGAATTCAAGATCACATCCGTACCGAGTTCCAAACTCATTCCTTTCCCAAGCCTTTCAAAGTTATTAGTGAATCATTTCATCTTCAAAATATGAGCGCTAAATGATGCACATTCTGCCATTTTGTAAGAAAATATATCTTTAGTATTCTCATAAGTTTCTTGTCTCATTTGCTGTTAGAATTTCTCTTTCAAATGAGCATTCATCTCATGAGTGCGCATACTAGTCATGTTCTTCTAAAGTTCAGGAACAATGGTAAGTTTCATGAGATATCCAAAAAAAAAAAAAAAAAGAATCATCATAATGCTTAACCCACTTATCTTTCATAGCTTTGGAAGCATCGAGAACATACAATAATTTTTTCTTGTTTGAGAAAATTTTTCAGATTTCTAACTCAGTCAAAATAGTTGCTCCTATCTTCTTTCATTTTTTCCTTCTCAAGGACAAATCGCAGATTCGAAAGATTGTTATTATTAGACATGACTATAATAAAATAAGATTATGCAAACAATAAATCAGATAAATTTTCTAAAATTTCACTACATGATATCCCTTAAAATAAACATACGAAGTGCATTAAGATTCATATACAATATGATACCAATGCAGCTTTCGCATATCACTCAAAATCATACGTATAATTTAGTTATGTAACCCATACAAATTATACATCATATGCAACTCTTAGAATATATGAGATTTTGAGATCAAATGTTCAAGAATTCATACCCAAAACGATTTTGATGCTGCAATTAAACATATGAGTAGCGCATTACCCATACTATCTAACTTTGATAAAGTAGTCTAGTTTGCTTTGGCAATCATATACCAAATTATCATATTCTTGATAATCCTTTTAATCAAGGAAGGCATAAAAGTTGAATTTAGAAAGAGGGAACAAACATCCCATACTCATTTCAATCAAATACATATGAAATAAACAACAAGTGAGAACAAATAAAATAAAATTAAAACTAGATGCTTATGTTCTCAACATATAAGTCTCTATTCTAAAATCATATTTTAGAGTTTTGACAAAAGCAAATTGTATATGATCACATCAAAATAATTCTATTTATAAAACTACCTAAAACCCATTACCAGTATGCATCTAAACAAAATCAAATCAGACATATATAAAATCATTATAAAGAATACTCTCATGAACCTTTACTGTCATCAGAACCATAAGTTTCAACGATATTAGTTGAGTTCTCCTCATTCTACTTTCATTTCTTCTTTTTCCACTTTGGATAGTCTCTCCTAAAGTAACTCTGCTCCCTGCACTCAATATAGTTCTTTACTTTAGACTTCAATCTATCCTTAGACTTCTTCCTACAAGAATCTCTTGTCTGTATTCTTTCTTTACTTATCAAACTCTCACCAATTTTTTTGTTATCTGTAAAACTCTTTTTTAACTCTTTAGATTTAAAGAACTACTGATGTCATCCAATGAAATACTATTTTTTCCATACAATAATGTATTAATAAACATCTCATATTATGGTGGTAATGAGCACAATATGATCAAGGCTTGATCCTCATTATCAATTACGATATTTATATTCTTCATATCTATGATTATCGAATTAAACTCATCGAGATGAGGTTTAATATGTGTACCTTCATTCATTTGGAGATTATACAACCTCTTTTTTAGATATAGTCGGTTTTTCAACGATTTCGCGGAATACAGCTCGTCCAACTTCTACCAAACCTTTGTTGCCGAATCTTCAACAACGACCTTATAAAAAACAATTATCGGTGGCACCGATGAAAATCACACTTAATGCCCTCTCCTTCAAATCTGACTTCTCGAATTCCTTCATATCCTTTAGAAACTCCTATCAATTGCCTTCCATAATCCTTGTAAAATTAGGGTCAATCTCATCTTAATTTTTCAAAGACTAAAACTAGAAAACCCTCCCCTAATCAAACATCATTATTACGTACTTCGTAGAGATGAAATTGTTAGTTAATCCTAAATTGCGTACAGAGGACTCAAACCTTACTGTAATATCAATTATTACGATGTACAATTACACAAAGCATAAAATGAAAAACAAATTAAAAAAAAAATTTAATGAGATTTGGTGAATAGTTTCTACATCCTCGGAGAAACTATATGGACCTAAGCTATACAATTCAATTAATTAGATGGGTTAAATGGTATTTGTCAGGTTGAAAAGTTTTTACTAATGAAAATCATTTAGATATAGGACATTAATATGGCACCTGCAATAAAGTTATTATTTTTTTTTCCAGAAGTTTCCTACCCATCAACTATATCTAAATCCAAAGTTCATGGGACAACGAGATAATGGTTTTGAAGTACACAAATTTAAAAATGAAGAGAATACTATTTTTGTTATGAAATTATAACATAGAATGAAATATTAGGAAACTTTTGTTGAAATATGTTATTTCTATCCAGCCATAATACATCAGGTTAATTGGATTTTACTGAGAACTTGTGGTTATGAACTTGTCATTGAACTTAATGACATGCTCTGACTCGCGACCTGCTGCAGATGAACATAATCCTATCAATAAATATTATCTCGATTGAATGTGACTTAATTAGAGAAATGGTCTCTAGTTTCCCTCCAGCTCTTACTGGTACTCTGAAACTCTATTAGAGTTTATAATTGTGTTTTTTAGCGTGTCATTCTAGTTGTTATATGTACAAACAGCTGTAACTTCAATATTCCTACTGTTTGCTTGTTTACGCGGTTGATATTAGGTTTTATTTTCAAGACATTCCAGTTACGGTCAATAAAACTCGATTGACCGATTGACCACCACTCTCACATCAGGCACAATTAACATTGACCACGAAACCAAATTAACCTTAAAAGTTAATCGAAGCCGAAGCTTTAACAATAAAACCAAAGAGAACAAAAGGGTTTGACAAGAATGGATAATGATCAGTTTCGATCTCAAACAACTGAGAGGGTGGCCACCGTCTGATCATAGCAGCTTGTTGTTTGTCAGCTTTCAGAAATTGATCATACAACGTCTTGATGTAGACACGTGGCACCTTATCCGCATCTGCTCCGTCTTTGAATTTCGCATTCACGAAACTTCCGGCTGCTGGATTCCTTGTAAGCTTCGACTTCAATATTAAATCCTGATCAATTAATCAAATATTAAATTTTTTAATTTTATAAAATAATGGAAAAAATCTTATGTAATGCAAATATACACCACCTCTGGAGGAACATGAAAGTAGGTTACTTTTCCATCTTCAGGAATGATTGGAAAACCCTACATTATAATTTAAGAAAATACATTATTGATAATAATGATCAAAATAAAATATTAAAAGTGGGTTACATACATCTTCCAAATCTTGGTCAGTAACAAAGCCATTCTTCAACATGGTAGCAGCCACATAAAATGCCATATAAATTTTCTTGGTTCCAAACTTGTGTATGCAATCTGTCACACTTAAACCTCCAGCACTGTGTCCTACCAATATCACCTGTACATATCACATAATTTTGTCTTATCTTACCAAAAGAGTCTCCTATTCATATACCTATTTTGGTAAAGGGTTAATTCCTAAACTTATATTAAATCACCCCACGTGATCTCTCGTGGAATGTGGAATGTAGGTGGTTTTTGTGATTTTTTTTTTGTTTTATTAATTATTTAATGGTTTTTGTATTTTTTTTTTTAGTTTTGGTAATTATTTCAGTTTTAATAATTTTTAAATTTTTAGTTTGATAATTTAATAAATTTTAAATATTTTATTAAATAATTTAAATAATATTTATTTTTTATTTTCAATTTTACTATAACTAAACAAAAAAATTCTATAGTTTTAGAAATTTTTAATTTTTAAATTATTAATTTTAGTAATTTATAATTTTGATTTCTAACTTTTACTTTTACTATACCAGTATCAATAATTTTTAAAAATTTTAAATTTTTTATTTAATTCACTGAATAATTTTAATAATAAACTTTAATTTTTAGTTTTATACATACAAAAAAAATATCTAACTTAAATAGTTTTTAATTAAAAAAATTGAGTTTTATTTTTATGTTAAAGTTTTTCAAAAATAAAATAACTATTAAATATATCAATATTTTTTTTAATTATTTTTCAATTTTAAATATTATTTATTTGTTGATATTTATTTTTAAGAACCTATAAAATTATAATAAAATAATAATATTAAAATTTTTAATATTTTTTAAATATAACTATAAGGTTTTAGTAAATTAAAAAATAAAAATTTTTAAAAAAAATTATTAAAATTATTTAACAAGTATTAAAAGTTATTAAATCTATACAATATATTTTTTTTAAAATTTAGTAAAAATAAAAACTAAAACTAAAATTATAAAAATTATTTAAAAAAAAAAAAAAAAAAACATTGGTATACCAAAAGAACCTGACCTTCTCATTTTGCGGCAATTGACGGAGGAAATCAACAAGGGGCCGATTGTAATCGTCGAAACAGGTGACGTTGTCCGGATCGGTTTGGTCGATTCCGGCGGCAGAGAGATCGAGAGAAGTGACGTTGTAGCCGGAGGTTTCCATAAGACATTGAAGCTTATACCAACACCATGCTCCATTACGGGCTCCATGCACCAGTACAAAGTGTAGTTTTTGGTCACTCATGTTCAATTACTCAATATCTTTTGTGGTTTATCGGATACTTATCCTCACTCTAAATATGAGGTTGATATTGAGTTGATATCACCTCACATTATCTTCACTGCGAGAATATATATTAAAGAAACAATAATGTGATAAAATTATGGTTACCCATAATAATTTAGTTGAAAAGAAAATAATGGGACAAAAGATGTTACCCTCTAACAACTTATTTCATAAATCACATTAATTCAATAGTTGGGCTGTCTAATCTACTGGTATATTTCAACTGAATTTTTTAAATGATATTATACTCAGCCCGTAATTTTAATAAACTAGGATCACATCTATATTATTTTCTTTATAAAAATAAATTTAAATTATTATCCATTTATATTCAAATTCAAAATGAAATATTACTCTTTCTTATTATTTTAAAATTTTAAATTAAAAAAATAATAACAAAAATAGTAACGGAGTAATGCCAAAAATTTTAATTTATCATGAAAAATTATGTTTTGAAAATAAATTTTTTTCTGCCTCTTCTATCTTTGTTATGTATTAGGCTACCACCCATGTTATACAGTACCGTCTCTATAGTTTTGAAGGTCCCGGACAAATGTGTCATAGTGGGCCCCTTTAAATTAATTTTTTTACTTTTAATATGACGTTCAATAGAGTAGATATGAGTACTAGTATTCAATACTATAAATTAACATGACGATCCATGAAATAAACAAATTCGATACTACAAATCAAAAGAGCAATAATACTAAATCAAATATAATAATTACTTAATATTAAAATAACAATCAAATTAATAATATAAAATACAATACAAATAACTATATTTTAAATTTAAATTCAAATTAGTATAAGTTTGAAACACTCAAATTTAAAAATAATTAGATTAATAAATAAATAATACAAATACAAATAACTCCTAATGAATAAATAAAATTTTAATTCTTAATTTATTTTTAAATAATATTATACAAATACAAAACATAGAAACAACAAATCTATAATTTATAATTTTATTATATCATATAATCACAATTAAAATTTTAATTATTTAAACCTAATTTAATACAACAAAATTTGAAAAAAAGAAAAGAAAAAGAAAACAATGCCTAAAGAGAAAAAAGTAGTGGAGCAGGAGGAATAAAGAGAAAAGATGGGTGGAACAGGAGGAAATAAGAGATTACCAGAAAAGATGGCGACGACAGGCGGCAGCTATTGAAAGACTGGAAGCCTGGACTGGAACTTTGTCTGCGTTAATGGTGAAGAACTCTATTTCTTTTAGTATATATGAATGGAGAAGCAGAAAACCTGTTTGCTATATAATTCACTTCTTTTCGAATAAGATAAATAGAATTTATAAAAGATTCTATCTCTAAACTCTCCATATTCTCAACTATCTCTAAACTTTCTTAATTCTAATTCTCCACAAACATCAAATAAATAACAATAAAATAAATTTAATTCTTCACTTTTAAACAATAAATTAAAACACAAATTAAAATTTTTTTTTTTAAATTATGCCCACTTCGGCTGTAAGGGGCCACCTCCACGCCGGGCCCCCGGCGGTCGCACCTCCGGCAGCCCCTCAGAGCCGGCCTTGATGTTATATTCTAGAATAGAAATTAAGACATTTAAAAAAACGGTTATTTTCATAAACATTCCATTTTTTCAAATGTTTCACTTTGAGCACCCGCTTTTGAAAAGTTTTGGAAAACTACCCAAAATCAAAACTACTAGTGGTTTTGGTATTTTTTCAGTGGTTTTGGTGATGTATGAGTGATTTTGAAATTCTATATGTTTTAATTTGGAGATTCAGAAATTCCCTAAAATCAAAATTACTCATATAGCACTAAAACCACTCACAAAAGTACGAAAAGCACTGGTGGTTTTGATTTTGAGGTGATTTTCCAAAATTTTTCAAAACCGGACGTTTAAAGTGAAACGCGTTTGAAAAAAATGAGGTGCTTTTAGAAATAATCATTTTAAAAACATATTTAAAGAATTGGATAGAGACAAAGAAGGTTGTTTAAAGAAATTACATCAATTTATCATGGGAGGTTGATCATCCTACTAGTGAATTGTGTTAGTTTGTTTACGTAATTTATGAAAAGGAACGACTATATTTGATTATTTTATATATTAAAATAATTAAAATGTAATTAAAAAAATTATTATTTATATATTCAAATTAAATTAAAAAATATACATAAAATATAATTATATATATATATATAATATTTTTCTACGCACATGCATCTAAACCTAAATGTCCACAGCGAAGTAGTTTCGTGGTCAAATGAATAAACTGAAGAAGTGATGATTGAAATCAGAAACCGACGGAGGAGACAGCTTGAACAATAAAACCAAATAGACCAAAAGGGTTGGAGAAAAAAGCACTATGATCACTCTCCACTTCAAACACTTGACACGGTGGCCACCTTCTTATCATAGCTTCTTGTTCCACTTCTGCTCTCATTACCTCATCATGCGTCGTCTTTATGTATACACGTGGCACTAGGTCGGATTCCGCCCCTTCCGCCAACCAACACGGGAACGGTCTCGCCGGCGTCGGACGCAACAACATACACGCCAAAACGTAATCCTACGCATCACCAATATGTACAATTAGGATGGAATTGGACTGAATTCAAAAATCTTCAATTTTTAATTATAAAATTAAATTGAAAAATTAATTTAATTTGAATAAAATGAAAAAATAATTTTTAAACGAATTTAGTTTAAAAAAAAATATGGGATTGAATTGGATTTCGAATAATGATAAATCAATTTCTTTGATTAAGAACAAACCTCCATTGGTGTCATGTTATAGAGGAGTTCTCTTCTTAACTCTTTTTTCAACATGGAACTTGTTGGAGGTTGGTCATCACCCAACGCATAATAATATTCTGTACAATTCTCCGGTAACTTTAGTGCAGCCTATTTCAGATCCATAAATTAATTATTATTATCATTTTAACATATAAACAATATTATTTGATTTATCAATATTTACTACATACATCTTGTTGAGCAACAAACCCATTCTTCAACATATTAGCAGCAAAATAAATCGCCATATGAATCTTCTTTGTCCCAAACTTATGTATGCAATCCGTCACACTTAAGCCTCCCGCACTGTGTCCCACCAATATCACCTACACATAAAAATAAAATAAAATAAAAGCTCATAATCAAACTAAAATCATTTAACCATAATTGACCAACCATATAATATAAAACATAACATTTCACCTTTTCATTTTCAGGCAAATTGGTGAGGAAGTCTAAGAGTGGACGATTGTACTCGTCGAAGGTTCGAACTGTGTTGGCGTCGGTTCGGTCGATTCCAGCACTTGTGACATTCAAAGCGGTGACTTTGTAGCCAATGTTCTCCATTAATGTCTTGATTTTGTACCAACACCATGCTCCATGTCCAGATCCATGAACCAGAACAAAGTGAAGTTGTGTTGAACAGTTCTTTTCCTCTTCATTTATTATCATTGCTCTCTTGGGTTCTTTTCTTTCTTGTTCTGGTTATCTTGGAGATGTTATTTTATAGATGTAAGGGTTTGTTTGGTACATCATACATGGCATGTGATGGGTTGGAATTGAATACAATTGGAGTGGTAAGTAGAGCTGGTAAGCGGGCCAATCCGGCCCGGCCCAGCCCGGCTCACAATGAGTTGGGTTAAACAAGTTAACCCGTGCGGGTTGTTTTACTATGCGGGCTGATACCAGCCCGCACGGATTGCAGGTTAAACGGGCTGGCCTGCAAACTATTACTTTTTTTAAAAAATTAAAATTAATACATATTATATAATAAATAATTTCATAATAATATTATTTCAATTCATTTAACTACTAAATTAGAGTTTAATAATTTATTTTATTATTATAGTGATTTATTATTAAATTAAAACCTTAAAATTTAATTTTTAAACGATATAAATTATTTTGTTAAAATATTGTTTAATAAAAATTGATATATGTAAAGATACTTTTCCTATTATATAGTTAAATATATAAAAAAAATATATATTTTTTAATATATTGGGTTAGCGGGTCAACCCACGGATTATGTGGGCCAACCCATGAATTATGTGGGTCAACCTGTATAAACCCGTGAATTAAACGGGTCGGATTAAACTAGTTCATTTTTATGGCGGACTAAAATTCCCTTGATCCCAACCCGACCCACATGCGGGTTAAACAGACTAGCCCACGGGCCAACGACCCGTATAGCAGCTCTAGTGGTAAGAGATAAAATGAGATGATATTGAGAAATTTGTACCAATATTGGATGTTAAATAGGGTAGATTTGATATATAGTAGGATATTTTTTTTATAGTCGATTTGTAACATTAATTAAAAAAAAAGTAGAAATTTAAAAATTATTTTTTAAAAATATTTTGTTTACTTAACTGTGTAGTATTAAATTAACAATAATCAAATTAAAAGGGATGATTTCATTTTTAGCAAATTTTAAATTTTAAATTAAGTTAATTGGCCATTCAAATTTTATTTTAAATTTTTAGAATTTTGGAAGTGTCGAACTTCAAAAATAAACCAAATTGACCAACACACCTTTATAGACGCGCTTCACCGTATTACCAAATTAAATTTAAAAGTCAATTTAGTTTAATTTTTAAGTTTCAAACCTTCACAAATTTATAAATTTAATAAAATTTGGATAATTTATTTATTTAAAGTTAAAGTTTAAAAATCTCATATTTTATCATTTTCTCAATTAAAAATTATAAATATTTTTAATGACTGGTTATGATTGATGGACGATAAAAAATAATTAAATTTTTTTTTTAAAATGGAAAAGTTAATTTTTTCTTTTTATATTATAAAACTACATATTAAAATAAAGTATTTCTAATATATATATATATATATTAATTAGTTTTAAAAGAAGATAGATGGAAAAGGATTAATTAAAAAAAAGTAATTAATGTTTGGTAGCACATAAAATAGAATAGGATAAAACTTTACATTCTATATTTTTAGCAGGATACCAAACTATCCTTAGAGAGAAAAATGGAGCATAAAATTGACTAAGAGGACAACCATCAATGTGGCTATTCTATTCCACATCCAACAGGACAGCTAAGCTAATTTCCTTTTAGTATAATCGAACAAAGATAACTAGTCAAGTAGGACTGATTTAATTTGATTTGAACAATAAGGTAGTAGCTTACACGTCACGTCACTACAATTCTCATACATGTTACGTTGATGCGTAGAAAAACACATGCATCTAATAAAAAAAGTCGCTCTCCAATGCTATATTTTGTGATCCCAAGTTGTTTTCTTTTTTCTACGTGGCCACTAGTTGGTCCCACTCATTGTATAAATTTTAAAATTTTGGGACCGTCCCTCCTTTATTGCATGTCCCAACTAATTTTATTTAAATTTTTTAATATTTTTTTATTCTTTTATATGAGTAGTTGGTTATTTATAAATATTTTAATAACACGTTAATTAATAAAAAAACAATTTACAACTTTAGCTGCATTCCCATTTTAATATGGGGATATGGGGCCAGAGTTGGGACTTAATATGGTCCCGACATTAGAAATGCTCTAATCTTTCGGTGCTTAGGTCCCACGAAACTGTTACGTAATTGATGTACGATGTGGACGGGACAGAGAAGAAAGTGAAGAAGTGAGAAAGCTAGAAAAGCACGTTTATTAAAATGGTAGTAATTATTTCGTCGATATATTGCTATTGAAGGAAAAGCTTTTGGTGATAAAACAGAAGAGGACAAAAGGATCCAAGCGCAAGAAAAACGAGTACAGCGATGAAATTTGCGTGACGTTAAGTTCTCATCATCAATTATGACTAATTTGTTTGTAACAGATTAAGGGTAACGAATAATTTGTATTTTGCACGTGAAATAATGATAAATTTGTAATAGATTAATTCGTCACTGTATAAACCCATCGCTAATTTGTCACGTTTTGAGTGGAAATATGTGAGCATTGAAAATGTTTAAAGTTATAGTTGTTTGTGAAGAATTATATTCCGTCACTATTATTTTGTACTGGGTCGTTACTAATTTTTCTATTAGCATTTTAATCGAATTTAGTAATAAGAGGGTGATGGATGTTTCTATCACAGAATATTCAGTCATTAATCCGTTATTGATATAAACAATTAAATTTTACTTCGTTTATATATTTAGTGAAAAACTTTTGAAGATAAAGGTTTTAAATTAAATATGAGTAAAACGGAATGTATGCACTGTTTGTTCAGTTTGAGAAAGAAATAAGAACAGATTTCAGAAGGACGGACGATTGGATGATGATGTAGTTTTTAGAATCCAAGTTGGGTGGATGAAGTGGAAAAGGCAATAGGGATTCTCTGCGACAAGAAAATACCACTTAATGTAAAAAGTAGGTTTTGTAGGACAGTTGCTCGGCCAGTATTGCTATGCGAGAGTACTGTTGGGCACGTACCGAAAACATCTCCATAAAATGGATGTGAATGGAGTATGAAATTACTAATACATTATAGAATACATTACATTTAAATATGTAAATTGTAATAAGTTATGAATATATATATATATATATATATTCCCCAAAAAACCACGTCATTTTCATTTTTCACCATTTTCTCACTTTAATGTTAAGAGCTGTTAGGTTTACTGTTCACTCGTTAATGGGTGAACAGTCACCAAGGGTAATTAAGTAATTTTCTTTTAAAAATTTTGAATTAATTTTTTGTTTAAAAAAATTTATTTTTCCCTTCTTCTTTTCTTTTGTTATTCTTTTCAACTACCCAAAAATGATAAGGGTTATTTCCAAAAACACCCCATTTTTTCAAACGTTTCACTTTGAGCACCCGGTTTTGAAAGTTTTGGAAAATCACCCCCAAAATCAAAACCACTAGTGGTTTTTGGTAATTTTGTGAGTGGTTTTGGTGTTGTATGAGTGGTTTTGAAATTCTATAAGTTTAATTTAGAGATTCGGAAATTTTCTAAGATAAAATTACTCATACAACACTAAAACCACTCACAAAATTACCAAAAATCACTAGTGGTTTTGATTTTGGGGGTGGTTTTCCAAAACTTTCAAAACCGGGTGCTCAAAGTGAAACGTTTGAAAAAATGGGGTGTTTTTGGAAATAATCCAAAATGATAATCTTATTCTTCTCAACAACACAAAACTTATTATCATGCAATCCCAAAATCCAAATCAAACTCAAATACCAAAATCCATAATCAAAAACCACAAAAATTCACAACATCTTCTTCTTACAAAAAAAATAATATTTAATAAATAAAATATAAAAAAAATCAATCACACACCAAAAACATTCACAAGACCTTCTAATCTTCTTCTCCTCAAAAATAATAAAGAATTAATAATTAATCATAAATCACAAACCAAAACTAAAACCACAAACATTAACAACATCTTCTGTACTTCTCCTGCTAAAAAGGGTAAACAATTAATCATAAACCATAAACCAGAGTCAAAACCACAAGCATTCACATCTCCTCTGTTCTTCTTCCACTCAAAACAGTAAACAATTATGGATATACATATCATGGTTCCACGAAGCTTTTCCGAAATCCAAACCAAAACCCAGATCTCACATTAAATCCACTTTAAAAACCCCTTAAAGATCCCATATTCAAGCAACCAATTAAACCAAAATCTAAAATCACACACCCAAAAAAAGAAAATAATAACACAATGTAAACAACACAAATCTGTAAACAAACCTAGATCAGAAAAGAAAATTCTAAAAATCCAAAATCCAACTCAACAGCAATAGGTTGAAGCAAACCACTGTCGATGAGAGAGACACGATCATAAGATGACACACAAACAGAGTGTAGGAGAGGAGGAAGAGAATGGAATTGAACAAGCAATTAGAGGTGGAGATGTGAGAGATGTAGTTGGAGAAGAATAATGAACGGTGGTGGCATTTTATTTTGATTCATCGAAGACAATGGGGCTTCGTCTATAGTGAATGAGGATATTTCTGTAGAGGAGAAAGGAACAGAGGATCGTCGTCGATAGGGGCGGCGCGGCAGGAGGAGAAATAATGGTCTTTGGAGGTGAATTTTGGAAAGGGGTAGTTGTGTTGTTTAATTGTTTTTTTTTTTTAATTTAATAACCTTAAATAGTAAAAGTACATAAATACCCTTGACTGTCTGTGGGTCTAATTGAGCCCTAACTAGAATGAACAGTGAAACTAACGGCTCTTAACGGTAAAGTGGTTAAATAGTGAAAAATGGAACTAGCGTGGTTTTTTGGTGATTTTGACAAAAGTATGTGGGTTTTTTGGGATTAACCCATATATATATATATAAACATTTAATTTTTAATAAATTATTAATTTTTTTAAAAAAATTTAATCTTTATCTATAATTAAAAATCTTAAAAGTTTGATTTATAATTTAATTAATAGGATTGTTATTTCTTGCAAAATAATTTCTTAGGTAACATAAAATTTGATGAAAATTTTTAAAATATCTTTTAAATTTAAATTTTATTTAATAATTATCATGTAATAATATCATGCCTTTATTATCTGAATAATTATTATTTTATTGTTATAATAACTATTATATTAATATATAACTTTTTATATTATTTAATTTTTATTTTATTATTTTAATAATATTATTAATGATTTATTGTTTTTATTTTATTTTATTTTATCTATAGATGCCAAATTGATATTTTTCGGCTATTGAAGATTTAAAAAAAAAAAAAAAGAAAAGAAAGAAAAGAAAAGAAAGAAAGAAAGAAGAATATCATGATATTGTATATTTTGGAAAGTATATATTTTCTTGTGTATTTTTTGCTAGTACATATTTAGTGGGATATTAGCTTATTTAGAGAAATCTTTTCCTTTAGAGGTATTTGATATGTATATTTATATCTTTAGCATTGGGAATAGAAGACAAGAAATTTCAATTCTCAAAATAATCACTTTTGTGTTGATACTCTATTTTGTCATGGTATCAGAGTCATAACCAAATACAAGATTGAGATTTCTTCATCCATGGCTGCAAAGCAAGAAAAATCAAATACGGGTGAGGATGGTGGGTTGAAGCGAAAAACCATATCACCATATGACATAACTTCTCTTGATAATCCTGGTATTTTGATTACTCAGGTTCAATTGAAAGGAGATAATTATGACGAATGGTCAAGGTCGTTGAGAACGGCTTTGAGAACAAGAAAAAATTCGGATTCATTAATGGATCCATTGTAAGACCAAACGAAGAATCACCGAATCTCGAAGATTGGTGGACTATAAACTCGCTACTTATCTCTTGGATTCGAAATACGATCGAACCAACTCTTCGGTCAACAATTTCCCACGTGGAGATTGCACAGTAACTTTGGAATGACATTCGAGATCGCTCCTCGATTGCCAATGGACCCAGGATACAGCAGTTGAAGGCTCAATTGGCTGAGTGCAAGCAAAAGGGTATGAGTCTTGTCAATTACTATGGAAGACTCAAAAAAATCTAGGATGAATTGGCGAATTATGAACAAACACCAACGTGTAAGTGTGGAAAATGCACATGTGATCTTGGCAATATTTTCGAAAAGAAGCAGGAGGAAGAAAGGGTGCATACGTTTCTTTTGGGTCTAGATGAAGTGTTATATGGGACACTTCGATCAAGTATACTGGCTCAAGATCCCTTACCAAGTATAAACAAGGTCTATTCAATGTTTATACATGAGAAGTATGTGAAAACTATTGCACGTGGAAAAGAAGAGCAAAGGGAAATTATGGCCTTTGCTATTCGTAACAAGAATGATGGAAGAGATAAAACAATTATGTGTACTCATTGTAAACGACAAGGGCATAGAGACTCATGTTTTGAAATTATAGGATACCCTGACTGGTGGGGAGAAAGACCAAAATCTGATAGTAAAATAGTAGGAAAAGGGAAGGGAGTAGGTCCACAACAGCAACAACGTTCTAGCAGTAGTAGATTTGGGCGTGGTCGAGGTGGTTCACGTGCCAACGCTACGCAGACTTTTGGGAACACTGCCGGTGGATCTGGTGTTGCGCCTACTACAGTGAACTTGCATGGTAGTGAAAATACAAATGGTTTGGGTTTGAGTAATGAGCAGTGGCAGGCCCTTTTGGGTCTTTTAAAAGATCAAAAACACAACGATAATGAGAGGATGACTGGTGAGCAAAACAACTGGATCATAGATATAGGGGCCTCCAATCATATGACTGGAGATTTAAAAGATTTGATTAATCTATGTGCAATTACAAAATGTCCCGTGGGTTTTCCTGATGGAAGCACTATGATGACTACAAAAGAAGGAACAATTTTACTTGATGAAAAATTTTGCTTGGACAAAGTTCTTTATGTCCCAGGATTGACTTACAAATTGATTTCGGTGTCGCAATTGATTGATCACTCTAATTGTACAGTTCAATTCACTAACTCTATGTGTGTAATGTAGGACCGCACTTCGAGGATGCTGATTGGTGCGGGTGAACGGAGGGGTGGACTTTATTACTTTAAAGGGACACCATGGATGCAAGTCATGAAAGTAGAAAAAATTGAAGACTTGGAGTTATGGCATAGGCGTTTAGGTCATCCGTCTATCCAATCAACCAAGTTAGTTTCATTTTTAAGGTTTAGAAAGTTTGATGGTGATTTGAATAAATGTTGTGACGTATGTCAAAGAGCAAAACAGTCTAGGGACAAGTTTCCAATTAGCTATTATAAAACTTCTGATATTTTTGAATTAATGCATTGTGATTTATGGGGTCCCTATAGAACTGTTTCTTCAAGTAGAGCATTTTATTTATTTTTGACGATCGTCGATGACGACTCTAGAGTTGTTTGGATTTATTTACTTATAGATAAGAAAGAAGTGCAATAAACTATAAAAAAAAATTTCTCGATGGTGGAAAGACAATTTCATAAACAAATAAAAATGTTGAGAATTGATAATGGGACTGAATTCACTTGTTTGCAAAAATTTTTGTCTTCGAATGGAATTATTTTTCAAACCGCAGTATATGAACCCCACAACAAAATGGGAGGGTAAAGAGAAAATATCAGCATATTTTGAATGTGGCACGAGCTTTGAGATTTTATGGATATCTCCCAATTGATTTTTGGGGCGAATGTGTTTTAACTGCAGGTTACTTGATAAATAGAATACCCTCTTCTGTATTAGAAAGGAAGACTCCATATGAATTACTCTGTGGGAAAGATCCGACATATGACCACTTGCGTGTTTTTGGGTCACTATGCTATGCACATAAACAAGGGCGGTCAGGAGATAAATTTGAAAGTATGTATTTTTGTTGGATATCCATATGGGAAAAAGGGATGGCGTTTATATGATCTTGAGATAAATGAATTTCTAGTTTCTAGGGATGTGAAATTCTTCGAGACAAATTTTCCTTTTACTTCTTCTAATGAGAGTCATATTCCTATTTCTGATAGCAGTTTTGGATTTGATTTTGACTTAGATGATGATGAGAATACAAAGGCAAAGGGGAGCAATCCCAAGCAATTTCCTTGTGTTGATATCAATTGTGATAATGCCAGTGAAGAAGACACACAGTGTGAAGGTATTGCAAGTTTGGTGCCACAGAATGATGTTGAGATATTAGGACGTGGTCAGAGGCATCGAAAATCTTCAGTATTGCTTCGTGATTATGTGACTCATACAATACATAACTTAAGTCCATCCACTCCGACACCTAACAAGCAGCAATCTCAGGTACTCCTTACCCCATTGCACACTATATGAACTGTAATAAATTTTCTTTGCAACATAAAGCATTTCTTGCAGCTTTGCATGCTGAGAATGAACCAACGAGTTACTCACAAGCAGTTAAAAATTTTAAGTGGCGCACAGCAATGCAAGAAGAGGTTCAAGCTCTCGAAAATAATGGGACATGAGAAATCTCTTCTCTTCCCCCTAATAAGAAAGTGTTAGGGTGTAAATGGGTTTACAAAATCAAGTACAAATAAGATGGTACCATAGAAAGATATAAAGCACGGTTGGTGATTTTTGGGAATCACCAAGTGGAAGAGATCGACTCTACGGAGACATTTGCACCCGTTGCCAAGATGGTAACCGTGCGTGTCTTTCTTGCTGTAGCATCAATAAAGAATTGGGAGGTTCATCAAATGGATGTACACAATGCCTTTTTTCATGGGGAGTTACAAGAAGAGGTGTATATGAAAATGCCTCCGGGATTTAAAGCCTCTGGTTCTGAAAAAATTTGCAAACTGGAAAAATTGTTATATATGCTGAAGCAAGCTCCCAGATGTTGGTTCTTAAAATTATCAATGGCATTGAAAGCCTATGGATTTCAACAGTCTTATTCTGATTATTCTATTTTTCAATGAACTCTGCTGATATTCATCTTCACATTTTGGTATATGTAGATGATCTTATTATTATAGGAAATAATGTCGCGGCCATCCGGAAGTTCAAATATTATTTGAGTGATTGCTTTCATATGAAAGACCTGGGAATGATAAAATATTTTCTAGGTGTGGAGGTAGCTCGTGCATCAGATGGTTTCTTTCTAAGTCAACGGAAATATGTTCTTGACATCATTTCTGAAGTTGGATTACTTGGTACTAGGCCTGCACATGTTCCCATAGAGCAGAATCATTGCTTGGCTCTCTCAACTAGTGCTCTTCTACAGGATCCAGAATCATATCGCCGTTTGATTGGCAGGTTGATATATCTATGTTTCACACGTCTTGACTTATCTTATTGTGTTCATGTTTTGTCCCAGTTTATGCAATAACCTCGTGAAGATCATTGGCAGGCAGCCTTACGCGTTGTACACTATCTTAAAAGAAATCCAGGACAAGGAATTCTATTGAGTAGCAAATCAGACTTGAAGCTAGAAGGATGGTGTGATGCTGATTGGGCTGGATGTCCTTTGTCTCGACGATCTCTTACAGGATGGATGGTTTTTCTAGGATCCTCTCCTATATCCTGGAAAACTAAGAAGCAACATACGTGTCGCATTCCTCTGCTGAAGCGGAATATCGGTCTATGGCTATGGCTACTTGTGAACTGAAATGGTTAAAGGGATTGCTTACTAGCCTTGGAGTGTTGTACAGTGCGCCTATTTCCTTACATTGTGATAATCAAGTTGCTTTGCACATCTCTCAGAACCCAGTTTTTCATGAGAGAACAAAGCATATTGAGGTGGACTGTCATTTTATGCGTGATGCCATTCTTGATGGTCTTATAAATCCAAAGTTTGTTTCCTCCAGTAATCAGCTTGCTGATATTTTTACGAAAGCTTTGGGTCGGCAACAATACGATTATCTTCTTTGCAAGTTGGGCATTTTTTATCCCCATGCTCCAACTTAAGGGGGGTTATCATGATATTGTATATTTTGGAAAGTATATATTTTCTTGTGGATTTTTGACTAGTGCATATTTAGTGGGATATTAGCTTATTTAGAAAAATCTTTTCCTTTAGAGGTATTTGATATGTATATTTATATCTTTAGCATTGGGAATAGAAGACAAGAAATTTCAATTCTCAAAATAATCACTTTTGTGTTGATACTCTATTTTGTCAAAGAAGAAAAAGATAGAAAACAAGAAAAATAGGCTTTGGAAGAAATAATGTAATCGGCAGTAATATTAGGGGTCTGATATCATCAAGGAAAATTTTCGTAAGTGATTATATTGATTGTCAATTCTTAATATACAAATAGTTAGGTCCGTTTGTTTTTTTTATCTATAGTCTATTTAGTCCTTTTTTCTAGAATTACTTTTAATAGTCTTTTTATTTTAAACTTTATATTCATTTTTTTTTCATTTTCTCACCTTTTATATTTAATACAATTATAGGTATATGTACAATTTTACCCTCCATGAATTAGGATGATATTATTCTTCTTTAACTGATACCCTTCTCATTCAATTCAATATTGAAATATGCCATAAATTAATTTTATTTTAAAATAATTTATTTAAAGTTCATTTTAAAAATAAAATTATTTATTTCCAAAAATATATCAAGATTTTTCTTAGGAAAAAAATCTTTAATATTATCTATTCATTATAAGTATATTATTATTATTATTATTATTTATTACAATAATTAAAGTTTTTAAATAAAGTATTTAACTAATTAAAATTATAAATATATTAAAATGAATCAATACATGACAAACTTTGTAATAGTGTATTTCTTCTTATTTTATTTTACAAATTTCAAAATATATATATAACACACAAATTTTCAAGATATGCCATCAATATAAATAATGACATAATTATAATAATTTTACAAATTTCAAAATATATATACACAATTTTCAAGATATCCAATCAATATAAACAATGAAATAGTTATAATAATTTTAAAATTATATTACGAAATTATATAATCACATTCTAATTTGAAAATATTAAAGCATATAGCATGCATTATAATTTTTTTTCAAAAAAAAAAAATTCATTTTTAACTAAAACTAAAATGAGGCATGTGACAACAAACATTAATTTTATCTCTCGCTTTATTTATTGGAAAGTGAGAGATTTCTAATTGATTTTGTAATAAGGGCAAAATTGTCCAACAAAAATAATGAATGGACAAAAATCACTTATCTATTTAGAATAAGTGGTTAAATTTAACTTTTTCAAAAAGTCTTATTTAAGTAGATATTAGATAAAAGTCGGGAAAACAAACGATTGAAATGTCTACAAAATATACATTAGACATAAAAAGTCTTTTTCATAGAAAAACAAACTGGACCTTAGTTTACACTAATTACAGTTGTATAACTAATTATATAAAAATAATAAGATAAATATTATTTATATAGTCTAACAAAAAATATGTTTAATACCATTTTAATATCTTTCCAATATCTTTGAGTTGGGTGAGACTGTATCTAGTTAATAAATTCACTTCAAAAGCAATATCGGTCTTGTATATTACAAGAGTTATAAAAGGATATCAATTCTACTCAAACATAGTGTCGGAGGATTCAAAATTGTTTCATCATCCTCTTTAAATTTAAATAGATCATTTTTTTTAGATGAAGAGAACAATCGACTATTAAAATACTTAATGGATGGCTATCGTCAAAATTAAAATATTTCAAAACTCTATAATTAAAGTATTTTTTTTATTTCTTCATTTTGTTCAAACTCAATCAATTTGTTTAAAATGATACTTTTTACCAACTCAATTTAGTGTATGTTTGGTAAAAATTTTCAATTAGCTTTTCAAATAGCATTTAGATTACAAATTAGCTTTTATAAAATAAATAATTAAATATATTTTGGTAATAGCATTTTAAACCGTATTTAGTGTTTCAATTAGCATTTAAATAATGTTCGTAAAATCTAATAGAGAAAACTTTTAATTAAAATGCTAAAAAAAGTAATTTACTTTATTAATCTTTTATTAATAATTAATTATGACCTTATCTTTTCAATTATATTTATACTAGGGTGCATGCCCGCACGTTGCGCGAGAAATAACCTTTATGCAATGTTCATAGATTGATGTTTTTGTTTTTACTTTTAGAAGTATATAATAAATAAATTCTATAGAAAACTGATTTATAATACAAGTATTATAAATTGATCTTTTAAAAAATTAAGTTATTTGATAATAATAATAATAATATCTATTTCCTTATTTCCTTATAAAATAGTGTAATATTTTTAATTTTTAGAATATTTTAGCCAAGTCGGTTCATTTATTCTGTTTTGTGATGGCTGTCTAGAAGAATAGATATTAAATACCCATCTTTTTATAAAAATGATTTGTTTGAAATTCAAACTATCGATAATTTTTATTATATATATATATATAATTGTGTAGTCACTTAAAGAATATCTACTAATTGAAGGATGCTGAATTTAACACACAAAATGGATGAAATCGTTGACGTCGTTAGTCAGTTTACGCGGACGGTTGGGACTGAATCATTAGTGAGCTATGTAACTATTACAATGGTGGTATTTAGAAGACCACCATGATGTAAGTGTTAAATAAATCGTACACGACACTTTTTCACATTGAATTAAAATTTATGAATTTACATTAAAAGAAATATTTACATTAAAACATTAGTTGAGACACTAAGTCAAAATTTAAAAATAATTAAAGAAAAAAAAATAATATAGTGGAAAAGTTAGGTCTTTTGAACATATTTATATTAAATACATTTGCATGTCTATAATTTAGTTTTACTATATTAAATCAACTAAAAAATTAACAATAAAAAATCAACTAAAAAATTAACAATAAATTTTATTAAAAATAATCGTAAAATTGTTTGCTTAAATTAGTAATAATTTTATAGTATGTGAAAATTTTAAAATTTATAAAATATGTATTAAATGTGTTCATTTAAAAATTTCACTTTGTTTTAAATATTCGAAAAAAAACCTGCAATTTTAAATTTAATGGTGGTTGTACATTTCAATTTACTTGTATTAATTTGATAGTAATTTTATAAAATATTTTAAAATTTATTAAATATATTGATTATTAACGTCACTTTGTTTTAAATATATGATAAGAAAAAAAATACAATTTAATATATAATTAAATTAAATTTAATGGTTGTTAAATAATTGAATTATTATTTAAAAATTTACTGAATAAATCGGCCTAATGTTGGAAATTTATTGTTCTTTCTATGATTAGGTAAAATATTTTTTTTTTCTTTTTTAATTCCCACATATAGATTAATTGTTTTAAAAAAAATCAAAACCATAATTATTGATTTTTAGTCTTTCTCACTAAAGACGGTTAATAAATTTATAGAACAAAAGAATCTGAGAAGCTAACATAATTTTTAGTCTTCAATCAGCACAACACTTTAGTAATCCT
Organism: Cardiospermum halicacabum; assembly: GCA_031304145.1. Classification (NCBI taxonomy): domain Eukaryota; kingdom Viridiplantae; phylum Streptophyta; class Magnoliopsida; order Sapindales; family Sapindaceae; genus Cardiospermum; species Cardiospermum halicacabum. The sequence goes on along the minus strand of CM062391.1, from coordinate 28,550,816 downwards.
CAAATCTTCCTCATACCAGAAATTAATAAAACAAAATTTTCAAAAAGCTTGATCAATCCGTTAATCTCCCAACCTTTTCACACTGCATTGCTCACAAGTCATTGCCTCACTATAAATCTCAATTATCAAAGTCTTCGTTTTCGGAGTAACACCACCAGCACCATGAAAGATACATATTTGACATTAAAGAGAAGATACACAAGTCATTCAACATATTATTTAGTTAAATATGAGTTTGACTCTTATCATATAACTATTGGATCCTCCATAAGCATCAATGTATAACAAAATTGATCAAAATTTTATGGAAAAAGAAAATTTTCAAAAGCCTCCCTATCAAATAAGCCAATAAGCATCAATCATAAATTCAGACGGTATCTATTAGATTTCATTGATAAAATATCAAACTTGAAAATGTGAAAATACTTGTTCATAAACTGGTACCATATTGCAGGGACTATAAACCCAACTGGAAGATTGCAGTGGCCACTATGCACATTGTCGTATGAGCTTTAGAGATTGACGGAAGAGATTTATAAAACCTATAAATAAAACAAACAACCAATGCACTTAGATCTCTGTAAATGCTAATCCCAATGTAGTCGTTCTTGGTGAGAGACAGAACAATTCAAAGAGGTTTCAAGTAGTGGCGAATTTACTCGGAAAACCACCATGTCTAAGAAAAAATTGTGAGAATTTCCAAATGAGTAATGTTTACCTGGCTATTAACTTTGACATGTTCTTCTCCTGCCAAAGAACTCGGCGTTTTTTATAATTCCATACTTTATAACCTCCGCAAGACCTGAGGCTAGTTCCCTATCTATCAAAGTGCTTAATGTGTCTGTGTCTATAAGTACACGTTGAGGTTGGTAGAAAGCTTCTGTCAAATTCTTCTCAAGAGGATGGTTTATGCCAGTTTTTCCTCCCACACAAAAATAAACCTATAATACATAACCAAAGTCAACAAAACAAAAACTCTACAGGAGCATGTACAACAAACATCCATAAAATTAAAAACAACTTGCGTCATGACCGTGGTGGAAATTTGAATAAAATTGATAGCATGTAGGAAAGCTGCAGTAGCAAAACCACAATATCACCTATGATGCCACCACCAAGAGCGATAAATGTACATAGCCTATCAAATCTTAACTCAATTGCCTTATCAAAGACCTTAATGAGAGTCTCCTGTAATAACAAAATTGACATAAACCATGTAATTCCAACAATAACTAAATCACAACCACTACCAAAACTAAAACCAGAAGTAACACCTACCATATTCTTGTATTTCTCACCATCAGGCAAAATCACGCTCTCAACAGAAACATTCGGATTCCCAGTAGTCAAAGCATGAGTAACTTTATCCGGATACAGCGGAGCAACTCTATCATTGGTGACCATAAGAACTCTCTTCCAATGAACATGCCTAGCATCCAACATTTAACCATAAAATAATGTGATCAGACACACGGTAAGCAACATACATTTCAATTTGTCAATTTCTCTCAACTCTTTCCATTCTAACTGTATCAACAAAACTTCAACAGTCCTAAGCATCTCAAAACTCCAATCGTTTCCCAAAACCAAGCAAATCAACAATTAAACAAATTTAATCAAGCAACGATCCTTTTTAACACTCACACTCAATTCACTAACTATTAACGATTAATTCACCTAATAATCCAAAAGATCTCAACTATCCATACTAAACCTAATTAAAATCTCCAAATCCAAATAAAAACACAAGGAAGCAATAAGCATATAGTACCTTTAAAGCACTACCACGACTCTTTTCTTGGTCAGGTGCACTCTCCTGCTCAAATGCAATTCATGTAAAACTCAATCAATATTAGAAGAAAAGAAAATTACTTCTACAAAAAGAACATTCATCTATTAGGGGCATTGAAGGGGTACAAGTTTAACATCTGCCATGTTCACCATTAGAAACTTTGTACAGTTTGCTTTGAGATAAAAACTCATCTAGCATGTTAAACTGTGAGTCATTTAGGTGAGGACCATCCTATCACATTACTAACTATAGGAGTTGATATGTTCTGTATATAAGGAGACTCATTAACAAACATATTGAGTGCTTCCCATTCTTGATTGCCAAAAAATCTAAACATTCTTTATAATTTGCCATTTCAAACAAATGGGTGTTAAAGCAAAACAACTGGAATGTACATAATAGACATAAAAGCATAATCAAATACCAATCTTACTTTTCTACTATCTGTAATCGGCTTTACTGAGACCAAAATCTATATTTTCAAAACCATAAAAAGTTATTATATTAATTTAGAAAAAAAAAACACAACAAAAGAAAAAGATGGTAGCAACAAAATGATACTAAGATTATAAATCAAGGATAGTAAAAAAAAAACACAATCTTTTTTTTAAAAAATAATTATATAATTAAGCTTATTAACCAGACACCTCTATAATTATTACCGGTTAACTAAAGAGTATTCTTAACACAATTGATAATTTTTCAAATGTTATATGAATAAAATATTCAGAATAAAAAATCAAGTGGCTTCCATCCCAAAATAAGGTAGAGGGGAAAATGATATCTTACATTCTATTCAATTTTTGTAAGACATTGGTTAAATAACGTGATAATAGATATTGGTAATTAAATTTAGACAAAACAAAGAAAAATACCCAAACATAAAATTAGAAGGGATGAAGAGATATTGTGGAGGTGATCCAAGTGTTTCCATTTCCGCAGGAGTCTAATGACAAAACATAATTCAAAAATGAGAATTAAGAATTTCATTCAATTAATTTAAAGCGATAATAATTTCTCACCAGGTGGAGATTAAGTGAAGCAGCAGTATTTGATGATGAATGTAAGCCTTCATTATTATTACTATTAAGTTGCTGCTCAGCTAACCCATATCTCAATTGAAAAGCTATTTGGTTTCCATTATTTATCATCATGTTATCACACAGTTGCTGCTGAGTTTGATTCACAGATAATGCCTATACATAACAACAACACCATATAATTGTAATTGTCCCTTTTTTTTCAGAAAAAACTAAATCAACAATCAAAACTTATTATTATTGACCTGGTTGTTGTGAGCAAGTAAAGGATCAGTTGAGTGAGAAGGCAAGCAAAAACCTAGTGGTGCTGGTGGTGGTATCCCATTGTTATCAGCAAACCTTCTGATAGAGTATGTTTTAGAGAGGAGGATTGGAGAAGAGAACAGAACAGGCACAAAGAGAACTACCTTCCTCCCTAAACAACAACTGATAAGCTATTGCAAGCTTACAACTCATCTTTAATTGAATCAAAACTAAAAATTACAATAAGAAACTTTATAAACAACAAATAAACATAACCAAATAGCATATTACAAAGTTAACTCAGATAAGCAAAGCAAATCAAAACCCAATAACTAAGAAACAATTTTTAACCTCAAATCATGGCGAGAAAATGATAGACGTACGCAGTTTTGAATGTGAAGACGTCCATCCGTAATTGAGAGAGGTTGGGATCATCAGTTCTGCACATAGGCTTGTTGATTTTCCTGTCACTGCATTTTTCAACTCAATAAGTAAAACAAAAATATCAAGTAATTCGTCTCACATAAACCCATCATCATTTTGAAACTTCTCCTTACTAAGATATCAACACTCTTTATTAAGCAAAAATACTACCTGTTAATAAAATACACTCCACAACTAAGTTATCATTCTTATTATTATATTTAAGATAGAACAAATAAATATGGGGAAAAATCTAGGAGAGAAAGATGCCACACCTTGAACCCATTTTTCAGTGTATCAAGTTCCTTATCTAGATCATTAATAGCTTGACTATATGCCTGCATTGGTAAGACTTCCCGTTTATGTGAACCTACAAAATCACATAAATTAATCAGGCAAGATTACTGAAACATCACAAGCTTCAAGCCAAAACAAAAACAGAAAAGAGTTCCTGCAATCAATCAGAAAACTATTCATAGTGTTCAACACAACATTTACAAATTTGCCAAACTTCCTATTTATATATCTTAACAGCACACAAGGATTTCTTACCATACAAATCCACCAATACAATTACAGACAGCATATACTAAACACCAACAACTATTATCAGATTTTCGAGAACACTCTTTACAATATTAACATCGACACCATTAACTGAGCTGAGGTAAAGAGAAACAGACCTTAACAATAATCTTATATGGAAATACAACCATAGTCCATTTTAAAAATCAAGAACATACACGCAAACAATGTTGTCAATAGTGTGGTCCTGTCTCTACAGTGAATGATGTTGCATTGATTATCAGTATGTCTGTCCCATATGAAACCCTAAGGAGAAAATTAGAAAACGAAAAAGTAGAGAAGAATTGAATTGTTAGAGGGTTTGAAGAGAAGCGGATACTGGGAATTTCACTCTTTGATCCTTCCAAGACGGCAAATCACTCGAAATAGATCTCACTCATTCCACTTCCTCAGCTACCGAAAAATCCCTGAACCTTCGCTCGCATTACCTAATTCACAGATCCTACTAACCGAATTCTCGATCGCGTCAACCTCCAATACTAAACCAGTTCTTGGAAACTTCTCATGAAATCAGAGTTTGAAGAATCGTGTAGGTCGGTGAAGAAGAGATTTTGTTGTTGGAGAATGAAGCGAAGAAGGATATCGCCTCGCAAAATGGGGGACATGATAAAATTAGGATTGTTCTTTGCTACAATTTCAATATTTATATTTTAAAGTATAAATAAATAATTTAATTTTTTATATTAATAAATTATATTTAAAAATTAGTAAATGATAAAAATAAAATATATTAATTTATATTTTATAAATTGTTAGTATTTAATATAAAAAATTATATAATTATATATTTTAATATATTTATAATATTTTATATGATTAATGGTATGAATTTAATTTTTGCTATTTTATCTAATTTGTAATGTTAAATTGTAATTTAACTTATAACAAAAATCGTCTTTTAATAGTGTAGCATTATTTTAAACTAGGGAACATGCCCGCGCAATGCGCGGGTATGTATTTTATATAATTTTGTTTAAAATAAATTATGAAAAAGAAGGGGGAAAAGTTTGGACGGATAATGTACTTTTATATGATTAAAAAAGTAAATAAAATAATTTTTTTAAATTTTTTCTATTTATTATAGAAAATAGATTGAAATTTTATAAATTTATATTATAAAAATAATTACTGAATAAATTTTAAATGGTTAAGTAAATTATTTTGTCATTATATTTTAAATGGTTAAGTAATTGAATAATATATATTTATTATTAATATTTTCGAAAATAGAAAGAAAACGAAAAAGAGATTTCGTATTGAGCACATCCTGGTGAGCAAGGGGCAAAAACGAATCTGAAAAAGAAATAGACGTCAGGGAAGACAACCTTCACTTGTAAAACACCATTAACACACAAATACATATATATATATATATATATATATATATATATATATATAAAAGATCATCGAGTCACAATCAGATTTAACACTACAAACTCCAGTGGTAAAACAATATTATCAAAATCATCAACAACATCACTATACATCTAAATGCTCTCAATGCTTTCCTTGCCTATTATGAAGACAATCAAACAAACACATACATAAATCCATTTGATTTTAAGTTTTTAAAAAGCACATGCCAATTGCATTATCCAGAAAATGGACCTCGGTGATTACACATCTCTGCCTGATTTAATAAGACTCGGACTCAGTATCATTCAAGATGAAATAAGTTGCTGATAAACATGGTTGAGAGCAAACTGGCTTTCAAGATTTGAATTGTTTTTATAGCAACAATATCATGCAATTAGCCACAACAGTAAAGTAGAGAGTATAGTAGAGAGTCAAAACCAAATCTCTTTAAATCTAAAAATATAGGAATGCTTGAGTGATCTATGGTTCATGATTTCCCTCTGCACATTCATCAATCTGCAAATCCAATAAAAACAGTTTAATCAAAATCAAGTAAGATTAAAAAAAAAAAAAAAACATCCCATTAAAATGAAAACAGACCTTTTGACCTCTCTCAATGAACTTGATATCAATAAGTTCTTTGATCCACTTATCTCTCACCAGCGAGTGATAGGATGAACATGAATGATTTGTTTTGTATACCATCTGGACACCATTTCCCGGTACATGACGGGTAAATTAATTACACAAGCTGTAAGTTGTATTAAAGCATAATGCTTTTAGAAAAGTATTTAATAAAATAAAGTTTTCATGAAAAAATGAAGCGTTATATATCAAACAATGAACTACATATGCTATCTATCTCCATTCAAAATTTTCGTTCATTCTTTTCATCATTTTTATATACTTACAATCCCAAGCTGCACACCTACTCACAAATGCTTTGTACAACTTTAAACAGAATATACACAGCAAAGAAGCTATTGCAGGTAGATCATGAGCCTCTAAGCCTGGGGTTATGTCTTATCCATCATCTACTTGGCTCATGCGCCCAAAAGGTGTCTGGATCGGAGCAGAACAGAGAAAAATCTTGGATTTCCAGATTAGCAATATGCCAGTCCACCAATCGAGGTTGTATTGTTTTGAACAAAAATAGTATCATCGGTAGAAGCCACCAATTATCGTCATCCCTGTAAGGAATGTAAATGAAAGGCACTCTTCAATATGTCATCAGCACATCAGTGTGGAAAAAATGAACCATCTCAGAACTAAAGTAAATAATCTCAGCAGCATAACCAAGCTAACAAACAGATTAAATATGGGAAAAAAAAGGTTATGGTTGTGTGAGCCTCTGCCAGAAATATCAAATCTTTAATCATGCATATACAAAGATGTGTGTCAGCACATAGGAATGGAAGAGGTGATAATGCTTAGAGAATTAAGGTTTCTATTTAGTATAATGTAGACAAAGTCCACAAAACCTTCATCGGTGGAAGAAAAATTAGACTTTTGTGCAGAACACCGGTGTCTACGAAACCAAGCCCTAATCCTCATTTAGTAATTCTATTGTATATTTCAATAGAGAATAGCATAGATAAGAAATGGAAAACCTCGCCCTTTACTGTACCATGTATTTGTCTTTTCTGAAGGCTTGAGATATGACAATCCATAGTGCACAAAGCCAGAAATAAAAGTCACAGCCTACAAGAGGCAAGAGAGCACCAAATATGGTGAAGTTACTAAAACAAACATAAACTATAGCAATGGCTACAAAGATGTAAAGCCTCTGAATTTGCACAAACAAAAACGATTCACGTATCTTTGTGTCAAAGTACCGTAAAAATATAAACTTACAATATTAGCCAAAGATGTAGCAGTCCACAAGGCATATATGTGCGTAAGTGAAGTTCTTCTAGGTTCTTTACTAAATAAGACATTTAAGCTTGTTGGGAACGGAGAAAGCAGGGACAGAGGGAGAATAAGTAAAACCGCAATGAATACTCCAAGAGAAATCCAGTAGAACTCAAGCAATGAAAGAAGCATGTGAATAGGTCCGCCAAAAGCATGAGGGCAATTAGAAGCAAAAGCAAATCCTATATAAAAAAAAAGAATTTCAAGTTTTTAGATCAGAATTAATGTCTTGATATTCTAAATAAAGTAACAGTGCTAGAATGTGGACTCTATCACATACCTGATGACCAACAGGTCTTGTATTGTGCACAATTCACCATGACCGAAAAGTTCTCAATATATACACATCAAAAAATCAAAACCAAGCAGCAACAAAGACATTACAGCAACCATCAATGTAATTAAATTCAGAAAAGTTTCCAACTTGAAGTCAACAAAACAATTAAAACTAAATGTTGAACCGTTGAGGATGAATCACGTGGAATGGGAGCATAGCCACCAAAAAAACTCCAGAATTCACCCACATCAGGATCGCCAACAAATTTCTCATCCTCTGCAGCAAGAATGATAAGTCATAATAACAATATCCACAAGATCAGAAAATCAATGGTGCAAAAGATTCTAACCTAGAGTTGCCACTTCACTCTAGCCAGCATGCTTATCTTTAGCTCTTTCTTGGATGATTTGCAAATGATATTAAATTACTATCTATATCATCTTCTGGTTTACCTGCAAGTCGAAAATATGACAAAATTTTCTCTGTTTCTTGACTCTGTACTTCCCTATATTGCACAGTACAGGAACCAAGTGCTGTATTTCGGTGCTTTATCTGAAGCCAATACAAAGTCCACCTGCCCACAGAAAAAATATTTAAAATATCAACCTTTTTACCAAGATTCCAGTTCAAGTAATTCTGTCAAGAAAAACCAAAACCACCATTAATGCCGAATTCAGAATATACCTTATTAGCATCATTTCCCATCCAATAATGTATATTATGCTGAGGACCATTTCTAAGCACAACAGTCTGTCTCACACAACATCATCTTACTAAGTCATTAAACAAAATATTTCATAATGTGCAAAATCTACAATACCTAGAAAACAACTTACATTTAAAATCAGATAAGCACTTCCAGTATAGAATTTTCCATGTGAACCTCTGCCTAGAATTTTCCATGTGAACCTCTTCATATGCTTCTCGTCTAGAATTTTGAACCTCTGCCAAAGCTTGTGCAAGTTCATCATAGATTGTATCATCATTACTAATGTTCATCATAATATGAAAGGCTTAGAAATATTAACTACAACTTCTTTCTTATACCTTGAAAGCTTGACTACATTTACTTGTTCTTGCGTCAACAAATGGAATGTTATATTTTTCCAATAGTTCTTGAAAAGAGGCCTATTTGAATAAACCTATCAAAAAAGAAACCAAATCACATAAAATGCATCAGTCATCATATTTCAAAATTCAAAAACATAGAATCAAACTAACTTATATCAATGCTGAAAAAAACCTCAAATAATTTACCTCTAGTTTAAAATTAAAATCAGGTGTATTTGAATATACTTACCAAAACCGAAACCAAATCACATCAAATGCATCAGTCATCATATCTCAAAACTCTTAAAACATAGAATCAAACTAATTTATCAAAGTTGAACAATACCTGAGCAGAATCTAGCAGAATTCAGAGAGATTCCACGTTCAGCAGAAGGACCTCCACAAATAACTCCAACTCGCAAAACTCCACTGCGATCTTACGAAACTCTCAAGCGGACCCAAATAAATCCAGAGATCCTGCTGCTGGAAATCTCCAAGAGCTATAGGAATTGACCTTGAAAGCTTATTTTCTTGCTTCCTTGCAAGTACCTGCATTAACATATGAGATCATATTAATTTTAGTAGGTAACTCTACACCTGAGGTTGGTCCCAGAACTTTTTTTTCTCTCGGCTGCTTTCCTTGAAGCGGCTGTCTCTGCTGAAATGTCTCACTTTCCTCTATCTTCTGTCTCGCCTCCCGGTGCTTCCCCTTCCAATGTTGGGCTGTCTCTGCGGTGCCGGCTCCCGGTTCTGTCTTCGTCTTCGGTTTAGCTTTCGTCGATTTTGATTTTTTAGGGTTTTGAGGTTTTTTTTTTTTTAAAGAGGGAATGAAAGAAGACAGAGAAAGAGATGGATACAAAAAGACACTTCACAGAGGATGAAAGATGAAGAGGTAAATGATAATAAATGGATACATGAAACAATGAAAAGTCAAAATAAAACACAAAGATTCAAAATCATCAATATTCTCCTGCCACATGTCGTTTGGTGATTTGCACAATATAAAGCAAACACAAAAATAGCGATTTTGGGCATTTTTTAACCCAATATTGAAAATCTCAGCCCCGCTAAGAGTTCAGCTTTATATATATATATATATAGATTTGATATTGAGTGATGTATGAAACCATTAAACTCCAACATTAATAAATGCTTATTACACTTTTTAAAAGACATTAAATAAATATACTATTTTTAAAAAAAAATAATTATAATTAACTGAAATAAAATAATTTATATAAATATAATGTGTAAAGTATACTTTTTAAAATAATATCTCCATTGGAACCGTGAATCCGCCACTGAATCAAGTGATAAATATGGACAAATACTGAAGGTTTGATGATATTTAACTTAATAATAATTCATATCGCAGAAATGAAATGAGATGTTTTTCAAATTATGAGATCTTTTTGTAGAGAGAATCAATTTTGACACCCCTTAAAACTTGTTTCTACCCCCATTAACATTACAATTACTTGACTAATAAAATTATATATTAATTATTTAAATATATTTAATATATAATAATTGTGAAAAATTATATAAATTATATTATAAAATTAACTAAATATATCATTTTATTTACAATGTAAATAATAAACTTTTATGTTAAACAGATTTATCTATATAATTATTTATTGTTATTTATATAATATAATTAATTTTTTACTAATTAAATGATTGTAGTTTATATTTTTAAAATAATAATAAAATAATTAAATATAATAAAATAGTTATAAGTAAATTGATATGTAAATATATTAAAATTTAAAATAAAAATAAAATATTAATATATTTTTAATCTATTAATATTTATTATTATTTATAAAACAATTTCTAATAAATTATAAATTAATATGTGTTAAAGATAAATCTGACATTTTGAAAGAAAAAAATTAGCGAATGAGGTGTGAAAAATCGTTACTCTTTTACAAAATCTCTCAGAATGCTTGACCTTAAGGGCTCACGTGGTTTATAGTATAAGAAATAGGATAACTTAATACGATTTTATATATTTATTAAGCATTTGACTGCTGTTTAGAATAGGATAAAATGATACTGGCAATAATTTTATACAGTACATATAGGATAACTTTATCATTGATAAACGCTTCGATAACTTTATCACGTACTTTTCGTATTAGATGTTCACTATGTTATTACTAAATTAAAAAATAAAATAAAAATTTACACAATTTAAGGATAATCCCAAATTCAGGAAGGTTTCAGAATTTTTTTCAAAAATTGAAATGACCCAATTACCCTTTCAAAATTTTTAATACTATTTTAAATTTCTATTTTTAATGTATTTTTTAATTTTTATTGTTAATTAATTTTAAAAAAAATAAAAACTAAAATAACCAAATTACCCTTCTAAAATTTGTAAAACAAATTAAAAGCATAAATTAGACGTTGACTAACAGTAAAGTGACAAATTGGGGAAAAAATTACGGAGGCTTGTTTAGATTTTTTTAGGATTATTCTTAATACTTATTTTTATTTTAAAAATATTAATATTTTTTTATTATATTTTTTTAATCGTAAATAACTGTTTTATTACTTATTAAATTTTTGGATATTTTTATAATTCATACAGTTATCCTATTATTTATTGAGCTTTACTAAATATAAATTTAATATTTTATTATCCTATCATGTTCCGTATACAATAATTAGCTAAGTACAACTTACGAATAAATTAGCCATTATACAACAATTTTATCCTAATCCTTTTCCTTATATTATACCATGTTTATTCTATACTATCCATTATAAACCCTAAAAGTTGCATCTCCGTCTCATCAATAAATGGACTCACTAAAGTCCATCAGGAAAAAGACCCAATAACATCTCCACCTCTTTAGTGCTTCACACCAGACCCAACCCATCAAGCACCGTTCGTGAATATTAGCTCTTTTTTTCTTTTCTTTTTTTCTCTTTTTAATTAAATAAAATATAAAACCTCCAGGTCTTGGCATTGCTGTATTGAGAAGGGACATAAATATATGGAGGTTGAGAGGGACGTCCACTTTAATTCTTTTATTTTATATCCCACGATCTCCACGCTATATCTCTATCAATATATCTCTTTAATTAATTCAACACACTTATCTTTTATTTTCATATACTTCACATTTTATATTTTCTAACAATCTTTCACCTCCAAATTATTTAAATTTTCATGGGATTCCATTTTTGCCACACCAACCATAATAAAAATATTGTAATGAAAATTTACAATCCAAAAAATCATATAATTATCAACACTAAATTGTATAAATAAATTTCAATAAATAATAAATAAAAATAAAAATATTTTCAATAATTAATATTTATTTAAAAAGTAATTAATTTCTGTGTGAATTTAAATTTTTTTATTTAAGTACATAAAAAATATTATACATCGATATAAAAATATAAATTAAAATTTTAATATTTTTTAAATAACTATTTAAGAATAACATTTAAGTTTATAAAATAAGAAATAAAAAATTTTAAATAGTTTAAATTAAAAAAATTAATTTTAAATTTATAATAAATTATTTGGATGGATTTTTTTTTTCTTTTTAAAGTCATCTTAATTATTTGATGGGAAAATTTTAAAATCTAGTCCATTTAAACTTTCATTTACGTTTATAAGCCTTAAAAAGTTCTTTTAAGTTTTTAAACTTTACAAAAGTTTGTTTTCATAAAATGAGCCAACATACCAGAAATACCCTTCATAACTATTTGCATAAATAAGTTTGTCCCCAAACTTTTTAAAATTGGACTTTCCTCCACATATGTTTTAAAATATGTCAAAAGAACCCGAACGTCCATCCATTACTCAAGAAATTAAACAAGATCTTGTTTGAATTAACAAGGATCTTCAAAAGTCATTTTGATAAAGAAGATATAAACATTTTTTATAAAGAAAATTTAATTAATCAGAAGACTATAATTAATAATCAAATCAAGATAATAGCTGTCATTGACACTGTAACTCTCCTAATTAACGAGATTAATTCCAAATTAACATCTCCTGAATTAGGAAAACAATTGTCATCTACTTTCATTTATCCTGAGTATCTTCAAAGTCTTTTTAATTCAGATCTTGAGTCTAAACCCATTGAAATAGGTCATTCGTTCCAATATAGACTTCCTAAAAAGGAATGAATATTGAACAAGAGATCTTTAATCTCGTAACATGATTGAGTCTCTGGCTCAATTATCCTTAACTGATCAACCTCCTATTAGCAAGGAAATCAACCATGCTATTAGAGAAGTTGAAAATGAAGAATTGTTAATCCAGCAGACGTTATGGATGAAGAAATAAGTCGCAAAACTCAAGCTAGCCCCTCTGGTGTTAAGAATGAGTTTGGTAAAGAAATTCCAGATTACGAATCTGACTGTCGGCATGACCGCCAGCGGAAAGAACAAGAACTGGATAATGAAGCATTTAGAAAAGGTTATATACGCCAAGATGAGGCCTGGCAAAAAATTCCTGAAGCATATAAAAGTAAAAAGACACAAAAAGATTCGACATTTTTAAATCTTAATTGTGAGTCTGATGAAAAAGAAGCTTTTAAAACTTGGGCTAACAGAATGATGTTAGAAGCTGATCTTAATGCTAAAGTAAGAACCTTTAGAGCTGACAGCATATTTAATTGGATAGCTCTCCAAACAACTGGAACTGTCCAAAACTTCCTTTACAGGATTAAAAATAATGAGTTAATTAACAATCTTAATCAGGTTGGCAACACGTCAACACAAGCAGCAGTGCTTATAAATTTGATAAGTCTTGAGTTCTTCGGAGAAGATCACTCGATGATGCATGGTACTACAGTTGATTAGCAGCATAAAGAAGCTGAGTATCACCTGAATAACATGTCAATCTGTGATCTTTGCAAACTTAAATCATATACATGTGAATTTAAAATATATTATTATAACTTGGAAACTGAGAGTCAACATTATGTAATTACCCACATGATGAAACTCCCATACACATATAACATAAGAGCTAGAGAAAAATATGAATCTCAGAATCAACGCTCACTTGGTGCAGCTATTCGCGCCACTGAGCAAGTAATTGCTGAAAAATGTCAAGAAACTTACGCCATTAAGCAAGTCAAGTCATATATTCCTCTTTGTTGCGATGAAAAGGAATCTGTTCCTCAGCACTATGGTTGTAAAAAGTTTTCTAAAAATTTTTCAAAAAAGAGAAAGTTTCCTAAAAATAAATTTGGTAAATTTTTCAACAAGTCTTCCAAAAAGGGTTGGAAAAACAGAAATTTCTTCAGAAAGAAACGAAAATTCTCAGAACCTGGTTCTAGAAATAAAGTTTGTCCTAAGGGTAAACCTAAGTCAGAATGTAAATGTTTTCTCTGTAAAAAGTTAGGTCATTACACTAACGAATGCCCTGAGAAAAACAGTCCCAAATATAAAGAGAAAGAAAAACTTCTTAAGTTTGCTTACTCTTTAAATTTGGAACCAATTGAAGAAGATTTTTCTTCATCTTCAGAAAAAGAGTCATCAGATAATGAATCGAGAACTGAAATTTACAATTACTGTGAATATCAGACTGATGAAGAGAGCGAATCAGAATGCTACCTTCATACAGATTCAAATTCTAAATAATAAAGATAACCCCAGAATCTTCGCTTATGTAGATTCTGGTGCCACAGAAAGTTTTCCTGATCAAACAGTACAACTTAACTAGATTAGACTTTCTAATCCAATTAAAGTCAAAATTGCAAATAACACTACTGAAAAGATAGTGATACATGCAAAGAATGTTTTGGTTCAACATTGTTTACCAAAAACGAACAAGTATGAAGTTTATAATTGGAAATACTTTCTTAAAAAGTCATGCACCTTTTGTGCAGAATTCAGATAACATAAGTTTATGATGTCATAAGTTTAGTTCACCACATTTAAAACAAAGGGCTCAAGAGGTCTGGATACCAATTGAGCGCTATATAGAAAATCTGAAAAAGATTATCTGCAGTTTTAACATCATATTATGTGGTATTGAAGCTATTACTAAATCTAAAACTAGTCTCCAACAAAAGGTTGATAAAGTTTTAGACTCTGTCTGTTCTGAGAATCCTTTAGACTCAAGGAATATAAATTTTATGACAGTTCATATAGAATTGAAAAATAAAAATGCAGAAGTAAAAGTTCCCAATAAAATCCCTTATTCAAAGGATGATATTAAGGAATTCAAAAAAGAGTGTAAGGATTTACTTCAGAAAGGAATCATTTCTGAAAGTACCTCCCCTCATTTAGCTCCAGCATTTTATGTTAATAATCATAACGAGATAAAACGTGGCAAAAGACGTATGGTTATCAACTACAAAGCTATGAATTTAGCTACTGTAGGAGATGCCTACAATTTCCCACGAAAAGATTCAATTTTAAACCGCATTCGCGGATCAAAATGGTTTTCGTCTTTAGACGCAAAGTCAGGTTATTGGCAGTTACGTCTTGATGATGAAACTAAGCCATTAACTGCTTTTACAAGTCCTCCTCAAAAATTATATCAATGGAATGTTCTACCATTTGGTTTGAAACAAGCTCCATCGATATATCAAAGATTTATGGACAAAAACCTCGAAGAGCTAGAAGAATTCACTCTAGCTTACATCGATGATATTTTAGTCTTTACAAAAGCTTAATTATTCATCTTGAATCAAAATGGAGTTATTCATAAAAAGTATCCAACAATGGTGCAAGTGAAAGATGCTTTTGAAGATTTTAATAATAATGATAAGTTATCCGGGAAGAAGTCGGTTCGTCCATTGCCTCCAATAACTCAGAAAAATAAGTCAATGTACCTCCTTGGTTCAATTCCCACAAGCAGCTAGGTGCAGGAGCAATTAAAGCTAAATAAAGCAGATTTTGAGAAGGGAATTATATTCCTAGAAACATGGTCTTTAAACAACAGGTTGGAAAGATCATATTACCCGGTCAATGGCATGGGAAGTGAGTACTCTAAAATTGTGGCCATAGAGGATGCAAATCTTATAACGGTCTACAAACTCTAGAATATGGTTCTTCATCAATCAGTTGCAAAAGTTTCCACCCACATTTCAAAGTGGTAGTGGCAAGTTTCAGAAAAATTACAAGAAGCCCAAGACAGGTTCTTCCTTTTATATCATCTTTACCAGTCTTCGGAAAAGACGGTGAAATCATTTTCCCATCACTATCATGTGTAAAACTGATGGTTGATGAGTATGGTTTTCCACCAATTGACGAAGATATGAAAGTTGATAATGTTCTTTCCACAAAGAACATTGCTAACTCTTTAGCATCAGTCTGGAAGAATACTTCTTCCTTTAATGACCAGTCTTTGATGAGGCTGCAATATAAGTCGCTAGAATATTTACTCTGGTCAGTAAATAAGAAAAAGATTTCAGAGAGAGAGCTGGAACAGGTGCTCGATTTTGATTTTGAATTTAAAAACTTTACAGGTAGGATGGTAGCCCTACCAGAAGAAATAAAGCTCAGACTATGTTTCACAATGCGCTCCTTCCAGGTGCATACATGTGAAATGTGTCAGTTTGAAACAGTAGGTGAATATGAAGCCTACGAAAGTTCAAGATATATGTCGGCAGAAAGCGCCAAAGAAGATAAGGTGGAATATGCTTTTGAAGATAAAGATGAATCAGATGACTCAGAAGGGGACCGCGAGGTCTTCATTGATAACTAGCAGACAAATGAAAAAGCAGAAGTCTATGTGAAGCCATGTGAATGAATAATTGAGTCATGTAATAATTGAGCCATGTGATGCATGCGCTTACATAATTGAGTCTTGTAATAATTGAGCCATGTGATGCATGCGCTTACGTAAAGAGGGTAGTTTGGGGTTTGTTCACTCACCCTTCATCAGGCTTATATAAAGACCTGATCTATGTATCTTAAGGAAAAACTAAGTAACACTGGTTGAAACCGAAGAATCATAAATAAAAGCTTTCATTTCCATGTCAAGAAACTCTTGTGATTTCTTGAATTCATAAGTTGATCTTCATAAGTAGTACTTTGTCAAAGCACTTTGGAAAGGCAAGAAGGCAGTGGCCGTGGAGAAGCCAAACACCAATAGCAGAGGCAAAAAGGCTTGTGGTGGATTACTTTAATTCAAGGTATCATAAGTTTTCTTTTGAGAAAAGATTGTTTATCATGGATTTCATTGAATCTTTAGATTTGTATGAAGAGTCTACACTAATAAGAATACAAGAATTCAAAGATAGAGAATTTGAAAAGATTTGTAACACAGAAATAACTCTTTCTAAAAAAGAAGGCTTTAAGAGAAAACCTTTAAGACTTAACCCGATAAAGATAATGTCCTCAATAAGTATGCCTAACATAATTAACTATGGAGTATTGGTATGTGAACAACCAATTGATATTAAAGATGCTAAAGGTCAAAGTAAAATAGAATTAATTGATCTCATAAAGATTGAAAAAGTTCTTGAAAAACTTAAATATCATGAACAAATCCAGATGGACTGGCTCCATTTAGGTGTTCTTCAGATAATCATTAAGTCCACCTTTGCAAAAGGTATTGATTCTCCTATATCTATTGTTGTTAAAGATGAAAGAATCCAATATCCAAATGATTCGATACTTGGGATTGTAACAGGAAATTTAGCTGCTCAACAGCTGAAATTTCAGGTTCAACTTGGTAATGTCATTCCTCTTAGGTCAAAAAATCTTAACACTGCTATAACTCTTGTTCATAAGTTCTACAGATCAAATTTAATGAAGGAATGAAAATTTCCTTTCAGCATTACATACGCTTTTAGCTATGCATTAACAAATAGCACGCATTCAATAATGTTTGCTAATTCAGACAGTATTTATTTTGATAGCATTTTTTCAAAAGTCCTTTTAAAAGAAATCCCTCAAAGAAGACCACGCAAAAGTCTTGATTTATACAGAAAAACTAAACCTGCCAATGGTCTCATACAGCCGGAAAGATATTTTCCAAGAAACACTCTTAAAGAAAATTCTTCAGAGGCATCATCTTCTGAATAGAAAGAAGATCTACATCCTTCTTCTAATCAGGAGCTTGATCTCCAAATAATTTCAAAAAAAATTAATAACTTGACATCATACGTCCAAACACATTTATAAGTCATGTGTTTTTACGATTCTCTTTGTGTTAAACTTGGCAGAATTCCAATGGAAGACTGCGATGATTTTAAATGTCTTTTAAAATGCTTTCAAGATGTTATTAATTCAGAAAAAAGAATGTTTAGATGAAAATATTAAAGATTTAGAAAATGAAGAAGAAAAAATGCATCATGAATTATGTCAAAGAATGATTAACGAATCATAACTTAAAATTGAGCTTTTCGAACAATTTAAAGAGGTATTAAAAACTTTTGCTAATAATAAAGGATTTAATATTGATTAAAGTTATGAAGAATTGGTTTTTAAGTCACAATTATGTTGAGCTTCTTAAAATAAAGATGATAATTTTTCATGATAATTATGAATCATTTCGGAGAGATAATAACCATTATATGGCTGCATTAGCTTATGCAGATTATAAAATTTCAAGTATAAAGCTTAAAAATTTTCAAAAGCTAATAGCATATGGATGATTTTACTCGGTTTCAGTTTAAACCCTGAACCCCGAAAATTTGGTATCAGAGCATGGTAAAATTCTATTTTTCTATAAATCAAGAGGTGTTTTTGAAAAAGTTCATCATAAAGTATTTTGTTCAAAAAAGTATAAATGTCCAAAAGCTCATAGATTGAAAATAAACTTTCATAAAGTTTATATTTGCCAAACAAACTTTAGTGGGCTTAAAAATTTAAGTCCAACTTTTCTTATGCTATTCTTGAAAGTTTGCGGTCAAATTTTATTTAAATTTTATTTGAACAATGTTAACTTTCTATTCCAATTTTCATCTATGATGTGTTTGGAATAAAATAATAATAATTATATTGTACATTCCAGTTGAATGTGAACGATATTTTGTATTTTAAGTTTCTACGCATAAATATTATTAATTATTGAATTGGGTCCAAAAGAATATTTAATAAATTCTCGGTTTTATTTGAGTGAATGATTAAATAAATAAAAATGGCGGTCAACTCGGTATTTGTTGGATCAATGAAGACAGATGGCAGATATTTGAATGACGAAGTTTGATAGGAGTATTTTGTTATTTGATGTGCCAACACTCCATGTTAAGTGTGTGATGACATTAACATCCATGTGAACCTTTGATTTTCTTGTCAGATCTACCCCTTCTATGAATCACCTCAATTATATTATTTTATTTTATTTTATATCTCTTGTCTTACTCTCCAATGTTACATATAAGATCATGATCCATCATTATGATGTGAAAAGTTTCATTTGATTTAAAATTTTCTTGATTATTAGGTTTGATTTCTAGTTTCTAAAATAGTCATATTTCACTAAAAAACAATTATTCAAACCTCAAAGGTTGTTGTGCAATCACATCCTAATGAAAGAGAAGTTTAAGATTGCTTCAATTGACTTGTTAAAATGACATAAATATTAAATATTTGTGGATGAGTAAAATACTCTATATGATGAGGGAATAATGAGGAAGGAGTATTGTATATCTTCAAGGATGAGAAAAGCAAAATAAATGATGATATTAATGTGGTGGTATGGCCATCTTTGTAGATGCATAATTTTGAAAAATTATATTGAAGTTCATTATAAATTAAATGGTGTTTTTTTAAGATTAAAGAAGTAGATATCAAAAGTCTTTAATCATTTTCCAAGGAGCTTATTTTTCAATTTGTATAAATATTTATATTTAATTCATCATTAGTTTTAAAATTAACATAATTAAATATTATTATTAAAAATAAATAAAGATATTAACATAGTAATATTTAAATAGTATAGAAAGTTTAAAAGATTTTATAGTAAAGAGAAATGACGATAGAAAGATAAATATTTGATTTAGGGGTGAGTATAAATATCGAAATCGATTTGAATTATATCAAACTAGTAAATTTGAATCTATAATTCCCCAATAGCCTAGTTGGTTTGGTTTCCCAAGATTAAAACCTGAAAAAAGTTGATTATTCATTTTCATTCCATCGCTTGTTCACCAACTCCTTCATCGGCTAAAGAAATGGTGACCAATTTTTCTAGTTAGTTTTTAACATTCTTAATTTTTTCTTCAATTTCTCTCTTTCTTTTCCTTCTTGGGAGTTTGATTGATTCATAAAAGTTACTTTAGGGAAAAAAAATCAATTAACTTTAATATCTTTATTCTCTCCTAAATTAGGGAGATTGTGTGCGCATTGATTTATAGGAATTTGCTTTTAGGTTAGATGTACTATCTTCAAATTGTAATGTAAAACTTGTTTTCGGGCAATGAATGAGTATTAATTTTCTTCTTCACATGGTATCAGAGCTTTAGGCTATTCTGAGTTCTTGTTATCATTTTTCTTTTCATGGGCATTAATTGCCTCTAACAAAAATATTTATTAGCTTTTATCGTCAATTTCTCGTCTCCATAAGATCTCACCTTTATTCATGATGTCAAAAAGTAGGAGATTATCATCACTGCCAAGTCAGCAGAAATCTAAAAAAACTCAACCTAGTGAGATTCAAAATATTCACACCTCTTACAAGGTAGATGAAAAAAATTATCAATAGTCTTTAAAAAGAATGAAGGACTGTCAAGTATTTGTTCTTTAGCATATTCAAGTAAGTTCTCGTCTTTCATCGAATTAAATTTCTCAGATAAAATTCCCTCAAACTCTTGAGTCATAAATTTAGGGGCCATTGATCATATGACTAAATCCTCAAATATATTCTCAATTATACCCCAGGTCTAAATGGTAAAAAAAATAGTCATTGCATGCATAGGAAATATTACAATTAGTCTATCTACGATGTTGAAAGATGTTCTTCATATCCCTCAACTGTCAACAAACTTAATTTCTGTATATAAACTTGCTCTAGATTCATCTTGTAATTTCTTTTTATGATGCTAATTGTATTTTTCAAGAAAAGATTTCAGAGAGGATTATGGACATGTTAAAAAATGGGACGGTCTTTATTATCTTCAAGCACCAAGTCAGTTAAACATGGTAAGAAAATACATTTCCATCTTTTTTTCATTTTATAGTCTGTTCTTTCCCAAAAAGAAAAAAGTTTTACTCTATCACCATCGATTAGGACATTCATCATTTAGAATTATCAAAAGTTTGTCTCCCTCATTGTCTGGGGGGGTTTAAATGTTGAAAATTGGAATAGTGCATTATTCATCTTTGTAAATACCCTTTAACAAAATGGAATTGCAAAAGGAAGAATGATGACCTTCTTGAGAAAGCTAGAGCCTTGTTATTCCAAAACAATATGCCTAAATCTTACAGGGGGGAGCAGTTTTAATAGCTACCCCTTTGATAAATCAATTACCTTATAGAGTTGTAGATTTTAAGAATCCTATAGAAATGTTCGCTACCTATTTTTCTCATCTAAAGACTATAAGTAATCATGTTCTTAAGATATTTAGATGTGTGTCATTTGTCCATTTCATAGACAAAATAGGGGAAGATTAGATCCTAGGGTATTAAAACGTGTCTTTGTAGGCTATTCTTCTACTCGAAATGGGTATAAATGTTATCATCCTCCATCAAAGAAGTTTTTTTTGTCTCTATGGATGTTACATTCAATAAATCAAAATCTTTTTTTTTTTTAATCCTTATCTTGCGAAGCAGAGTCCAATTTTAGAAATCTAGGGAGATTTTTTCATGGACTTAGATGTTTCTCCTAGTATAAAAAAATTTTAAGTTCATCTTGTCCAAATCAAACTTCTGGTTTCTCTTGTCCTACATCATTTGCATCTACACTTCAACTAAACTCTAATTCTGATGTTGCTCCTGCCATTTTGGAATATGATAAGGTGTATATAAGAGAAGATGAGGTTTTTCCCAAAACTAGGCAAGTCCAACTCAATTCCTTCGAATGAGACAACAATTTTTAATCATTCTTTACATGATATGGTTGAATCTCAAGTTAATAATGACAATATGGACTTGGAACTTCCATTTGTAGTTGGGAAAGGAACTAGAGAATGCACAAAACATCCTTTATATGCACGTTGCCAATTTCTGCTTGCGAGAAGAAAAAAAAGGGTTTTTTTTTAAAGTGTATGCTTTTATTTTTTTTATGACATTGTTTGTTAATTATTTTGTTTATGTCATTATCTTTTTTCATACGCTTGCATCCATGCTGAATTATTGTAAGTTTTTTGCACATGATGGATCTCTATTGGCTCGATTTCTTCTACAATGGATTTTGGATTCGTCATGAGCTTGCTTTCTTCTATTCGTTCCAGAAACTTAGGCCACCTTTAATGTATGCAGCCCCTCCTGAAAGGGAGCATCCTATGGGGATTACTGATGGACTTCCCCCTCCTCCTGAGATTATTCCAGCAGATCATCCTATACCTATTGATCACCCTAAAGATGTAGATGATGTTGAGATTGAGGTTCTGCTTGCTCCTGAGGATCAATAGCTCCCACTCTAGCCTGAAGATCACAAGGTTCCACTTGAGCCAGCACATCTGGTGATTGTGATCATCTCGGATGATGAGGATGACAAGAATGTTGACCCTATTATTGAGGATTTAGATGATGATAAGGATCATATGTCTACTGACGAGTATGAGCCTGAGGAGGATCCTGATGATACTCCATATACTTCTCGTATCCGCTTTCATGTGACACCTATGGATCCATCTTCGAGCCGCCTAAGGAGTAAGACGACCAGTCTTCCTAGTTCGAGTATGAGGACATCTATTGTGATTTCTAGTTCTTCTGAGTATGTTCCTGAGACACTCATTTCATATTACTTACCTATTAGCTTGGGTACAAGGGACAACCTTGTGTACACGTTTCTCGGCCCTAAATATACTCCTTTCAGCCCTGAGTATACCCCTACCACACCTGAGTATTCTTCTACAGGTGCTACTGATCACATTCTTTACTCTATATTCGGGGATCTATCTTGCTTCCCTGGTTATTATTCCGCCTCGCACCCAGGTATTTTTGTCACTAGGAATACATAATATAATGATGAAGCTGGGCCGAGTAGGGTTCGTGATGGAGAGCATGACGAGGATCCAGAGGAGGATCCAGTGGAGGACCCTGACTAGGATCTTAAGACTATAGAGAGATCAGATAGTTATCATTCAGCACATGATAGATCATTCATATTATCATCTTGACTTCGTTATTTTTTGTACTTAGATCATATTTTTTTATTTTTTTATTTTTAATGATTTATTATTTCATATTATGTCAGATGATTTGCATTTTTATGAATTAATCTTCACTATGCATTATGTTTGATCATACATATAGTTAGAGCTGTAAAAATGGGCTGAGGCCCGTGAGTCAGTCTGTTTAACCCATGAATAAAAGGGTTAGGGTCATAATTTTTATAACCCATTTAAAACGCGGGCTTTTTAGCTCGGTCCGTTTAACTCGTGGGTTAGATGGATTTATACAGATTGACCCGCGAGCCAACCCTTTTAACAATGAATATATTTTATTTTTTAATTTTTTAATACGTACTAAAAAACACAAGTTAAACCCTAATTTTTGAGTACGCTTTCTCAGCTCCTCTCACTATCATCATCATTATCACACATAGACAGACAAACTCACGACCATCGGTGTTCTTTTTTATGCTTCTTTTTATTCATCTCTTCGTAGTACTCAAGCTAGGTAGATTGCTTTTTTTTTTTGGTAGATTGCTTGATTTTGTTGTGCTAGAATCATATTAATTTATATTAATTTGATTTTGCAGAACTGATTTGAAAATGAATTCCCAAACTAGTAATAATCTCAATGAAGATGGTGGTGGACAATGAGCATCACATAGAAATCAAGCAGAAGGTTGTATGCCGACAAATACTAGTGAAACTCCAGTGGTTGAAACCACTACTATCGGTAGTAAAAGAAATAGAACTCCTACACCAGAGTTTGATATTATTTTACAAAGTTAGGAAAAGGTTCAGATGAGAAACAAAGGGCAAAATGCAATGGATGCGGGAAAGTATACATTTGTGGTGGAGGTACGTATGGTACTTCGACCTTGAGACGCCACAAGGAGAAGTGTTGTGCCATCCCAAAAGTTTCAAAATCAGATGTTGGTCAACTATTTGTTAATTATGGAGGTAAACTTAGAGCAAAAAATATTGATCCAAAATGTGTTAGTGACATGATTTCTATGTGCATTATTGAGCATGATATTCTATATTCCTTTGTTGAGTATAAGAGAGTTAGGGAATTATTAGAATACTTAAATCCTGATGTTAAGTTCATAACTAGGCAAACTGCAGCTTCTGATGTTAGAAAAATGTACATGAGTTTAAAAGAGAAGTTGAAAATAGCCTTAGGAAATATTCCAAGTCGAATTTGTCTAACTTCATATGTTTGGACATCTTGTACTACTGAGGGTTACATATCTTTAATAGCTCATTATGTAGATGAAGAGTGGAAATTACAAAGTAAAATTCTTTGCTTTGGTAATTTTCCTCCACATTTGGGAGTAGAATTAGCTAAGAAGGTTTTTGGATTTTTAAAAGATTCGGGCATCGATAGGAAGATATTTTCTTTGACTTTAGATAATGCATCATCTAATGATAATATGCAAGAGATTTTGAAAAGGCAACTCACCTTACAAAAAAGCTTATTGTATAATGGTGAATTTTTTCATATACGATGTAGTGCTCACATCTTAAACCTTATAATTCAGGAAGGTTTGAAAGTTGCTAGTGATGCATTATATAAAATTAGGGAAAGTGTCAAGTACATGAAAGGATCAGAGGGTAGGATTAAGAGCTTTTATCAATGTGTAGAGCAAGTAGGCGGAATTGATTCTAGTGTTGGTTTGCGATTGGATGTTACTACAAGATGGAACTCGACTTTTATGATGCTTGAAAGTGCACTTAGATTTCGACGAGCTTTTAGTCAAATGGCAATAGATGGTAAATACTATAAATTTTGTCCATCCGATGAGGAATGGGATATAGGGGAAAAGATGTGTGAGTTTCTTCGTCCATTTCATGCAATTACTGAGTTGATGTCTGGATCTTTTTATCCCACTTCTAGTTTGTACTTTAGTAATGTGTGGAAAATAGAGTGCTTGTTGGTTAATAGTATGTCGATGATGATGATTACATTAAATATATGGCTGCTCGAATGAAATTGAAGTTTGACAAGTATTAGAGTTAATATAGTATTATTCTTGCTCTTGCTACGATACTTGATCCAAGAATGAAGGTTCAAGCGGTAGAACACCTTTACAAAAAGTTGGATCCAACTAATTACAAGGAAAAAGTGGAACTTGTGAAGGAGAAAATGTATAAACTTTTTTATGAATACACGATAAGCAAATCTTCTAGTTTTATGGAGCTTACTGGATTTGCACCTCTTGCACAACAAAATCAAGAGGCTGGAATTGCAAGATCACATTCGTCGAAAGACAAGGCAGTTGATGCAGCTTGGCTAGTTGATGTAAGCTTTAATTTATTTTATTTTAGCTCATGTAGTTTTTTAATGTTTAATATTTATTTATCTCAATTATATATAAGTTTATTTATTATTTATTATTACTTGTGAATAGGATTTAAATGAGGTTGATATGCTGGAGAGTTCAAACAATGAAATATCACAATTGGACACATACTTAGGAGAGCAAAAGCTTGAGCTTCGACATTATAGGAATTTAGATGTTTTAAATTGGTGGAAGACTCATTATCATCGATTTCTGGACCTTACTTTGATGGCGTGTAATGTGTTAAGCATTCCTATCACTACGGTGGCATCAGAATCAGATTTTAGCATCGGTGCACGCGTTCTCAACAAATACATAAATTCACTTCTGCCAAAAATGTTGAAGCTTTAATTTGTTTAATGAACTGGTTTGATTACAATGGTAAGATCTTGTACATTTTATATTTAATTTTTTCAAAAAAAAATTCACTGTTATTCTTTTAATATATACTCATTCTTATCATTTGTTTATTTGTAGGGAATGAAGATGACACAATCGTTGAAATGAACTCATCGAGTGAAGGATCAAATATTGTGGTTGATAAAGAGCATTGACAAATGTTGTCAAGGAGATTGAAGAAGAATTAATACTTAATTTTTATATTTTGAAGTGGATTTTTCTGATTATATTTGATTTAAATTTTGTGGTTATGTTTAGAACTTTTAATGTTATGTTTGAAATTTTTAATGTTTGGAAGTTTAAATGTTTTATGGTTAATGTTCTATTTGATGAATTTGCTGGTTTCACTTTTAATGGTTATTTTGAGTATATGGATTTGCTTTTGTGTGACACTGTGCATTGGACTGCTTTGTAGCATTGGGTTTTGTATCAGTTTGTATATATAAGTCTAAAAGCATATTGGACTCTCTCACTCTATACCTTTCTCATATTCATTTTCTTTCTCCAACTCATTTGATTCTTTTTCTTTTTTCGTTTGATTTCGCCTTCTAGGTGTTTTTCTTTTATGAGTTTTGGTTTCTTGATTCTGTGGTTTTTTTTAAGCAACTGGGGTCAAAGAGTGTGTAGAGTAAGAGTCTTGGAAGTGGTAAAATATGAGATCTTGTTCTTCACTTGAGGTTCTTTTTCTAGTCTATGGAGTTCTTGTTGTGACCTGTGAGACTTTCTCGAGAAATGAAGGTTTGTTACAGAATCATATCTTGGTTTTTTTTTTTGTTGAAATTGGTTCTTGTTTGGTTACTGAGAATGTATGGTGGAATAGAAAGAACTTAAGAGAATATAGTTTTGATTTAATCATTTTCTCAATGACTTGCAGCTTCAAGTTTTGAACTTTTGTTACTTGTACTTACATTTTTTTAGTTTCAAACTGTCAATAGTACCTACTTTGATTGTTGAAAAATCTAGATTTGAATTGATTTTTGCTGACTTGGGTCTGGTGTTTTTTATTAGTATGGGTGTTGTCAATGTTCAAGGAAGCTATATATGAAGACCCTAATATGGTTTTATCCAATAGGTATCTTTTGGATGCAGATCCTTGTAGTTCGAATGACATTTTTTGCTATGTGGAAAGAGACCATGTTATCAAAATGTGAGTTTTAGTTCACAACATAACTTTGAGTTGGTTCACATTTAGTTATGGTTTTCATTTTGATGATCTAACTATGAACTTGGTTTATCAAAACTTACTTTTTGAGATTTGTTGGGACAAAAATATTTCTAAATCATATTTGAAGGGGTTTTATTGCTCCAGAATTAGGTAAGATCATATATTTGGAGGAGCTGTAAGGATTTTGGTTTGTAACTTTTATTGGATACTCATTTTAGTTTATGAGTTGAAGTTCATATATTGAGTTTATTGCTGTGTAGAATTCTCCATGGGAACAGACTGATGGGTATAATACCCAAAGAACTTGGCATGTTAGTACACCTGAAGGTCTTGGACTTGGATTTGGGAATGAATCAAATAGTTGGTCCATTTCCTGCAGAGCTTGCGAACTTGGTATCTGTTCAGATAATGTAAGAGAAGAGAACCTATGACTTCTTTTCTTGGGTATTTGTTTCTCGTTATTTTTTGTTTTTGTGGCCTCTTAATTGATAATTAAAAATGACAACGGCTTTGTTTGGTTTGAAAGATTGCTGATGGAGAAGCGCACTTCCTTAATACTGATGACAAGTAATGATGCATATTATAGATGCTATTTGAGAATCTAGTTATTGCAAATCGTATAAAGTGGTGTACTTGTCTGTCACTTGTAGTGGTGACTTTGTTGGAATTAGATTCTCTTCAAGTGTACTCAAACTTAGTGACTAGTTAACAAAGTTCTGTGTATATACTATCATTATCTTAAGAAGAATGCACATATTTCTATCTAGTACATGTCTAAATAAACACAATGTACATAAACAATCAAAAACAATGATTTTGTGTGATTTGATCTAAATAAACACAGCCAAAAGCATCAAAACCTAAATACAATAGTAAATAAAAACAAAGAGTATTATAAAAGGTACTCAAAATATACTCATCTGGGATAGATAAGAATTTTGTACAATTTATCTCAAGAACCATACTGTAATCATTTTCCGAAACTGTAAGTAGCTTTTGGCTAGATTGAAATGGATAAGACTCTGCAACAAGCTTAAAAGATGATGTTCTATTAGCAGTGAGAACCATACTGTAATCATTTTCCGAAATGTACATAATCAGTCCTTTTCTTCATTGCAGTTTCCAATTCTGACTCTTGCCCACCATAGAGTTAACTTGTCTGAAATGGATGGTTATGGAATTCAGAGTTTGGCGAAGACCCCTCATTCTAGCGTTACACTCTCATTTCTGTTGAACCATGTTTTCTTTATAAACCCAACCCAATTTCTCATAAGAAATATTAAAGAAAAAAAAAATTTCTCACCGAAGACAACTCGTTTGAGGCCCGGTCTGTTTAAAGCCCGAAAGGGTTGGGTTAGGATTGGAAAATTTTCGGCCAGTTTAAAACGGGGGCTATATTGGCCCGATCCGTTTAAGCCCGGTCCGTTTAAACCCGTGCGGGCTGATCCATTTAATCCGTTTTGCAGCTCTACATATAGTAGTCTCTGCTCTGATCTTGCTATTTGATGTGGGAGTCCTCATAGAATATTATAGGACTTCATTGTTCCCATACTTAATTTAGTATAGTGATGAAAATTTTGAAGACATAGATTGTGATTAGATAACCTAGATTATCTTTTTCGATTCTCTATTCTCTATTTTTGTACTATATTCTTGATAAATTTTAGGTTAAGAGCAATATTCCATTCGGATGAAATTCTACTAGATTAAGAACTTCTGGCAGTCTCACATTTTTTAATTGTGTTTTCAGTAATGGCTTCTGCTTCCAAGTATATCATAGATGAGTTGAACAAAGGCAAGAAATTGAATGGTGACAATTATGACATATGGCATTGCAAGATTTAGTATGTTCTCGAGAAACAAGAGACACTTGAAACTCTCACCAACACCATGGTAGAGCCTGAAAGGGGTCAGTCTGCTCAGGCAAGATGTGACATGGAGGCTTACATGACTTAAAAATGAAAAAAATAGTATCGCTAGGATTATAATTCTCTCGAGCATGGCAGATGACCTGATGTGTGTTTATGAGGATTATGAAACAACCCAAGATATATGGGTAGCTCTTAATGACAAGTATGGTAGTACTTTAACCATCAAGCTTTGCCAGCTTATAATAAAATTAGATACTTATAAGAAGCGATAGGATTATACCGTACGTCAGCATTTAAGAAAGATGACTCACATGATCCTAGAGCTCAAGACAGCTGGTCACGTCCTTACTGATAAGCAACACGTATAGGCAGTGATTCGTTTCCTACCCAATAGATAGGAACATATGAAGATAAACATGACGCATAACGACAAGATCAAGACATTTGATGATATAGCCCATTATGTGGAGTTGGAGGATGAGGGCTTAAAAGCGGCTAAATCCTCTAGGCAACTTTATTTAGCTAAAACCAGCGTGCATAAGAATAACAAGCGCAAAAGGGGACAGTGCGGGTCCAAGAAGGGAAAAGGAAAGAGGGTTGCAAACCCAAATCAAAATACGAATCAACTTAGATCGAGTAATCCGAATAAGAAGTCCAAGCGAGGTGGTGGGAAGAAGAAGGATAAAAGAAAAATCAAGTGCTTCAAATACAAAAGATGGGACACTATGCACGTGAGTGCAAAGGGCAAGAAAAAGAGGTATCTTTTCTACCTTATGCCTTACATAAAGTTTTAGTATCTAGCTCTGTTTTACTAGCTGAGGTTCACCTAATGTGGATTGTAAACACAGGCGCCACGGACCACATAGCTAGAAATCGAGGGGCATTCGTATAGTATCGTCGGATTCCACGAGATACTCGCTGGATATATGTTGGGAATAAGTCACGTGTTGTTGTTTTGGGTATTAGATCCTACATGATGTCCTCTATGCTCCCGACATAAGGCGTAATTTAGTGTATGTTCCTGTTATTCTCTCATATGGCTACAAATTAGTTTCCGAACGTGATAGCTTAGTTTTAACAAACGATGATGTTTCTGTTGTTTTTGGATATTTTTTCGATGGCTTTATGATTTTGAACATTGATTGTTATGCATATTCTTCTTCATTACATGATAGTAGTATTTCTTACGTTATTTCTTCAGATATTGACGTTAGTACATGGCATGCTAGACTCGGTAATATAGGACAGGATAGAATGAACAGGTTGGCCAAATAGGGGATTTTAAGATCTAATGGCAAGATTGAATTTGCAACCTGTGTTCATTGTCTAGCTGGGAAAGCTACTATGAGACCTTTTGGAAAGGCTACTAGAGCTAATAATCCCTTAGAACTCATTCATTCTAATATTTATGGACCGATGAATGTTAAGAGTATGAGTGGTGCGTCATACTTCATTACCTTTGTAGATGACTTTACGCGATATGATCTCGTCTATCTAATCTCCCATAAATTTGAAGCCTTAGATTGTTTCATGAAATTTTTGGCTATGATAGAGAATCAATTAGATAGGATGGTTAAAATATTTCATATAGATCGTGGTCGAGAGTATCTATCGGAACAATTCAAGCAATTGTGTCAGGACAAAGGTATAATTTGCCAGTTGACAATTTTTAGGACTCCAAAGCAAATTGGAGTTGCTGAAAGGAGAAACATGACATTACTATAAATGATTAGATCTATGATGGCACAAGCCAATCTTCCAATCTCATATTGGGGAGATGCACTCTTGACTGCAACACACATTCTAAATCGGTTCCCAACGAAATCAGTGACTTCAAATCCATATGAGTTGTGGACAAGTCAGAAACCTTACTTATCCTACTTGCGACCCTGAGGGTGTACAAGTTTTGTACATGATCTATCCAGCAAATATGGAAAACTAGGTGCTAGGGGAAAGAAATGTATTTTCATACGTTACCCTGAGCAATCGAAAGGATCTGTACTTATTGGAGGAAATTCTGATGGGAGTATATAAGAAGTAGAGTCACGTGACGTAGTTTTTATTGAGAATGAGTTTCCGAAGCGAGGTGATTTTAAACGAGAAACTTCACTGTTTGAACAAAATGAGTTAGAGGATTTGATGCCCATAAAAATTGAAGAGGAACAAAGAGTTAAAAGAGACTCAATTCCCAGTGGAAGTGATCAAATGCCTGTAGATAACACTCCAGTACTTAATCGCAGTGAGAGTATGCCTGAATCATCTATTCGAAGAAGTAGACAAATTTCAGTTTTCCGACGACGTTTTGAAATTGAAGGGGAAGCCTTTATAATGGCCTCACATGATGGTGATGAACCTAAGAATGTGAGAGAAGCTCTCAAATCACCAGCAAAATATTTATGGGTTAAAGCAATGGAGGAGGAAATAGAGTCAATGAAAAGCAACCATGTCTGGGACTTGGTCGATTTACTACCTAATAGAAAAGCCACTAGAAATAAATGGGTCCTTCGCGTCAAATGAAATGCAGATGGCTCAATTGAAAGATATAAGACGAGGTTGGTGGCAAAAGGTTATACCCAATAATAGGGTATAGATTATGAAGAGACTTTCTCCCCAGTGGTGAGATTTGCGTCTATTTGCCTCATCCTTGCACTTGTTGCTCATAAAGATCTTGAATTACATCAAATGGATGTTAAAACTACATTTCTCAATGGAGGACTAGAGGAAGAGATTTACATGGAACAACCTAAAAGTTTTGTGACTGAAGGCCAAGAAAGTAAAGTCTGTAAATTGTTGAGGTCCATTTACGGACTCAAACAATCCTCTAAACAGTGGTACCTTCGTTTTCACGAATCTGTATTAACATATGGTTTTGAAATGACAGAGGAAGTTTGTTGTGTGTACGTAAAAACATTGAAAGGAAAATTTGTGATTTTTTCTTTATATGTGGATGATATTTTATTGGCGTGTAATGACAAGAAATTTTTAATGAAGACAAAGGACTGGTTGTCTACTACTTTTGAGATGAAGGATATGGGTGAAGCAGCTTACATTTTAGAAGTAAAAATTTCAAGGGATCGGGAAAAAAAATCTTGGTGTTATCGCAAGAAACCTATATTCACAAGATCCTTAAACATTTCTAAATGGCTGATTGTAAACCAATGGATACACCCATAGCAAAAGGACAGACTTTAAGTCTAGATATGTGCCTTAAAACTCCGCAAGAGCTGGAGAAGATGAAAATGTGCCTTATGTAAATGCCATTGGGAGTCTAATGTATGCAATGATGTGTACTAGACCTGATATATGCTACGCAGTTGGACTGGTAAGTAGGTATCAAGCCAACCCGGGTAAGAAATATTAGATAGTTGTCAAATGAATACTTGCATATCTAAAAGGTACCGCAGATTATTCTCTGTGTTATCAAGGTGGTGATACTCACTTGATAGGATACATAGATGCATATTGGAGCGGTGACTTGGTTAAACGAAAATCTATTTCGGGGTATGCGTTCATACTATTTCCTGGAGTAGTAAAAAGCAGATTTGTATTGTTTTGTCCACCATGGAAGCTGAATTTATTACATGCTTAGTTACTGTACAATAGGTTATTTGGCTCAAGCGATTCTTGGAGGAATTGAATATTGAAAATTATGAGCCTGAGCCGGTTACTGTGTATTGTGATAGCCAAGCGGCAATAGCATATACTAAGGATGCTAAATATCACAACAAGTCTAAACACATAGAGACAAAATACAATTTTTTTCAGAGATATCGTGGCTAAGAAAATTGTTTCTATCAAATATATATCTACTCATAAATTGGTAGCGGACCCTCTTACTAAAGCGATACCTAGATATGTTTTCTCCTTACATTCTAGGTCTTTAGGTCTGCGTAGATTGTAATATCTGGATATTTTGTGCCTAGTTCTTATATATAATGTTTATTTTTTATTTATGAAGTGCTCATGCAATCTAGTATATTTGATGGGAATCATATATCCGAAGAGTATGTTATCCGGTATAGGAGACTAACATACTTGTACGTGCAGTCGCCTTGATTATTCTAGGAAATGATGCAAGATGAGACTTATATATACTTGTATCCTTTGATCGATTTGAATCTCAAAGTTTAAGAAGGCAGTATACAAAGTCGCCTTGATAAGGAATCAAGATGAGATTTCTTTCAGTGAGAAGAGATCGCTCATGATTTACCCCACTATCATGAGACCTAATTAGCCGGACTAGATTCTTAATTGCTACATATGGATAGTAGTGACAAGTGGAATCTGAGAGACATTTATGTTGTCATTTGTATAGTGAAGAAACATAGATATCGAAACATACGCGTCTCATTGGAGATAAGCTTCACTGTAATGCATATGTTGTACTGTGCATGCTATCTATTGGCCACCGTGGATGATATTTAAAGATAGTCCACTGATCTTATTTATTGTACAAGATCCATTTTTTTGTGTATCCTTAGTACGGTCATATCTTTCATTTAGGGCTGTGAGGACAGTGTCTATATCATTAGTGTATTTTCTATGGTCATGATAATTCGACCTATGTAGTACATCTGTGATGTCGACTGTTTATCATTGACTTTTAGAGGAAGAGCGACTGGAAGGTATTGACTGATTTCATAACATTGATCACATGTTAGCAGATTGTAGTTCATTTGAATACAATCGTGATTTAAGAGTACTCTGAGGATATCAAATTGCTTGTCTTTAGGGACTAGACGCATCTGATGTGGGATTGTGTCAAACCTAAGATGTACGCAAAATGAATTTCGAGTACTCTCTTCTTTCGTTTGGGACTGAGAATCTGGTTCATTGGTCACACCATTTATTTGCGTGTATAACGACCTGATGATAAGTAATTTGAACTATGTCGTATAACTATCGTCATTCGTGGGGTATGGGCACCTTAGTATGAGCGAGAGAATGCTGGTTTTAGGGTTGGTCCATATTAGATGAACCCAAGTCCATTGGTTAATAAACCCTAAAGGGGGTGTGAAATCTCTTATCAGTTTTAATCAGAGATAATTTCTCCAGGAATCAAGAGAGAAAATCACGTTTTTACGTGATATCTGTTTTAAGGCAGTTGGAGCACAATTAAGAAAACTGCAAGACTTTGAAAAAGAAAAAAGACTCTGAAATTTGACTACGATTTTGACGCGAATTTTCTCTCGATGACTATATTCTTAAACGGTAAAATATATTAAGAGTTCCGATCACAGATAATTCCTAATTGACCATTGAAATCGAAACAACAATCTGTACACGATCGTTACGATCCTTTCTTCTCTATTTTTTACATGTAATGTTCTCTATCTTTTATCTCTATTTTTTACTTGTAATGTTCTCTCTCTTTTACATATAATGTTATTTATATGTGTGTTATTTAGTTTATTAACAATAACGGTTGAGGATTTTTGTTGAAATCAACCATTTGATAATCAAAATCAAATAGTTATGTCGAGCCAACATTATTGGATATCATTTTCCATTTTTGTTCCAATTGGTACTTAAGATTGTGGTGGTCGATTTTCACAATAAAGTGTCAACCTCATAAAACCGATTGGGCAATGTTGAATTGTTATACTCAATAATAGGCTTCAGTTAAATATAGTTAAAAATTCCATAAATTATAAATTTTAAGTTTTCAAAATTTCTTTTATTTATATTTTTTATTTTATCCTCATTTATTTATTTATACTTCATCTTTTTTTTATTCACATTCAAGAATTTCTTCACATTATAAATAAATCTCACGCATTCTTTAATTATACTTTATTGTGAATTAATAAAAATATATTTCTAATAATTAAATAAATATATCTATTTATATGAATCTGATACCATCTCAATATAGTTATATAATTTACATGAATTTTACAACTTTAATTATTAAAATTTGGTATGAAACAATTAGATTATTATCTTTTAATTACATTAGTTTAATTTTAAATTTTAAAACTAATCAATTATATATATACACCCCAACATCTCATAAAATTCTCTAAAAATCTTAATGTAGTATATTTACAATAAAACATTAAATTATAACAGCTGGTCCAACTTGAAATACAATAATCCTTCCATTTACATGTGCATTATTATTTCATTAAACTACTTCCCCTTACTGTAACACACGTATATGAGTATAGACCGCGTAGAAGGGACCTAATTGTATAAAATACACAAAAATCAACGATCCAAAATAATTAAATAAAAATAAAAATTACAATACTCATAAAGACATTTGAC
The DNA here is from genome assembly GCA_031304145.1 of Cardiospermum halicacabum. Taxonomy (NCBI): domain Eukaryota; kingdom Viridiplantae; phylum Streptophyta; class Magnoliopsida; order Sapindales; family Sapindaceae; genus Cardiospermum; species Cardiospermum halicacabum. The sequence goes on along the minus strand of CM062391.1, from coordinate 28,515,876 downwards.
TTTCTTCACAAAACACCCATCTCCATGTGAAACAAAACTCTCTCTTCACTTATGTAAATCACTACTCAACACAACACTCCTTCTCTATCCTCACTTCTCCTCTCTGTGTCCTAACCAACCGAAAATCCACTCTCTTGTCCGAAACTCAAATCAACGGCTGTGATCTGTCTTCACTCCATTTATCCAAACTCGTAAGTTCTTTCTTCTTCTTCTTCTTCAACTTCTTACAAAACACTTCACACACTCCTGGATCTGTCTGATTCGTTTCGTTTTCAACATTTTTGACCTTATTGTCCCTGGTTTGTTAATATCATCATTTTAGTTCTGTTTTTGTGTATCATTTTGTGAAGGTGTTGATAATCATGAGAAGAAGAGTATATTATATTATTATTATTAGTTTTTTTTCATTGAAATCTGTTTATTTTGTCTCATTTAATAAAAGATAAAATATGAAGGGAAATGAAACGCGTGGAAGTATCTGGATGTCTCTTGTCGGAGTTATTTGTGTGTGTGATAGTCAATTTTCGCGCCGATTAATTTCCTTTTCTTACCTTTTTATCACCACGCGCTTTTGCCATCGCGTGCAATTCACGCTCCTCCCAATTGTGTGAATATGATTTACTTGTTGATATCTATAATAATGTGGAATATTATAGACATGATTCCGGTGATATCTAGATATGCTAGAGATGGAATTTGATTCCTGATGTGTGTAATAATTTTTGTTTGAACTAATATTTTCAATATTTTTTTCAGGTATAGTTTCTATATTTATAAGCTCTAGAGATGGCTACATCTTTGGTAAGAGTTTGTGTGATGTTATTTGAAATGTTTGATGTGTTGAAACATGTGAAGTTAAAGATTTAGTATTGGTTATTTGATCTAGGGTCATACTAAGAAGGCGATGAGGAGGATGGAGTCAAAGAAGTCACATTCATGGTGGTGGGATAGTCACATTAGTCCTAAAAACTCCAAGTGGCTCGCTGAGAATCTTGAAGGTAAACATATGAGAAATGTAGTTATGTTCTGTTTTTTTTTTTTTTTTTCTATTTTTAGCTTTATGTCTCATTAATTCAAATCCGTGTTTGTTGGCAAGGTCCGTGTTCGTTAGATGAAACGAGGTTTTGTTGATGAAATTCTTCACTGTGAACCGTTAATTGTTTTTGTTTATATCTTGCTCACAAATACGTTTGATTTCTAAAGATATCGTATTTGAATTCGTTGGTTTGGAAAGTCTTTACATTTATATTTTGCAAATCTGATTGATTTGGTATTGAATTGGAGGAAAGAGCTTTTGAAAATTTTGTATTCGTTGGTTTACAATTTGTATCTGCGAAATGACCAAGAAACTGAGCAAAAAGTTTATGTACTTAGAGATGGATCAGAATGTTAAAAGGATGTTGAAGCTGATCGAAGAGGATGCAGATTCGTTTGCGAAAAAGGCTGAAATGTATTATAAGAAGAGGCCGGAATTGATATCTCTTGTGGAGGACTTTTACCGTATGTACAGGTCGTTGGCTGAGCGGTATGATAATGTGACTGGTGAGTTGAGGAAGAGTGTACCGTCTGACCTCCAATCGCAAAGCTCGGGAATTTCTGATGCGGGTTCTGATCTGCCTTCTGCTTGTCCTTCTCCGGATTACAAGCCAAGCCGTCGAAAATCAGGTCCTAGAGCTGCTGGTTTCGATTTCTTCCTTGGCTCGAATGGCAGTGATGGTAATGGAAAAGAAGGGGATGAGTCTTCAACAATGACAGATTCGGATGCGGAATCAGATGATTCCTCAGTGAATAATTACAGCAGAGATGGTGATAATGTGCTGCAGAGGAGGATTATTGAGTTGGAGATTCAGCTTAGGGAAGTGAAAGAGAAACTCCGTCAACAGGAGGAGAGCTCGGATGATTCGGTGAAAGGTATTTGTGTTGATCATCTGGCTACCATTACTCGATATGAGGATGAGTTGAGGCTCGCGAATGAAAAGATACAGATTTCGGAAGAAGAGATATCGAAATTGAAAATGGAGCTACAAAAGTATGGTTCGGAACTTATGCAGGCTGAAGTTGGATTGACCATTGAGAAAGATGTTGGGATGATGGAAGGTGAAGTTTCGGAACCTGATAATAGGATCCGATTGCTGGAAGAGGAGCTAAGAATTACGAAAGAGAAACTTAATGTTTCGGAAGAAGAGATAACTCGATTGAAGGAGGAGATCGAAACAGTTGGATCAGAAAAGATCAAGGCTTTGCAGAATCAGCTGGAGTCAGCTCAGAAAGATGCAGCTGCCTGGAAAGCCAAAGTGAACTCTGAGAGAAGAGAGGTGACCAAGCTGCAGGAAAGAATTACAAGGTTGAAAACAAGTTTGACAGACCGTGATCATGAGGTGAGGGAGTTGAAGGTTGCGGTATCTGACGCTGAGCAGAAGATTTTCCCAGAAAAGGCTCAGATTAAGGCTGAGATATCCGGATTGTTAGAAGAGAAGACACGGTTGGAGGAACAGCTAAAAGAATGGGAACAGCGCGGTAGGTCTTTGGAGGAGGAGATCAGGAAGATAAAGGCAGATAAAATCGAAATGGAGGACAGTCTTAACGACCAAATCGAGCAGTTAAATACTGATATAATCGACAGAGATGATACAATTGACGGCTTGAATGGGAGTCTAGTTGCTTTGAAATCAGAAAGAAATGAAATCAATGAAGAACTTCTCAAACTCAAGAGTGACTTGTTATCACGAGACGATCAAATCGATCAACTAGAGAAGCATCTACACGATTTGCATATGGAACATATGAAGCTAAGTGTGCAAGCAGAAGACGCGAGGAGACTAGTACAAAACCTGAGATCAAGAGCAAAGGAAATGGAAGAGGAGATTGAGAAACAGAAAGTGTTGATCACTGAAGGAGCAGAGGAGAAACGGGAGGCTATTCGACAGCTCTGCTTCTCACTCGAGCATTACAGAAACGGGTACCTTAGGCTTCGTGAAGCAGTGGTAGGAAACAGAGTTCCAGTTTTAGCATCATAAGTTTCAGGCTATTTATATATATACATTACACACCTGCATACATTCCCTTTTAGTGTGTGTATGTTGTTATGTTTGCATGTATATGTTCATCTGGTGCTGGTGAGATGTTTGGTTTGTATTGAACATACGATCTACAAGTTAAGGAAAAACATTGCCCGACCATATTAAGTGGATCCAGGAGGCTGCTCTGGTTCGTTGTAATGGTTTCACTGATGGGACGAAGGGACTGGAGGTGCCTGTTCTGTTTGGTTGAGAATATGTTAACGGTTGCATAAGTTTATGACTATGCTATTGTAATACTACTGGCAAGTGACTTTTGCATGTAGTTTTTGGGCTGTTTCAGAAAATTGAAATTAGAGATATTGGTGTCCGTTTGGTTGAGAACATGTTTATGATGATGTTGCTTTTCCATATCATTTGTGATTGAAACCCTGGCAAGTGCTTTTTGACATGTGACATGTAACAAAATTTAGTTTAAAATAAAATCGCGCCAGGTAGGGATCGAACCTACGACTTTCTGCTTAGGAAACAGACGCTCTATCCACTGAGCTACAGGCGCCTTTATGCCAGATCATTGTCTTTCTCAAGTCACAAACACTAACACTTGCAACGACAATGATTAATCCAACTAAATGTTTCTCAGGACTCTTGTTGACTTTTCAATGTTTCATTGATAAACTCGTTCAATTGCTATGCAGTTTTTTTCTTTTATTTTTGGGTGAGCTTTAGTGGAGTCTGACAATGTCGATTGAAGCTTTAATATCAGAAACAGGTACGATTATGGTTAGACAAGGCATAGGTTGTTCTTCAATGTCATTATAACTAGTGAGAAAAGAAAGCTTTGCTATGCATGAAGCCTACAGAAACAAAGCAGACAAATGCAAGATTTCAAAAAAGGTCAATTTACAATGATGGTGATGTAAATAACAAAATAGCATCTACGGCACAAGCGATGCCTTTGCTTGAAAAATTGCATCAATTACGATAACTTCGAAGCTGAGACAGCTCATATTTCGACTTTTTCCCACTCCACACCAACGTTGAGGTCAAACATGAAATCAAAGTATAAGACTTATCATTTACCATCACATAAACAAAGTTATGCAAACGAAACTACCATCTGTATTAAACAATGGATGCATCTAAGATAGGTAATATCACCATTTTCCTGCTGCTACTGACAAACCTGTTCACCCAAACAGTGGTTTCGCAGAACCGGCATGAACATGTAAGCATAATGAACCGGCTAGGCAATGGGAAGAACATGACTCTACACTGTCAATCCAAAGACACTGATCTGGGCCAACAGATCGTCATCGACGGAGACGAGTTTGGGTGGGATTTCTCAGTCAATATATGGGGAACCACTTTATTTTACTGCGACCTGGAATGGGACAGCGTTCAGCAATTTTCCTTTGTTGCTTATGCCTTCCAGAGGGACTATGATCGGTGTCAGAATCAATGCTTATGGCTTATAGCTACAGAGGGGGTCTACAACTCAAATGCACAGACCGGGTTATGGGAGTATACTTATCACTGGTCAAGCTGATTGTGATATCTATTCCTTTATTTTCCAGAATAATAAAAACCGAACAAATTGAATAACTAAAAAGATCTCTAATTTCATTCCAGTATGAAGAAATTCTACGATAGAATATTTTTCGAGATATACAATGTACAGAAGCTGTAAGCCAATCCTACAAACCCTAATTGCATCAACCCAGTTTGTACGTGTTGCTAGTCACTAGGTACAATGATGTTGAGTAGGAACAACAGGAACGAAACACGAAACGACTTACATGAAACTTGATCAACAGCAAGCACAGTTGAACCCAGAAGAGTACACATTTGATTTCTTCACTTTATGTTAGCAGAAATTTCTCAACTGAGGATATTGGCCAGAGGAACTACAGAATCCAAACCAACCTTTAGGTTTTGGAGCCTGAATCATGAATCCTCGACCATCATTTAAAAGAGATCAAATGGGTCCTTTATTAATCATCCCAAGCACTATCTGCTGCACCCTCTTTTTTCACATTTGAAGCTGCAATCATGAATCTATACTTATCTTCAATGTTCATTGAACCGGTTCCATTCATTGTGAGCTTGGACATTGCAATTCTTGCTCCTTTTTGCGCAGCTGCTGCTTCTCTCTCCTTCCTTCTAGCAATCTAAAAGCAAAGAGTATAAATTGTATCTAAGGAAGATATAGCTACACATGATATATCGGTTTTTAGTAATAGTCATACTTTAGGTCTCTGATTAGGAATGGACAGGCAGAAAACAAATTGGAAAGCAAGCAAAATCACAAGAGAAAATATAAAAAATGAAGTTATTACCAGAGAGCACATATTTTACCTTTCCAGTTGCAAATGCAATAACGTTACCAGATTGAGCATCTGCAATAGCCTTTCTTATTTGAGCTACAAGGAACTTGAGAGAAAGGTCAAGCCAGAAAATTGTAAGTGTCCCATCAATTCAAGAAAGGCAGCATAGAGAACTGAAAGAAGGTAAGTAAGGAATACCATGTCCCGATCTGTGTAAAACGAAGTAGCTTGGCCCATTGATCCAGCACGCCCAGTCCTTCCAATGCGATGTACATAATCTTCCATAGTCTATATAATTGATGCAGCCATAACTGAAGCTTCAGATAACTACTTTACAAATAATTAATCTCGACTGAAAAGATGAGACTAATGTGATGCTGACAAATCAGAGAAAAAAGAGTTCATGGCCATAGCAGGATGTAGATCATAGGGGGGCTAGGATCATCACAATTTGGGCATAACATTATATCATATTGTGTTTTTGGCAAGATCAATACCAATGACATTAATTTTAACTGTTATACTATACAAAATTCTAGTTGATCTATAAACCAACTCCGTCAAGGTTGGATATTAAAAATAAAAGTTGGTTATCAACAATCTCTCTAACTTGCAGCCAGAAATACCTTTGGAAGATCCAAATTAACAACATGTGAAACTCCAGTGACATCCAAACCTCGAGATGCAACATCTGTTGCAACCTGAAAATAATAATAATTTCTACTTAGCAAATTCAATGAGGACCTGGATAACTGTAATATATTAATGGGAAGCAAAACAAAAACAGAATCCACATTTTATGCAATTCAATTGTCATATGTGACTTCTTTCTCAATATCAAAGCTGAATCATGTCACAACCCAGACTGAAATCAACACAAAACATGGCACTATTCCTAGCAACTCATCATAGTAATAGGAATCTTAAAATAAACTATCAAATTTGTGCTCTTTTATGATAAGTCATCTAAAAAGCAAACACAAGAAAGACTACACCAGTAAGTTGTAAAACACCTTAGCCAAAGGGAACCAAATGACCCCCCTGAATTTCAACAAAAAAAAATTTGTATAAGCTGACATATCAATTGACAAAGATTCACACTTTGTATACCATAACTGTGAATTTCCCTGATCTCCTAATCATGCCGTGTTATTTGTTGTATTGATCAGTTTCTTTTGATTACGCTATAAAATAAAAAAATAAAAACCCTAATAGGTTCAAAAGGAAATGTAAAACTGTCTCAAAATTTTTCTAACCAGTGTAAAAAGTTTGAAGAATTATTTCAACCAAGCATAATAAAATAATACAATATTCCTATCCAAAGTTCTTTCTAGCAGCATAAACAAGAAACTAAAAATGAAAAGCTAGAACCATTCACATTACATACTATGTAGAATGATTAGTCATGATAAACAAGCTTTTGTCACAAGAAGCATCAAAGTTGTAAAGCAATAAATGAGAATACCAAAATATTAGTAGATCCATTTCTAAAATCACGCAAGGCACATTCCCGTTCACTCTGACTCCTACCACCATGAAGAGCAACAGCATACAAACCTTGTGCTACCAAAGATTCAGTAACCTCATCACACCTCGTCTACATTAAGAAGTACATTAGTGTTATTTAAAATCATGAGAAACTTGAAAATATAAATTGAAATGCCATCTTCATTTTTGCTGACAAATCAAGCTTGCATGCATAATGTACGGTTACGATTACAAAGCTATTTAATTCTAATCTTTTCCAAATGCCTTGAACATGAATTTCAAAAATGGATAAGTACATTCTCAGAATGTTTAGAAATGAAAAGCAATCGATTAAAAAGAATATGGTCCAAATGAGTAGAATGACATTTTGATTAGCTGGGCAAAACTAGAAAACAAACTGATAAATGAAAATATCAACCTAAAGAAATATTTAAAATGATTTTGACGATAAATGAGATAAATGAATATAAAGAACGAAACTTACCTTTCGTTCTACAAACACAATAGTTAAAGGAAAGGTATGACCAGATCTTTCAGCCCGAGATGCCTCCTCCACAAGCAAAGCCAGAAGCCGGTCTATCTGCAAATAATTAGATACCATCACCAAAGCACACTAGTCTATTCAATAACACTATGGAAGAAAAAATTATTTCATACATAGATATGAAATGAATAGATATAACATGAACCTAACCGTGGCAAATTTATTTTATAAGTACATCTTTTCCATATAGTCATTAAATGAAATCACACGCTGAATTGAGATAAGCTACCTTCTCGCTCTCATAAACCTTCTCTAAAACCTGAGCTACGTTTGCTGTAGGGCTACTGACTTTACCCACCTTCACTTGCACAGGATTACTGAGATACTCCTGAAATTAGATGAGATAACCATAAGTTACGTTAGAGGCCAAATACGAAAAATACATGTTTCTTCTTACTATGTTATTGTAGCTCAAAGAGAGTAATCCAACCAACTAAAATACATTAAATACTTAACCATAATTAGTCAGGTTACCCAAACCAGAAATCATAATGATCTTTATTTTGGTAGGACTAACTTATTAAGGGCTACCAGAAATAAGCAAATTGTACACTAGATAAAAGAGTTGCTACTGCACATTATTCAGTGCAGACCTAAAAATTACCATCCATTGGGGTCTTCTTGACAACATTTCAGCACTACACTAATAATGTACAGACCTGAAAATTACTGTTCATTATGTCTTCTTGACAACATAGCAGCACAACACTGAACAGAAACTTACAGAGACGCGCAATCAATATATTAACAGTTGTAAGTGTGAATTTTTCCAAATAAAAAAATATGGATATTTGAAGTCAAAGATCAATCTAATCAACAACTAATTGCACGAGAACAATTTCAAGCACTATTTTAGAGAATAGGGCATCTAATTTACACTAGCATTCTAATTAAGACTTCTTTAATATGTATGATTATAAACACAAACAGAGATGCTACTAAAGAGTTGCAACACCAACCAAAACCTTAGACAGTCTAAACAAGGGATTTGAGATGAGATATTTGAGGCCAAAGATAAATCTAATCAACCAGTAATTGCCAAAAAAATAAAAAACAAAAAATAAAAAATAAAAATAAAAATAAAAAATAAATAAATAAATAATAAATAATAGTTTCAAGCACTATTTTAGAACAAAGGGAGTTCACTAATTTACACTAACATTTTAACTCAGACTAGTTTACAATAGATGAATATGAACATGAACTATGATGCTACTTAAGAGTTTGCAGACCAACCGAAACCTTAGTCAGTCGAAACAAAGGATATGTAATCTGCAAGCAATTACCAGGCTTCCTAAATCTCTAATTTATAAATTTCAAATTATTCATTTCATTTAGAAAACTACAAATTGATTTAAACCAAATCAGTGATTCACATCAATAGGAAAATTTAACATTTCAACTCTAAGATATAACAGTAGCTCTTCTTTTCTCTTTTTATCAAAATATGTTTATTACAGCACATCAGTCTTTCATATCTAATTCAAGACAATGTCACTTTCTAATAACATACAACTAAAACAAATACATGCCTTAAGTTCCGAGGCAATTGGGATCAGCTATATGAACTCACTACTGCCTCTCAATTCTACTTTTAAACTAATTTTCTTTAGGTAGTAAATCCCACATGTCATGTCTAACTACATCTTTCCAAGTCAATCTCAAGCTACCTTTTTTTCCTGCTAATGTTTGATACCTAACTATATTTCCTCACTTTCTCATAATGCAATCAAAGTAAAATCAAAAGAGATAAGAAAATGGAAGTTTTAACAGAGGCTTAACCTGTGCTAACTCTTCTATCTCCACTGGCATGGTTGCACTAAACAGCAAAGTTTGATGCTTTTCTGGAAGGTTCCGCATCACCTATAACATTACCAGACAGATTTAAGTACTTCTCATAAAAGACAACTTACAATATGCATACAGAGAGGGAATGATAACATGAAACCATAAAAGAGATTTTCATAATACAAGTGCAATGAAATTTATATTCCATCAAACAAAAAGCTTTAGAAATTAAAAATAAATAAGCAGTAGAAAAGTTTATTTATGTCCTACTAAAGGCTTCGCAAAGTAGAATTTTCAGTAAAAGAAATAAACTAAAGAGTGCTTCACATGCATTTTCACTATGAAAAAATTGTTAACGAATGCAATTGATTTATGGAAAACCATAGAAAGAAGAACAAAATAAGAGATTCACAGAATTCAAGAGAGTAGGTTTTCCAATCAAGTAAAATACAAAACTGAAATAATGAAATCACCTAGAAGATCAGCTGCATGTGTTTCTCCTTACAACCAGCATACATGTTTCAGTATAAGCATATGCACACACTAGTGAAGACAATTCAAAAACTTGGTACACAGTATACCTCTCTTATCTGTGGTTCAAACCCCATATCAAGCATTCTGTCAGCTTCATCCAGTACAACAAATGAAACTCTAGCAAGGGATGTGTTTCCCTGCTGTAAATGGTCAAGAAATCTCCCCGGAGTAGCAACCACTATGCTGACGCCAGCTCGTAGTTCAGATCTCTGTCATAACATCCATTTAAAGAAAAATCAGTAAGCAAGCATTTGTGGCAAAAACATAGAAACTAATCACTATCCATCAAAATAAGTCTCTAACCATTTTCTAAGCCTACTATCAACAAGCATGGAAACATTTAGCATCAATTAACATGAGAATAAAATTAAAGCCAAGTAATCACCTGTTCTGAAATGTTTGTTCCACCCACAACTATAGCAGTTTTAAAGTTCTCAAGTGATCGACTAAAAGCTTTAACCTGCATAGAAACAACTACTATATAATCAAATTTGGCAACCTTAGTAAAAAGTAATAATTGCTCCAGCATTAATCTATGTAAGGCATGTCCAAGTAGAACAGCACAGATACTCATCTGACTCACAACATACAGATCAAACATAAATGGCTGCAAGTTGACATAGGTGGCTGTAGCTTAAAGAGTCACAAAGCTATTTCTCATGAAGGGTTAGAAACCGATTCTAAAATCCTGAGCTAAAAGAAAACCACTACAGCACACTAATATTAATCAAGTACAAGCATGGACAATTTTTTCCAAAACACACCTCTATAAACATTTACAAAAACCAGCACATCCACAATAGACATAACGGTTAATCACCTCTTTTTCTATCTGCTGGGCAAGTTCTCTAGTAGGAGCCAATACTAACGCTAAAGGTCCATCACCACGCTTAACAGGTGCTTGTGCCAAGCAATGCTGCATAACAGACACATCAATTATAAAGAACATATACTTAATGAAAATCATCAAATCCATTATAACAAACAGTCAAGAACCTGTATCATAGGGATAGTGAAAGCAGCCGTTTTTCCACTGCCAGTTTCAGCGCAACCTAACAAATCCCTTCCGCTTAGCGCAACGGGCATGGCCTGAGCCTGAATGGAAGTCGGCCTAGTGTAATCATGATACTCAATATCCTTCATAATACTCGGGTGCAGACACTGTCAACCAATCACAAAGCTATTAAACTCAGCAAAACACTCAATCCAATCACAACTTCACCATCCACAAACAGACAAGCAAAACTCACCATATCAGTAAACGACTCAACCGGAGCAGGCGCCGGAACTGAATCAGAAGCAACCGCAACATCAACATTAAGCCGCGACCGCACCTCCTCGATCTACATAATAATTGATTTCACGCATTACACAGAATAAAAAAAATGAGAATAACAGAGTAAATGCAAGTCAAATAGAAAAACGACGAGAACTAGTTTCACCTGTTGAGGAGTCAAGCGGAGGACGCGGTCAGAGGGATTCCAGAGAGTAAAAACAGGTTCAGGGAGTGGGAGAGATGACGATGAGGAACGGCGACATGCGAAGGAGACGAGATTGTTGCTATTGTTGCTGTTGCGGTGGAGGCGTTCGACGGACGAGGAGTCTAAGGTTACGACGGAAGCGGAGGAGGAGGTGGTGGTCGTGGTGGCAGTGGAGTTTCTGAGATGAGGTGGGACATACGACATCGTTTTCAGAGGAGTGGAGTGAGTGTGAAGCGAAGAAGAGTGAGACAGTGGACGTAATGGAGTGAGTGAGTTGGTGATCCGTTTTGTTGGTGTGGTGGCGTGGTTACCTCTGATCTGATGTGATGATTTATTTCAATGGATAACAATACAACTAATTGATTTTTCTACGTTACCAGTGATTATAAAAATAAAATCAAATTTCAAAACTGAAAAAATAAAAATAAATAAATAAATAAAATAAAAAATCGATGGATTCGATTTTGATATAAAATAAATATTAAAATCAAATAGAATCAGTTACTCGGAATTTGAAATTATTTAAACACATAAATGTATACTTCCTCCCTTTTTTTTACGTGCTACACTTGAATAGTATTTACTATTCATTCATCAATTTTGTTTTTTATTGTTACTTACGTATAAAGAAAAATATATTCAAGTGGGATTTTGTTTTATTCGTTTAATGTCTACTTTTTAAATATAAAATTTTTATAATTTTTAGTTGTATATAATTAAATATATTTACCGTTAAAATTAGTTTTCGAATAGTGTGCAAACAGAAAGTGTAGCACATAAAAAAAAAAAAAAGCAGAGGAAGTATATAATATTACAAACTATCTATTTAAATATAACAGTTAATTTTTAATATATTTAAATAATATTATTATAAATAATTAATTGTATAATTCATTTTTAATCATTATATGTGGAGTGTTTAAAAATTATAAAATTATAATATTTTTAAAATTAATTAAATGGATTGATTTTTTATTTTAAAATTTATAAATTAAAATTTTCATATTAAAAATTCATTAAATTCATATTTAATAATAATATAAAGATATATAAGAATTAATCAAATATTCAAATTCGAAAGAATTAGAGTTTGGGAAATTATTACTAAGAAATACTACCTTTTATGATGAGTGATGAACCAAGATTCGAAACATTTGTTGTACAACTAAAATTGAATATGCATTAAATTCTAAATTCGAACAAACAAACAAGATGCAACATGAAAGACACATAAATAAATAGAGTATAATCAAAACAACACTCCACGAAATATGTTACAAAATTCAATAATAAATTGTCATGTTCTCGCACAAAAAGCTAGCTAGGTTCTTGTCATGATTTAGTCCCGCACAAAAAGGTAGCTAGGTTCTTCTCGTGATTTAGTTCGGAACTACGCAGTCTTTATAAAGATAAAACAAAATCATCACAAAGAATTAAGAAGCTCGAAAGTTAAACAAACACACATATAGACAAACATGCTAAAAAAAACATAAGTCATCTAAAACTTGATAGTTACCTTTACTCATGGTCATTTCTATGAGATTTCATACTTTGGAATTGTCTTGTAATATTTTTATTAGATATATCTTCAAACAAATCTCACTCCATATAAGTGACTAAATTATCATTTAGAAAGTCATCATTCATGCTATTATGAAGTTTACTCTTTATGTACGTCATTTCAAAAAATGCTCTTTCAACAGATATTGTCGCCATTGGAAGAGTCAACACTAATTTCAAAAGGAGATATATCTTTGCATTTGTCAAATGCTTCTTCAACTCAACAAGCTTCATAAAAAGATCGTTAAGAGTCTTTATACCCCAAAATCGCTCATCACTTTGTACATCATAAATGAATATTTCAAGTTATTACACAAAGTACATTAAATCAGTACTTGAAAACTCATAAGGATAAAATTGAGCCAATTGCAATAATTTCTTGAAATCAAATGCAGCAAATTGATTTACTGGGTGAAAGCATGACATGGAAATAAGCAATTCTTACTTGCCTCATTAAATCAATCATCTAGCTCTAGTAAAATTTGATCAATCAAGTTAAAAAAGACTCCTACTCAAAAATAGTGGTCGCTAGTCTCTTGGGCTTGGCCTTGTCTATATCTTCCGAGAAGAATATACATGTTATCCATTTTGGAAACATCGTTGTCATACTTAGCACAAAATATAGTAACATTCTCCAATATTCCATCCCACCCTTCATCTCTAAGACTTTACAATTATTTCTTAGTTACATCAATGAGTGCTTTCACAATATCTTGCTCATTTCTTTGTAAAGCCAAGTTAATTGATTTGTAATCCCAAAAATTGTCAATATTAATTATCCAGTAAAAATAAAATCAAACCTCTTAATAAAAGGTAATAAACTCCACCTTTACCCAGGGCCGGCTCTTAGGGGAGGCGGGAGGGGCGACCGCTGGGGGCCCGGCGTGGAGGGGTGCCCTCAGAGCCTGAGGTGAATAGGGAAGAGTTTTTTTAATAAAAAAAATTAATAAAACTATATTGTTTGGCTTTTTTTTAATTAATCAAAACGGTATTGAATACTAGTACTTATGTCTACTCTATTAATTGTGATGTTAAAAATTTAAAAAAAAAATTAAAGGGGTCCATTGTGTCACATTTGTCGGGGCCTCCAAAAATATGGAGACGATACTGTCTTCACTTTTTCAGTTCTAGTAAAAGCTTCTCCAATAGAATCAAGGACATCAAGAATTATAGGATACAAATGAAACACACTCAAAATTGTCTTGAAATGAGAACTTCATCGAGTGACACAAGGCCAACTTAAACTACGCTATTAATTCAAACATGTACCAGCCTCAAGTTCACTATAATCTAATGCTTTCTGAAACATGTTGTGCTTGTTTTTAACAGATAATCTCCTTACGATTACAAGAAGCCCCTACCAAATTCAACAAAATAGTAAGTGTTTCAAAAAGCTAAGCACAATCATCATTTTTTGTTGCAATGACAACTAGTGTTAGTTAAATTTGATTAGCAAAGAAATTAATATAATGTGCACAAGGATATTCATTCAAAATCAAAGTTCTAATGCCACTAATTGTACCTCTCATATTGTTAATACCATCGTAACCTTGCCCTCAAACTCTTAACAAAGTTAATGAGTACTTTATAAGCAAAGATTCTATAGCAGCTTTAAAAGTTACAAAAGTAGTGTTACCCATATGAACTAAACTGAGTAATCATTCTTTCATCATTCCTTTCTTGTCAACATATCTCAAATAAAGACTCAATTGCTCTTTATTAATAATATCAGCGAATTCATCCACCGGAATAGAAAAAAAAAAGCATCAAGTTCCTCAATCATCTTCATAGTCATCTCTCTTGCACAAGCATTAACAAGATCCTTTTGTATTTTAGGAGATGTCAATTAGCGATCTTCAGGAGTATTATCCAACATAACTTTGTTACATTAGAGTCTCTCTTTGCTATCACTTTCAAAAGTTTAAGATAATTACCTTTGTTCAAGGAATTTTTAGATTCATCATGACCACAGAAAGTCAAATCTTGAAATAAAAGAAACTTAATAGATTCTATATGAGCATCTAATCTAGTATCATAATCATTTTCATCTTGACTGATTTTCCTCTTTAAGATAGATATAGTGGAGCTCTTTTCATTCTTAAAATCCACTAGATACTTTAATGCATTATTGTGCTTGTGAGCACTTAAATGACCACCAACATGTTTCTAAAGTGTATCCCATTTACACCAAGTATTAAATTTACCATTAACAAAAACATCTCCCCCACAATAAGCATTATCATTTTTTAATAAATAGCAAAGAAAGCAAAATGTTGCATCTTTTGATTTGCTATATTTAAGCCAATGCATGAACTTATCAAACCAATTAGGAGCAAACCTTATTTTTGTCTTTCCAAAATATGTGTAGCGAAAACTATTATCTTTATATTGGCATAGACCTCTTCGGATGTACTCGCACCTCGCTATCTAGCTATCATCTACATGAAAGTTAGAAATTTTCCTTCTTAGTCCCAGATCATATTCAAGAGAAAGATCATCACTTTCACTTATTCTCTCCAATGATGTGGGGATTGGTGCAGGAATTGGTGCTTGAGTTAGAGTTAAAAGAGTATGAGTGGAACTTAGTGTAAGAATTGGTTCTTGGATTTGATTTTGAAGAGTTTCTATAGATTATTCATGTCTTCTCTTTGAATAAAAATTTGTAATAGCTGAATCCTTTATTCGCTTCATCTGAAATCAATTTGACATATAATTACTTTCGACAATATTAAAAAAAAATAGAAAGGAATTACATTTGATATTGGTATCAGGCATCAGTTAATCTATTTCTAATATCAAAATAATATAATTTTAAGAAAAAAAGTAAAACTATTTATAACAAAAAAGATTATCGAATCAAACTTTTCTATCCACATGACATAACAGAATTAAAAAAGTAAATGAAAAAGAAATAAATCAAATCTAGTATTAATATAATATGCATTTGATATTGGTATCAAATATTAGTTAATATATTTATAATACTGTAGTGATATAATTTTAAGAAAAAAGCAAAACTAATGGTAATAAATAAGGATATTAAATCAATTTTTTCTATAAAACAACACAACATAACAATATTATATATATATATATATATATATCTAGTATTAATATTATGTAATCTACATTTGATATTGGTATCATATAGTCTATTTGTAATACTGGAGTAATGTAATTTTAAGAAGAAAAAAAATTAATGATAACAAATAAGAGTATTGAATCAAACTTTCAGTAAAATAACACGACATAACAATATTAAACAGATAAAAAAAAAGAAATAAATTATATTTGGTATTAAAATCATGTAATATATTATAATACATAAATGATATCATTTAAAAAAAATCAACAAATTTCAATAAACACAATACAGTATAATAATTTTTTTTAAAAAAATAAAAAAAGGAAAGGAATTATATTTAGTACCAATTAATCTATTATAATACTACTAGAGTGATATTGTCACATACAGAATTTGGGCCTAGTTAGTTTAGGGGACAATTTGATATATTCTGCCTAATGTGTCAGTTTATTAGATTTTCTAAACTAATAGAGGGTTTTGGGAATTAGCCATGGGTATACAAACCCGGCTGAAACCCTAAACCATCAGATTTTGTTCTTTCGTTGTGAGATTAAAGAGGGTTTTCAAGAAATGGAGCTTTGAGAAGCGAGACGTTGCAACGGGCGATCTGGAATTTTTTGGTCATCGCGGAAGTGTAGCAAAACCGGTCCTGTTTAAATGTTTGTCAAGGTAAGTTGGTCCAATTTTTGGATTTGGGGATTTAGGGTTTTCTGAATTGCTTTCGTTGTCGCTGTTCCGTTGGATTTTGAGAATTCATACTAACTCGCGATTTGGATCGTTTTAATTTGTAGCGGGAGGCGTAGCGAAAGTCGCAAACTAGGACAAAGAGTGAGCATTTCTTTTGATTGCTTATGAGTCGAAGGACAGGTTAGTAACTCGTTTTGTGTCCTACAAATTGTGTGCTGGTCAATGTTTGTTATGCATATATCTGTTATGTGTTGTTTGTTGTATCTGTTTAGAACCTTAGTACCATTATCTAGACGACCCTTGTTTCGATTGCCTTATAAATTGTATTCTGTATTCTGTTTTACAATGGTGTTAAATTGTTATAAACTAATAAGTTAAATGAAAATTTTGAGATAAATTGGAAACTGGTTAACAGATAATTGCCCTTAGGACAGCCTATAGTAGAATTCATGGCATACCTAGGGATAGAGGTACCTTGTAATAACAGAATTAATCGGTTTGAAGTGCCAATATATATATGTGATCGGCTTCGGCCATACAGGGGATTCGATCATATATGTGATATTTGAACCATTCCTACTTTCTCTATATAGCTACTTTGGGTAGGATCCAAAAAATGAACTAAACTGGAAAATGTCTGCTGTTTGATCATTGTGTTAGTTGTTGTGTTTAATCTAACATCTATAAAGTCTAGTTGAACATTTGATTATTGAGTGAATTGGTATCAATAAAGTGGACATGTAATTGTGTATGATATATGCTATTATTGACGCTTATAAATTATACAGAAAAAGTTAGGAACCGAATAGGATCATAATCTGGAATTTCTGAAATTTTCGAACTAAAACTAATACAGAACCACCGATAAAGTAATCCTAGTAGCCAATAATCAGATAGGTTCCCAACCGGCGATAATTAGGACCTCTTTGGGTATTTATTTCTAGAGTAGAAATTGCATTACTAATGTTACATGTTTACATCTGATGTGAAGAGAATCCATACAAAACAGAACACTTTGATGTGGAGGAAACTTGGTCACTAAGCAAGCTTCAACCCACTTCTTCCTTATTCATTTCCCGTTCGTACTAATTACCTCCTACATATCAGGCTCTATTATGATAGGCAAACATTTAAGAAGCATAAAAAATTAATACCTGCGCAAAAGTTAGAAATCATATAGACTCATTTTATGCTTAAATGAAAACAATAAATCTAATCTAATAGCAAATACAGAAGATACATCATGATCGTAGAATAACATGATATTAATCCACACAAGTAGAAAATCACAAAGGAGGGCAAATAATGATACAAAATTAGGAAACCATCCCTACAAAAACAACAAAGAAATAACCAGAACTAAGAGAGCAACAATTATATTAACCAACAAGAAAAAAACAATATTCAATTACTGTCAAGTCTTCCAAAATTAAACACAAAACTTTTCAATATACAATTTCATATTTTAGCAAAATATTATGATTAAAAAATATACTAATGATATGCATAATTTTGGCCTTAACTATGCAATATTATACAAAAACACAACCGATAGATGAGTGCACTAACACCTAAAGGTGTAAAACATAGATATTGAAAAACAATCAAAACCTAGAAGTAATATTCAAATTGATTATCACTAAGAGCAATATTATAAAAAAAACAACCGATAGATGAGTGCACCAACACCCAAAGGTGTAAAACATAAATATTGAATTAAGAATACTGAAAAACAATCAGAAACTTGAAGTAATATTCAAATTGATTATCACTAAAAGCAAGTTATTGATTTCATTACTAGTTATAACGAATTTAAAATTCTAAATACTTCCCCTAAATTCTCCATTCTAAGATCTCGACAAACATTAGATTTAACATGTTAAAAAGTTTCAAAGAAATTAGTCATTACTAACCAACTATCATCAACAGTTGAGCAATAGTAATAAAGTAGCAAAAAATTATTAACTTGTAACTAAAGAAAGCATTCAACAAGTATCCAAAAAAAAATCATGAAAAATATCATCTCATCCTAACAAAACGAATGATTATGCAGTAAAGTGGTCTCTATATATATAAAAAGAAGTTGCATAAAGAATACATGTCAAAGTAATGAAAAAACAACTTAACAATCAGTTTCCCATGTCAATTAAGAGCAATTAAAATAGAGAACATTCTATAAAAAAGAAAATACAATGGAAAGAAAAAACTGATGAAACTAAAATATGCCCCAAATGTGCTACTGTTAAGACTTATTTAGATGGGCAAATATAGAACAAAATCAATTGAACCATTAGATAGATTTTATCCTGACAACACATGTTTAAGAAGGAATTTGTAGAAATTTCATATTGATTATTTTTAAAGAATTAAAAAATAAAAAACATCCCCTAAATGTCATAGTAAGACTCATAAAGAATCTGTGACATACAACCATAGGTTACCTGCATAAACACTCATGTTTATAAACCTTACTAATGTTTATAGACCTTACAGCCTAAAAATTTAAGTGTTCTATGAAAAAGTTTGCAAAACCAATTTTCTAGAAATACAATTTTAGAGTGAAAAATGAAACTCGTTCAATTTAAAGAATTCAATCCAATTTTAAGCCTTCACATTTCTTGTCAAATTCAATTTAAATAGAATTTCCAAAAATTGAGACTTTAAAACAATTCAAAATTCCATTAAAATTGCAAATCTAACTGATTTTGATAGGAAATTAGTGAAAGTCACAAAGTAAACATTTTACAAAAATTGTAGGTCATCTAAAAGACACTACCGAGAAGATTGAGCTTTATAAAATTTGCATCCAATTTATTAAAAAAATACTCTAGAATGAATAAGTACGTAAAAGTGCACTCAAAAACCATTTTAACTAAACATTTTCTAATTAGATTTAGACTGACAGAACACATCTTGAAATTTAGAAAGAGTCAAACAGTGAGTACACCCTAGATATTCCCATCGATCACTAAAATAATAAGTCACAGTAGCACCGAAAAATCAAACATTAATGACAATCAAACATTACCAAATGAGAATTGATATTAACACGTAATCAAAGAAAACAATATTCAAAATATTTTGAAATTGATGTCAAATAATCATAAAGTAATGACATGTACAGAATATAGGAAGTCCTCTTATCTACAATACCATTGATCCTTATATGAACCAATATATATATATATATATATATATATATATATTAATTTTCAAAACACATTAAGTCCCGATTTCTATCAAAGACAGAATTATTTATTTTTTTTTTTAAAAAATTAAAGTAGAAATGTATACAAACCGTGTGATTAATGTCTTAAAAATCACAAAGTAACTGGTTTAAAATATGATTAATATACAGATTTTTGAAAAATTTAATGTTCAAATGTAAACCAATATTGATTTATTTTGATGGTTAAATGTAAAAATAATCACAAAAAGTTAACCACTATAAAGTTTTTAATTGAAAAATCACATACTAACATTAAAAAAAAAAATTCACCTTAAAGATATCAAAACAGAGAAGCATGATTTAAAATAAAATCAACATCAATAATAGTGGTATAGCACATACTAAGAATGATTTGTTGTAAGGAACAAAAATTTATTTTAACCATCACAATTCAATTTGAATGTAACACAGATTTAGTTTTTAAAAAATCAAGAACTAAATTTATATTTAATTTTTACAAACTAATATCCTTTAACATGTTTTTAAAACAAATTTAAAACATAAGCATCAAATCAAATTTTGCATAAAAAAGATATGATAAAAGAGATTAGAAACATATATAATTCTGTAAAATTTTAAGAAAATCACATTTTAAAAAATTTAGAAATCACTAACCATTTAACTAAATATAATCATAACAGATTTCAAACAAATTAAAGTTAGAGACATATATCTGATTTAATAACAACTTCAAACAAAAAATGTATTTTACCGTTAAAAGTAACAAGACAAACTCTTATTTTATTTCAAAAAGACACACTATAAAAATTTATTTAAAAAGTTTGAAAAACCAAATTATTAATCTCATTTTAAGTGGAAATAGTTTATAAAAAAAATTAACTATAATTATAGTTCAACAAAGGTTTTGGTATGCAGATTTCAATGACTTCCCATAAAAAATCCATTGATAACAATAAATAATGTATGCTAACAAGTTAACACACAAAATAACATCATAGCATATGAACATTTAGAGACAATTTATATCCCCATCTATCACAAAGATTAACACAGAGTTTACATGATTATGTCTACATGTCCCAAAAATAATCAAAGAAAAAAGAAATCACAAATAGATCATTGATCACTAAAATGATTCAACATAATCACAAGGACAGAAAAATCACAAAAATGAAACAACTGTAGATGATTACAAGGTAACAACAACATAGCATGTTCACAAAGAATATCACAAAGAAAGATAGGTTACAAAGACAATAAACAGCTGTAAATGATCACGAATAAGCAACAACTCAAAATAATTAAAAAAAATACGTCACAAAGACGGATTAATAATAAATAGTCACACGGATCAACAACTGATTGTAATCATAAAGCATATCATAACGACAGATTAATCATCTGAGATAATCATAAAAAAAAAACTATTATTAATCAACAAAAGTAGAGCATTACTTAAAAGAGACTACAAACTGATTTATGCTTAGAATTTTTAGTATAACACATATGAAAGATATGTAAATTATCAAACCAAATTTAGGCAGCAAAAACCAGATAACAAATATCTTGGTAAAAAGCAATTAGAAATGATCCAAAAACTTGCTTATCAGCCTAAATTTACCATGAAATCAACAAATGCAGAGCAAGCAACAACAAAGATTAGGCTCACAAAATTAAATAACACTAATTAATACAAAATATATAAAGTACGAGGTATAAACTAAGGAAAATAACCATAAAATCAATATAAGAAACACAGAGCAACAAAGTAAACATACATGCAGATATAATAACCAGTTAATCACAGAGAAAAATTCAGCACCATGAAACTTATGTGATGAAATTTTAGGGACATTATCAAGATTATAATCTTGTATCCCTCAACAAGTAATCAGGCCTGATATAACGCACAAACAATCGATTTGGACTTTAACAAGACCAGAGCTTGTGTCCGTCGGCCAAAATCCTACAATCTCACACCATTATTTAGCCAACTAGTTATTTAAACAGGTTATAGATCAAGCAAGAAAGAGAAAAGTATTTAGCACTACAAGAAAGTAAAGCAAATAAGGTTAAGAAAGCTCAAATATCCTAAGTTGCTCCGCAATAGATCCCTTTTGGATCTGATTTCCTCCTCAACCCCGATTTCTCTTAGAGTTGCCTTCAGCTCCTATTTTCCAGCTTGTCCTCCAGTGGATTCAAGTTCACCCTTTGACAGTCCTCTATGGCTATTCTTTAATCTCTTATTTCTTATATTGTATTAATTTACTGTTCTTCTCCAAGAAGAAACTTGTAATAGATATAAAGTCGAAACCACCAATAACATAAAACAATAAAAATTTAAAAGTATAGTAAATGAGGGTTCAAAGAATTTTGGAATCTGGTCAAATCTGATTTCAGCTTTATCTTGCTTGTACAATTAGCCTAGGGCTTCGTCTCGCCTTTAGGGGTTGCGTCGGCCACCTACAGGCAACAAAATAACAAAGTTAGTAAGAGAATCAAACACAAAACAAAGTAAAAGACTCAAACTAGAGAGCTAGGGTTAGAAATAGAGCGATTAAGCTCTGTACCAACTTGTTGTAATCTATATAATAATAATCACTCTAACAATTCAGAATCAAAAGCCAAAATCAACCGAACACAATGATATATGTAGTTTCACCTCAGTAGCGACGAACACCACCTAAAAAGGTGTATATCCGCGTGGGTGAGCTCAGAGGTCGGTTGCACTATTGGTGGTATTGGAGTATAGGAAACAAGATGAGCACAAATCTCTCTCTCACGATTCAAAGACAAAAGGGTCAAAACAAGAACTCTAAAATCACCACACACAGAGACGATGAAAAGAAGATAGAAGAAATACTTTTCTCTTGCTACAATGTCAAAATAAGAAGAATATATACTTAGGTTTTGTTAGTGGACCGGTTAGAATAGAAATTAGTTGGGGTTTTACTTAATGCACCCAAAGCCCATTAATGTTAAATCAGACATCACAACCCTAAACTAAAAGCACATCATAGAGCAGCACAAACAATGTGATTATGATACAAATTCAACAATAACAAATCAAAACATAAAAGGTCACCCAATAATTGATTGACATATAGTTTGTTCGTTTTTTTTTCTTCTAATTTTAATATGTAGGACCTCTATGAAGCTATCCATATGGAATATATATCAGAAGATTATTTATAGATCAATCTAGACTTTTCAAATTCTAAACTATTATAATGTAATTAAAAACATTAAATTTTAAAATTATTACAAATTTTTTAATTATATCCATATAATTGTCATGTTTTTCCATATTCTAAAATTGGTTATACAAATATCACATGCTAAATTATTTTAATCTTCGTATACTTAAAAAAAAAATTATATTTTTCATCTTCATATTCTAGGTATAATTTATATTCAACTATTAAATTGGCTCGCGCGCCGTGCGAGAAAAATTATTATTTTTAATTTAATTTATATATATTATTTTTATTTTTATTTGACAATTGTACACTTGCAATAAAATTTATAAATATAATTATATTCATTTTAAAGTAAAATATGAAATATATATATATAAAAGGGGATTCATGCTATCAAGCTATAAGTTTAATATCGCAAATGCGTGTGTATTTTATTTGTTTTACGATACTATTTTGTGATATATATTCATTTATTTGTAATCACTGATAATATATATTATCAATAATTATAAAATAAACTTGAATATCAATATTTTTTTAAATTTTTGTTTATAAATATTTAAAAAAAAATATTAACTTTTATAAAAGTAGTAATTTTGAAACTTTTAAAAGTAGTGACAAATATTTTCATTAATTAGATAATTGACTTTTAAAAGAATACACGCAATCATGGGTTATGGTTCTTGAGAATATTGGTAATGGATAAAATAATTATTTTTTTTGTTTTATTTATTTCACTTTTTTTAAAATACACATGAGTTCATATATATATATATATATATATAGTATTTTCTATATATTTTTGCAAACTTAAAAGTGGTGAAATTAATTTAAAATTTAAAATTAAAGACATCATTAAATATATTTATAGCAATAGATATAACATGATTGATTAATGAATTGGTATTACTCATTAAAACTAATACAATAATAACATTAAAGTAAAGTTTTAAAATATCTAATAAAATTTACAAAATAAAATGTTATACCTAACAAAAATCTATGATTGTCAATAGTTACTTTCTTTCATTATTTTAATATAATCTATATTACTTAATTAAGTAACATAAACTTATAAATCGAGCAAAACATGCCAAACCGATATTTCAAATTTGAATAAAAGTTAATACATTAATGAATAGTATATTAATTCATAAAAAATAACATTTAATTACAATGATTTTCTTCTCTCACAGTTGAAGAGAGTTATTGTATGTCCATTTTTTGCTTCTCTATTTTTCTAAAAGTTCCTGTTTTCTTCTATTTAGAATACATCTGAAAAAATAATTAGACAATAAAATTTAAAAAAAAAATGTATTAAAAATATTTAATGCCACATTTTTATATATAAGTTGAAAAAACTATTAAATTAGAAAATAGAAAACATCAAAGATTTTTCAATTCAGTTATTAATTTAATTGACAATAAAAAGTAACTTTTCATATTTTTTTTTCAAGTTTCATATGTTTTTAAATATTTATCTGCACTAGAAAACAATAATTAAAAAAATTAAAATTTTTTTTTGCCTATAGAAAATTGATTGAAAATTTAAACTCCACAAATCTTATTATAAAACTAAAAAAGTAAATAAAAAATAGAATAAATGTTGAAAAATGCATCAAGGAGAACTCCATGAAAACTCACCACTTCTTATCTAAACATCTTTGCAGCATATAAAACTAAAAAAAAAAAAATAAAAATTATTGTGAGAATATCACTAATATATATAATCCGGGACCGAAGTTCAAATATTAAAAGAAGAAAATAAGAATGAATTATGAGCTAATATGTGGGTTATGTGATTATGTAAACGACTAATCCACATTACTACGATATTGGGGCGTTGTTGTAGTAGTTGTTGACATTCGAAGATGACGGCTCCATATTCGGACTAATCTGAATTAAAGTTGCGTAAGGAGAGGACCACACCTTGTGCATCAAGCCAGGCTACACCGAGTCCAGGACAATGTTGAAGCACGTGTTCAAGTGCAATCTTAAAACCAATTGCCTCAGCAACCCGAGGAGAGTAGTAGCCTTGATGTGCTAATATTACCGCTCAAATAAAAGAACCATCAGGGGATTGAATTACCGCCCCTGTACCCATACGCAGTTAGCTATAGAGATGGCAGCGTCCGAGCTACAAGACCACCCAATAACATCGACAGATAGAGAATAGGATGCTGGAGAAGGTTGTGCAATGGGTTGTTACGGACAACATTGAGTGTTCTGCCATACCAAGAGGTGATCAAGAGCTTGGGTCAAAACAATACTTGCCAAAATACTGCCATTATTCGATATTCGTTCATTGCGTGCCCACCAAATTTGCCAACTAACCATGGCAAATTCTTCAACAATTTGAGCATTGTTTAGTTTACATAATGTTCTGAGACACTGATGTCTATTATATTATTCATAAATTTAAACTCTATTTAGCCACCTTTTTGTTTGAATTAGCAACTAGGATAATCCAATTATTGATTATTTCAAGATCCATAGTCAAGAAATCAAAACGAAAAGAAATCTGGATAGAAGGCCATGCATTCGAGTGAAGGAAGATCTAGGATTCAAGGAGAAATAAGAAGAGTTAAAGGATATGAATTTAATGATATAAAAAACTAAAAAGTAGAAAATGAAGAGCTAAAAAAGAAAAATAAAAGAAGGTGCTATTTCTTTTCAATCTACCCGACTCAAAAATATCCATTATTGATTTATCTCCTCCCTCGCTCATTTGTCCTTTAGATAAATAAATAGATAGATTAGTCACATCCTTAAGTGGATTGAGACATATATGGCATTATAAACGGATGGTGTTGATTATGACATATCGAAAATAGTACTTTTAGAGAAAAATTTTAAAATATCCCATAATGATTATTGTCTATTCGAGTTTCATTAATTTATAATCAATTAGATTTAAACTTGTTTCTTTTTTCTTTTTTTAATTCATAATTTTTCTAATTTATATGGAAATAACATACATATAATATTTGAATATTAAATATGTTAAAAATGTTGATTCACAGTGTAAACTAGAGTGTGAAAATAAAAGCTATGTTCTTTTTTGTCATGTCAGCTCGACTGTGTCAATTCACATTACCATTAGATTAGATTTTTTAAATAAAGAATTCAAAATGTCCATGTGACTTTGCAAATCAATTAACTAACATTTCATTAGAGATGCTCTTAAATTTTCTAATCTAGATGGTCAAATAGAAAACGTGACTCAACTTTTTATATTATTTAATTAGATTTTTAATAAATTGCAACTTGTTTTTATTTTACTCATATTTATAATTTTATTGGATAGTTTAATTTTAATTAAAATTTATTTAAAAATAAAATAAAATAAGGGAAAGAAAGTGATAGATAGTAACCGTTATTTAACTATTTTTACTACATTTGTCACGTCATCATTCACGACTTCTATTTTCCACGACCACATTATCCCACGCTTACGTTCCTTTGGGATGCTCTTACAACATCTGTGGATTGCACTAGTGAAATATGGATATGAATAACCAATTACAAGTTAGTGGTATATAATTAATAATATAACAAACCATGATCTCCAATGTTAGATATACATTGTCCCTAATTTCTTAAAAAATGATATTAAATTTATATTTTACAAAGTTAATAAATTTATAACTAACTCTTTATATGGTTATAATTTCAGATAGAGTATTTAAAATTACATAATTGAGTTATAGTGGCATGGATTTTATACATTAAAAAAAATATTCATGTGTCTAATCTAAAAAGAAATATTCTTATAAAAAAATTGTTGCTTGAAGCAATCACGACCTCTAGTTTGTACTTAGAGGTGGGCAAAATAACCAAACCGAACCAAAAATAGCGGTTTAATTCGGTTTGGTTCATCCAATTCGGTTCTTAAGAGTAAAAAAATATATTAAATTAGTTCGGTTCGGTTTGTGTATAACATGTTCGGTTTTGAACCGAAACAGATTACATCACTAATTTTAAATAATTTTCTCGTTCTATCTGAAACAAAATAGAATCACTTTCCTTGGTTTTGAACCGAAACAGATCACATCATTAGCCCTAATGCTTTCTCTTCTCGTCAAAGCCACCGCCGTCACACTGAGAGTCTCTTCCGTCAAACCACTCCCCGATCCTCACCACCTACCATTGTTTTCGCTTCATCTTCTCCCATCTATGCTAGTTTCTCTTCCTATACTCTTGGTATTTTTCTCTTCTCCTTCTCTTTCTTCTCTCTTGGTAATTTTCTTTTCTCCTTCTTTGTCTTCTGGTTGAATAATGAAAATAAGTGTGCTATTTGAGTCACTTGATTTTTCATTGCAATCTCATTTGATTTCCAATTCTCATGTTCACAATTTTAGGAGTTTTTAAGGCTGATGTGAAATCTAATTTGATGTTAAGGTAATCACTACATAAATTTATTTCTCTTTTTTTGGGTATAAAATGATACTGAGAATCAATAAATGGTCAATTGTGTCAGGTTATGGAGGAAAAAAAAGTAAGAGTGAAGAAATATGTGTCAGTGTTTTTGATGTAGTTTTCTGAGATTTTTTCTCTGAGAATTCCTCCGTTATACAATGGTGGTTCTCGGAGTCTTTGCACTAAAAATATAACATTTATTAGTATGTATGTGTTGACATAATGTACATTAAATGAAATTTATAGCTACTAACCTAAGTGTTTGCAGTGAAACCATATAAAGGTCCATTGTTGGAATAATTTAAAATTTAAATTATCCTTGACCTAGTCTACTAGTGATCTATTATTGAATTGGTCAATAACAATAATCAGCAGATATTAAGCTGATATTTTTATTTTTTTTATTTTTGCTATAAAAAGATGTATTTAGACTTTGAATAAAAGAAGAAATCTATCTCAATAAAATATATCGTTCTATGATTTTTTACTTTAGTTTTCTTTCTTCTTTATAACTCACATTAAAATCCAGCAGTGGTATCAGAGCCATGGAAACACAAACCCTTACCCAGCAAATATAGCCTCCTAAATTTGATAGATCAAATTACCAAATATGGGTCGTTCAAATGGAAATTCATCTTCAAGCTATTGATTTGTGGGAGATTCTAGATGAAGATTTCCAAGTTCCAATATTAGGAGAAAATCCAACCGCTGCGCAACTGATGACTTATAAAGAAAAAAGACAAAAAAAAAACCAAAACCATGTCATGTCTATTTTCTGTCGTTTCGTCTTCCATTCTTCCCCGCATCATAAAATTGGAGTCTCCTAATGAAATTTGGGAGTATCTTCAAGAGGAATACGAAGGAAACGAAAAGGTAAAAAATATGAGAATAATAAATTTGTTACGTCAATTTGAACTGCAGAAGATGAATAGTTCAGAATCTGTGAAGGTATATGTGGACAAGCTTCTCGACATTATCGACAAAGTAAGACTGCTTGGTAAAGATTTTCCTGATGAAAGAGTAATAGAAAAAATTCTTATTACGTTACCTGAAAAAATATGAAATTACTGTTTCATCTTTGGAAAATACTTCAAATACTTCGAATATTTCAAGTATTTCCTTGAAAGAAGTTGTGCATTACAGGCATCAAAGCAGAGAAAATCGATGAGGGATCAGGACTACTCTATAGAAGCTGCACTACTTGCAAAATCAAAGATCAGTAATGAAGCATGCTATCACTGCAAGAAAACAAATCATCCAACTTACAAGTATTGGTGGAGGTTAGACATCAAATGTTCTAATTGTGGTCAAATAGGCCATGTTGAAAAAGTTTGCAAAGAAGAAAAAAAAGCTGGATTGTTCTTTCAAGAAAAAGATGTATTATTTTAAAAAAAAAAAACCATGCCCATACCCATAACCCATGTCTTTTTTAAAATAAATAAATAAATAAATAAATAAAATAATAATAATAATAAATTTTAAATTAAGGAAGGATGTTGGAATAATTTAAAATTTAAATTATCCTTGACCTAGTCTACTAGTGATCTGTTATTGAATGGATCAACAATAATAATTGCATCAAAAAGTTAGTATTGTAGTCTTAGTAATGTTCTTCCCTCGTTTGAATTTTTTCTTCAATAATAGAATTAGGGCATTACTAAATACCGCATTAATTTTATTAATACCGCAATTAAACTTTTAATTATACCCTTTCAATTATGAGAACATCCAGAAATTTAATAGTGTAGTTTTAATAAAATTCTTTATATCATCATCTCAACTCGTTTGAATTTTTTCTTCAAATCCTTAATTCGTTTGAATTTTTTCTTCAACCATATAATCAAAGAGAACACCCACGGAAGTAATTCAAGCAACAATAATGAATTAAGTGAGCGTTAGGATTGTCAACAATATTGGAATGATATTGGTAAATTTCAAAACTCTTGCACGAATTCAGTTTACATCTATCTCATCAATTAATGCCTCCATGATATCCAGTGACGGAGCCAAGGGGGGCCTACGGGTGCCATGGCCCTCAGGCTTAGAATAAATGTTAACATATGGTGAATGTATTTATGTGTAGTACAGTGGAATGATGGTCATATGCCTTACTAATTTGGAAGAGGTTTTGAGTTCAAAACTATCAAAGAATTTTTTAATCCTTTTTAATTAAAAAAATAACTAATTTTAAATTATAAATGATATTTAAACTATAAAATAAAAAATTTTAAATTATACAATAATAGAAAAATATATATTTAAACAAATTTATTTTATGATAATATATGAATTATATTATTAAAAAATATATAAAAATTATATTATATTTTAAAATATTTATTAATATTATCCTACCGTACCGCGGGGCGCTGCCCCGCACTCCGTTCAGCCCCCTTAACCTGGCTCCGTCCCTGATGATATCGTTCTTCGCTACAAACTTTGGAATACTGAACATGATTTGTTTTATGAATATTAAAGGATGAAATTTCGGAGAATTTAATTATATATTTGAATGTCTTCATTGCTTTCTAATGGGATTTCAGATTAAAACACTAAACCATTTTTCTTTCTCTTCACCCTCTACCATTGAACTTACAATTTTCTTTATAAACTCATCTAGGTTGAAATGGTATAATTGAAATTTTAACTGCGGTATTTAGTAATGCCCTATTTTTATTGGTTGTTTTTTTTTTATTTTTGCTATAAAAAGGTATTTACCCTTTGAATAAAAGAAGAAATCTATTTCAATAAAATATATCGTTTAATAATTTTTTACTTTAGTTTTCTTTCTTTTTATAACTCACATTAAAATTCAACATTCATATAAAAAAACAAAATAAAATAAAACAAAACAAAAATGAGTAGAGAATGTGAATGAATTGAGAGATAAAGAAATCCACGAAATAAGTCTATTTACAGCCGCCCAAACTTATTTGTAACAGTTTGAAATTGTCGACAGAACCCAAACAAAAAAAATCGATTTGATTCGGTTGATAATTTCGGTTCGGTTCAATAAAATAAAAATAAAAATAAAACAGAATAAATCATACTGAAATGTGTCCGGCTCTCATTTATACTAATATCCGTCCGACTCGGTCCGTGCCACTTTACTACTTACGGACCAACCTGAATATGTCAGTTTAAAAAAACAGACTAATTTGTACCGTCACCAACGTCCTTCGATACCAGTCGATACTCTTCTACTATTTAGTTTCCACTGTGGTATGGAATGACATCTAACATCTTAAAGAATAATAATTGGAAAAAGATATTCTTGAATCTATATGAAACCAGATAATAATACAATTTAATTAGTTATATCAATTTACTGAGAAAACCAACACTATTGATCAGTCAGCAAAAATAAAATAAAAATAAAAAATACTTGAAGAAAAAGGAACAAATGGTCAAAATGGATAACCACAGAGCACCTTCCCTAGATAACCCCTTTATCAAAGCCAAATTGAATTTGGCTCTGGCTATTCCAACCCAAACCCCGATTTCAATTTCTCTACTCCAAACAGAATCTAATTCTCAAATACAGCTTAATTACCTGTTATAAATATACCCACCAACTTCAACCCCGAATCTATCTATCACAAAATGGCAAAACTATTCATCAAGCAAGCCAAGCAATACGCCGACTACCGTCCAAATTACCCACCACAACTCTTCCAATACATCGCCTCCAAGACTCCCAATCACGATCTCGTCTGGGACGCCGGCACCGGCAGCGGCCAAGCCGCCCAACACGTAACAATCTCTTCCTTAGTCACCCAATTTTTACATTCTTAAAATTCTCACTCTCTAATTGATTACAACAGTTAGCTGCGATTTACTCCCAAGTAATAGCAACGGACACAAGCCCAAAACAGATCGAATTCGCCACCAGGCTCTCCAACATCCGTTACCATGTCACATCTCCGACAATGTCAATGTCCGAACTCCAACACAACATATCAGCCGAATCAACTCTCGATCTCGTAACCGTCGCGCAAGCGATGCACTGGTTCGACCTCCCGAGTTTCTACACTCAAGTCAAACATGTCCTCAAGAAGCCGCACGGCGTTTTGGCCACGTGGTGCTACACGGCGCCCGAAGTCAACGACGCGGTCGACGCGGTTTTCAATCCGTTTTACACCGTGAAAGCCGGACCCTATTGGGAGCCGCCACGTAAGCTTGTGGATGATGAGTATAGGAGCATTGAGTTTCCGTTTGAGCCGGTTGATGGAGAGAGTCATACGGGGCCGTTTCGGTTTATGATTGAGAAAGTGATGGGATTGGATGATTTTTTGATGTATTTGAGATCTTGGTCGGCTTATCAGACGGCGAAGGATGAGGGTGTTGAGTTGCTGAGTGATGACGTGGTTAAGGATTTTACACGCGCTTGGAATGAAAGTGGGGGTGGGGAGAAGAAGGTTGTTAGGTATCCGATTTATCTTCGGATTGGGAAGGTCGGGAATTAACGGATCGTCTTGGTTGGTTTTGAAAAGAAAATGTTGTGTGTGAGTTATTTGCGATTTAGTTTCCGCATCCTCATCCTATCATCTACGTGTATCTTATTTTATAGTAATATACCTATTAATAAAATACCAATTATATACTGAGATTTATTTTATTTTTAACATTAAATTTATAATGAATTTAATATAGATGGTTGAATTGATATTTTTGAAATTATTATAATTGAAAAATAAAAAATACATATTTTATAATCATAATTAGATTAAATTAATATATGAATTTTTTTTTATAGACCATAAAAATATTACTGTAGGCCACTTTTGAAAATTTTACAAAATTAAAGTTTGATTTTCAAACCAAAGGCCATTCACAGTGACCGTAATTCACAGACTGTGACCGTAACTCATAGAATTTGTGAATTGTAAAGATTTTGGGATATTTTGACAAACTTGGCATGTGGAGTGAAAATTAAAATTTTAAAATTCTGTTTTTTTTTTTTTATGTTTTTCAAAACGGACCTATAATTTTATTTTGAACTTTAAAAAAATCATTTAAAATAATTTATATTTATATATATAAATTTACAATAAAAATAAATATATAATATTTTCAGTTCAGTAAAATTTTTTAATCAATTTTAAGATCCAATTAAATGTGTGATAATGACCATATTTGAGATTAATTCTCATTTCGGTTTGGTTATTTATTTTTTTTTAAAAATAAAAATTTCAATTTCCACATTACATTATTTTTTAGAGATTTTCAAAAAAAAAACTCAATATATTCTATCTGTTTCGATTTTAGTGAGTAACTTAAGGGTATTTTTGTCATTTTTATTTATTTTTTTAAAAAAAAGTTGTTTATGCTGTAAAAATAAAAATAGAGTCGGGGTAGAAGAGAAGAAGACAGTTCAAATATGATATGAAAAATAGATTAAGATCAAAAAGTAACCTGAAAATCTCAATGGTATGTGTTTCTGATAATCTTATATAATTGTAATATATTATAGGAAGAAATATGATTGATGAACAAAGTTATACAGAGAGCAAACAAACAAAATCACGTACACAAAATGAGGCAATTGTAATGTCTCTTATTCATTCACAATGTACATATAATAATAATAATAAAATGGGGACACGTGGCAAGATGATATAACAATTTGCATGCATATTGACAGTTATTATATTATGCTGAAAGTGGAATCCACCTCGCCACTTTAGTTTACAACACCCCCTTTGGATTCCACCATTTCAGATATTTAACTGCCTCGTTAAAACTTTGTCAGAAAAACCCAACGGGGGATAAAAATTGGACGAAGGAAAAAGAGTACAGTTGGTGAATTCAATATTACAAAAATTCTCCCCCTGATGATGACACCCATACATCTAATTTTCTAATTTGGAGAGTTTCCACATTCCGATCTCGTAAACCAGCTTCTCGAACGTCGATGTCAGCAATGATTTTGTTAATAGATCGGCTAGATTATTGGAAGATCGGATTTGCTTCACGTCGATTTGACCAATATTCTAAAGCTCGTGGGTGTAAAAGAATTTTGGGGAAATATGTTTGGTTCTATCTCCTTTGATGTAACCTCCCCGAACTTGGGCGATGCATGCAACATTATCTTAAAAAATGACAATTGGCCCATTTGTAGTTTCGGAGATACCACATGAATTCTGGATATGTTGGATCATTGATCTCAACCAAATACACTATTGACTGGTTTCATGTAATGTCAATATTTCAACATGATTCGAGGACGTGGCTACTAAAGTTTGTTTCGTAGATCTTCAGGAGATCGCAGTACCATTATATGTGAAAATATAACTAGTTTGAGAACTTCCTTTATGCGGATCCGAAAGGTATCAAGTATCGGCATAACCAGTCGAACCTAGAAATTTATTAGAATTCGTATAAAATAATCCCAAATCTTTCGTACCCTTCAGGTAACGCAAAATATGTTTGATTCCATTCCAATGACGACGGGTCGGTGCAGAACTATATCTCGCTAATAAATTTACAGCAAACAAGATATGTGGTCTTGTACATTGAGCCAAATATAATAGTGCACCTATTGCATTCAGATATGGTACTTCAGGACCAAGTATTTGTTTGTCATCATCCTTTGGTTAGAATGGATCCTTTTTGGGATCAAGTGTTCTTACAACCATGGGTGTACTCAATGGATGGGCATTATCCATATTAAATCTTTTCAGAAGCTTTTCAATGTATGCTGATTGATAAATCAAAATGCCATTTGATTTATGTTCAATTTCAAGACCAAGACAATATTTTGTTTTTCCCAAATCATTCATTTCAAACTCCTTTTTCCAATATTCAGCAGTTTGTTTGATCTCTTCAGGAGTCCCAATGATATTCCTATCATCCACATAAACTGCTATAATGGCAAAACTAGACCCTGATCTCTTAATGAAGATACATGGATATATGGCATTATTCTAGTATCCTTTTTTATTAAATACTCACTAAGGCGTTTATACCACATTTTCCCAGATTGTTTTAATCCATACAAGGATTTTTGTAACTTTATGGAATACAAGTTTCGAGATCCCAATCGATATGATTCAGGGAGTTTCATGTAAATATCATAATCAAGTGATCCATATAGATATGCAGTGACTATATCCATAAGACACATTTCCTATTTCTCAGAAATGGCAAGACTGATCAGAAATCAGAACGTAATAGTATCCATTACAGGGGAATAAGTTTCATCATAATCAATTTCAGGTCTTTGGGAGAAACCCTGAGCAACCAAACGTGCTTTGTATCTCACAATTTCATTTCTTTCATTTCGTTTCCGAACGAATACCCATTTGTAACCAACTGGTTGAATATCTTCTAGTATTTTCATTATGAGTCTAAAAACGTTTCGTTTATTCAGAGAGTTCAACTCTGCCTGGATTGTTTCTACCTATTTTTTCCAATCATGTTTATTACTGTATTCTTCCATACTACGTGGTTCATGTCATCATACAAAATATCTACTGTCACTGTATAGGAAAATAGATCATCAATTTTCATTTCATTTTTATTCCATAAGTCCTGATTGAAATTTACAGAAATTTCTTCATTTTTCGATTCTGACATTTCTTTATCTTTTTCTCCTTTAGAGATATTATTTTCAGAGATCTCAACAACTTCTGGGATTTCATTGGATGTGGTTGTAGGATTCATATCATTTTTCTTTCTTTTCCTTAGAACTATATCTTTTGAACCAGGTGGTCTACCACGCTTCTGGCGAGGGATAAGAGTTTCATTTGCTATTGTCTTTTGAGATTGTCTTTCTAGAACATTTACCCTTGCTGGTACATTAGCAGCTTCTATATCAGACTTGGTTATTTTCGAAGTATCATTAAATGCATCAGACATTCGATTAACTATCATTTGTAAATGTAGGGTCCTTTTGAACTTCTAGTTCACATTGTGGAGTACGTGGATCCATATGCGCTAATGTGGGAACTTTCCATGCTAATTCAAGTTTCTCTTCAGGAGAAATCTTTTCTTTTCCAAGTGACGGAAAATTACTTTCATCAAATTGATAGTCAGTGAATCTAGCTGTAAATAAATCTCCTGTCAATGGTTCCAAATATCTAATAATTTATGAAGAATCAAAGCCCACATATATTCCCTAAACGTCTTTGGGGTCCTATATTTGTTCTCTGAGTCGGAGTAATGGGTACATATACAGCACACCCAAATGCTCTCAAGTGTGAGACGTTAGGAGGATGCCCAAAACTTAACTGTAATGGGGAATATTGGTTATAAGCTGTTGGGCGAATACGAATCAATGCAGCAGCGTGCAATATAGCATGTCCCCAAACAATTACTGGTAATTTCGAGCGCATTAATATTGTTCGCGCAATTATCTGAAGGCGCTTAATTCATGATTCAGCTAATCCATTTTGGGTATGAACATGCGGCACTGGATGTGCAATATCAATCCCAGATACTTGACAGTATTCATCAAATGCTTTCGATGTAAATTCCCCAGCATTATCAAGTCTTATACTCTTAATAGGGTAATTTAGAAAATGAGCTCGTAATCGAGTAATCTGTGCTAGCAACTTAGCAAAAGCAATATTCCGAGTAGATAACAAGCATACATGGGACCATCTTGCGGATGCGTCTATCAAAACCATAAAGTAGCGAAATGGTCCACTAGGTGGATGAATGGGTCCACATATATCTCCTTGAATTCTCTGTAAAAATGATGGAGATTCAAAATATACTTTCGTAAATGATGGTTTCGTTATCAATTTCCATTGGGAACATGGGATACATAGGTCCCTATCATTTAGTAGGATTTTATAAATTCTCAGTGGATGCCCTTCTGAATTCGCTATTATCCTTTGCATCATTGTGGATCCGGATGCCAAAATAGATCATGCCAAAGTTGGAATATTTTAGGATCAGAGAACTTCTGGTTCTCAATAGCATGTGTTTGAATATGCCTGATGGTTGTATAATGTAATTCAGATGATGAAATAGGCAGCTTTTCAATCACAAGCTTCTGGCCTGATTTGTTCGAAATAAGACACAAATATTCAACACCCTTTTAATCAACTGTTTCAATATGATATTCATTCATTCTTATATCTTTGAAACTGAGCAAGTTTCTTCTGGATTTATGAGAGTATAACGCATTTTC
Organism: Cardiospermum halicacabum; assembly: GCA_031304145.1. Classification (NCBI taxonomy): domain Eukaryota; kingdom Viridiplantae; phylum Streptophyta; class Magnoliopsida; order Sapindales; family Sapindaceae; genus Cardiospermum; species Cardiospermum halicacabum. The sequence continues at coordinate 28,479,417 of CM062391.1, read as the reverse complement.
GATTTCCAATTCAATGTTATTTGGTAACACAATTGAAGCTCTTCCAGAGCCTTCGATAAGATCTATTGGACCTAATATGGTATTTACATTAACTTGAATTGGAATCAATTTCAGAAAATATTTTGTATCTCTCAAAATTGTATGGATTGTAGCGCTATCGACTAAACATATATCTTCAAGTATAACGAATTCTTGATTCAAACCCATAACCTTTAATAAAATGAAACATAACATTAATTGAATGGAAATGTAATATTCATAACTATTTACAATAAAAAAACCAAAGTTACATTCCATTCTATTTACATTCTAAAACAAGGATATACATTTCACTTATAGTCAACAGTTCCATCACCAATCAAGTGATCTATCCTCCCATCAGGATCTTCAAAGAAATCAGCAGTTTCCAGATTTGATACATCGACAGGACCAGTATCACCATCGCCAAAAACATTAGCCATATTTGCTTCATTATTCTTTTCTTTTTCTTGTTCGCGTCTCAATTTTTGATAACCTTCAACTACATGCTTGGGAGCGCGACAAGTTCTCGAATAACAAGTGGGGGAACCACATCTATAACAGGGACCACGATTGAACTTTGGTGGTTCCTGAATTTCTTTCCCTTTGCTGGAACTAGCATTATAAACATTCCACTTTTGGGGAGCATTTGGATTATTATCAGTGTTTGAAAATTCGGCCGCTTAGACCGCCTAGGCGATCTCTTAGGCGTTTTAATGGCTAACTGAAGCGAATTTAGGGTAGTCGGACGTTCAATTTGACTTATCTGCCATAGTCATCTTAATGGACCGCCTAGGCGCTCATTGCGGCCCAAATCGGACTAATCGGATCAAATCGCTTTTATCATCTACATCAAAACGACGTCTTTTTGAGATATCAGTTTTTAAAAAATTAATTAAAATAATAAAACTCTAAATCACAAATTCTTTCATTTTTTTCATGATAAAATCTTACGGCTTGTTAGTGACGGTGACGATGAGCCTTTTCTCTTACTAGTGTCGCTAGTCCCCAAAGTAAGTAACTCGAATCTCGATGGTCTGATGCTACTTTATTTTATGCTTCGTTTATGATGAGTATGACGTTACTGATAAATGTGTCATTATAATTTTTCTATATTGATAAGTTTTGTAAGTGAATATTGCTAATTAGAAATGAACATGTGAATTGATTTTTAACATATTGGATTGAGTTGTGCTTTGGTTTTATGCAAATTGAAAGCAACTTGCCAAGTTTACTTTTGCATGTGAGTTGTGATTTAATTTAATATGTGATTTTCATTCGTTTTCAATTGTGAGGTTTGAATTGATTTTTAAGATATTTGATTGGGTTCTATAAAAATGTATAAAATATTAGTATATATATATATATATTCTTTAACAAATATAACAAATAATTATCTAATTTATATTTGATTCACCGTTGATTTTTTTTTTTGGTCAATAATGCTTTGACCGCTTAGGCCTCGCCTCAACCGCCCAGGCATTTTGGAGGGTTGCCGTCCCGATTTCGAATTCCGAATTCTTAAACACTGATTATTATACTGATGTCCATAATCTCTATTACGACCACGTCCCTGACTATTTCCAGATCCTCGACCACCTTGGACATTACCACATCCATTTCCATAATCATTCCAATGCTCAGAATTACGGCCACGACCACGACCACGGTAACCACGATCTCGACCACGGCCTGAATTTTCATTATAATGTGCATTCACTTCTAGGAATGCTTGGGTGCCAACAGGGCGTCTTTCACTATTTTTCAACAACAACTGGTTGTGTTTTTCAGCAATATCCAAATGTCTAATCAAATCATCATATTTTTGGAATTTCATTTCCCGATACTACTGTTATCAAATTGTTTGGGAAGGATGGAACGTGGTAAATGTCTTATTTAACATTTCATGGTCAGATTTTGTTTCCCCACACATTTTCAGCTTATTCACAATCAAATACATGGCTGAGTTGTATTCACTCACGCTTTTGAAGTCTTGAAATCTCAAATTTGCCCATTCATCTCGTGCTTCAGGTAGGATGATCTCATTTTGGCGATTGTATCTAGAAATCAATGCTTGCCACTGATCTGCAGGATCAGTGACTGTCATATACTGATTTTGCAAATCATCATTCAAATGGGTTCGAATTATAATCAAAACTTTATTTTTCTGCTGCTTAGTTGTTTCATTATTCTTATCCAGAGTCCCATACAGGTTTTTGGATTTCAACCTTATCCCACAATCACTCAACCATCTCATATAATTTGCTCTAGAAACCAACAATGACTCAAATTTGTATCGATTCATTTTCTGCAAAACAAGAACACTTTATTTAAATATCAAGATTTTCAGAATTCAATTATTCAACTTCAGGTGAATAATTGTAATTTTCCAATTTTCAGATCTCAGTATTTCTCTTAACCATAATTACAATTACCAAACACTTTCTGATCTGGAAGATCCATCTAAGTTGCAACCAGAGAGTATACTCGTGCTGATAACGTGTTGTAAAAATAAAAATAGAGTCGGGGTAGAAGAGAAGAAGACAGTTCAAATATGATATGGAAAATACATTAAGATCAGAAAGTAACCTGGAAATCTTGATGGTATGTGTTTCTGATAATCTTGTAGAATTGTAATATATTAAAGGAAGAAATATGATTGATGAACAAAGTTATACAGCGAGCAAACAAACAAAATCACGTACACAAAATGAGGCAATTGTAATGTCTCTTATTCATTCACAATGTACACGCACGTATGTATATATATATATATATATATATATATAATAAATAGGGACACGTGGCAAGATGATATAACAATTTGCATGCATATTGACAATTGTTATATTATGCCCAAAGTGGAATCCACCTCGCCACTTTAGTTAACAACTGTTTCTTTTTTTTTTTTTCCTTCATTCTTCTCCTTCTTGTTTTACTTTCTTCTTTTTATTCTCTCATTAGTTAAAAAAATAAAAAATTTAAGTATGATTTAATTTTCTTAATTTTTGTGATTTTTTTAATCCATTAAACAACCAAATTAAACTCTAAAAAATCAACATCCAATCAACAAATTTTATATTTTAAATTTAATTGAAAATAAAAAAAATAGATTTAGTGCTTGCAAATTCATAGAATTTTACTTCTATTGAAAAAAAAACAAAAAAAAAAAGAATAAGAAAGTAACAAGAAAAAATTAATCAGCAAACACTCCATGAATTCCCGTTCTTCACAAAAACATTTATACTTCTCAAAGGTAACCTCATTAGCATTGTATTGAAATCAAGTATAAATAGTTGTACTAAAAACATATATATTCTTCTTTGCCTCTTTCATACTATAAAATCCAACAAAACAAGTACAAAAAAATATTTTTTTTTAATCAAATGAAATAAAGACACAAATCTATCCAAACAGTGGTGAGAGTATTGAGGTAAGTGACAATCATCTGTTCATGAGTAGAAACTGGGTCTTTGGAAAATTCCATGACGATGAGCCAATGATTGTAACCGCAACCAGGGAGAATAATAATAAAAAAAACTTAGGTCTTACAACGGATCTAATGAGATCGCACAAATAAACATTGACGCCTTCATGGATTCTAGTTCTTGTACCATTTTCTTCAGATCAATCTTCTCTTCAAATCTAACTTCTCTTCAATAACACCCTCGTAAACTCTATCACCATCATCCAAGACATTATTTTTGGTGATGGTTTCTAGATCCAGAACTTGCCCATCATGGTCATTCCCATCAAACTTGCACATAGGCATCTTTTTAGACTGAAATAAATTTTTGAATAAGAAATCAACAATTGTATCAAGTCAAGAGAGATGGGGGAAGAGGGAGAAGAAAAGAGAGAGAGAGAGAGAGGGGGAAAGGGAGAAGATGGAGAAATAAGCAAAGAAGAGAGAACATCGAAGGAGAAGAAGAAGATTTGAGAATTTTTTAAAAAAAAATTTACCTATATTTTATTTTTCAAATAATGTTAATTTTTTTTAAATTAAAAAATAATGCAAAATGATGTAAATGCCCCTACACTGAAATAGGCGAAAAACTGTTGCCTGTGATCTACAGTAAATTGGATGAAAAATGCAAAAAGAGGGGTTTTGACTATAAATGAGGGTTTTTAGCTAATAAGTCAAACCCTCAGTGGTTTTTTGTTTGAGAATCTACCTTATTTTTATGTTTGTAAATATATGATGTAAGTAAGAATATTTTAGTCATTTACCTAACACATTGTAGTGGCCAAGGTAAAATGAACCCTTAAAAGTGGAATCCAGTGCGTAGATTGTACCTAACAACAAACTAAATCTAGTAAATTAGTCTGCATCTGACAATAGACTAAATCTAGTAAAGCCTTAGATCTCCTATGTGAACGGTCTAATCTCCTCGACCTAACTCTTCGCTTAAAAGTATCCAATAAAGTACAATCCTAAAGAGATCCTCTTCAAAAATGTCACCTAAAGATTATAAATAACGGGGGTAATTAGAACAGCTAATTGGTACCCCTTATCCACATATATGATGCTTTGGTCTATCATCCGAACTCGTCAATGCAAAATAAAGAGGAACAAAACCTTCAAGTTTAAATGAATTCAAACTTGAGAAGATTTTATCAATGATGAAAAAATTCCAATCGAAGTCCAGGAAGAATTTAAGATAAAAAATTTATAGAGGAGGCAAATTTACATCGAATAAGTTAAACAAGTTCTGTGAGTTACACAACATCAAACGTCAATTCACTTTTCCTTGCTCCCTATAGCAAAATAGAGCCATCTAGAGGAGAAATCAAACTGTAGTGGAGATGATGAGATGCCTTTTGAGTAACTCCAAAACGTCATCTATATATTGAGGAGAAGCTGCACGTACTGGCATTTTGAACATATCACCCACGAGAAGTGTATGAGGCATGACCTCATATCAAGCTTGGCATGGAAGATCTCTGAGTGTTCATCATATGTTTGTCTTAGGATGTATCACATATGCCAAGAACACATCTTTTTACATGCAAAAGTTGGATAATAGGTGCATAAAACTAGTTCTACAGGGATATGAAGCAAGATCCAAAGCTAATCGGTTACTGAATCCAAGACGTAACCAAATTATGGTGAGTCGAGATGTTGTGTTCCAGGAAGAAAAAAAATGGAAATGACAAAACCAGACAAACCCATTGTCATCACGTACAAGTAAGCACAGAGAAAGGGTGACATACATCTCCAAAATCAAGAATTGTGGTCTGACGCTTCATCACCCAAATCCAGGAAATTTGATTCTGCGCCAAGTTCAAAGACGAGAGAAAGTAGCTCTGAAGGACCAAGAAAAGTCAAAACGCTTCAAGAGATTAATGATAATACAATGGAAGTTGAACCAAACTACACTCTTTATTTTATATCAATTCAAGAACCAACATCTTACCAAGAAGCCCCTTGCAGCAAATATTTAAGATAAGCAGTGATAGATGAAATTGAGGCTATCAAAAGATACAGAACATGGAATTGACCAAATTTCCATAGAATCAAAGAGCTATTGGTTTAAAATGGTTTCCAAAGTTAAAAGGAATCCTGAAAGAGATATCATCTAACATAAATTAAGGCTCGTAGCAAAGGGGTACATGTAGAAACAATGTATAAGTTTTGAAGAATTCTTTGCTCTTGTGGCCAGGTTAGAGACGGTAAGAGTGTTGCCTACAGTACTCTCTCAAGAAGGATAGACAGTGCATCATATGGACGTCAAATCCTCTTTCTTGAATGATGAGATAGAAGAAGAAGTTTACGTATCAAAACCAGATAGATTTATTGAACAGAGAAAGAAAGAAAAGGTTTTGAGATTACGAAAGACCATGTACTCTCTTAAGTAGGCACCTCGGGCATGGAATACAAAGCTGGAAAAATGTCTTTGAGAGCGGGATTTCAAATATGTGTGATGTTATCTACAAGGAATGTAAAGAATATGACATGCAGATTATGAGAATGTATGTAGATGATCCGATAGGGCTGCAAACGAGCCGAGCCGAGTCGAGTATATGAGGTGCTCGTGTTCGGCTTGTTTGTCAAATATCGAGCTCGAGCTTGACGAGCTTTATAAATTTTTGTTCAAGCTCGACTCGATAATTTTTTCTATGTTCGAGCTTGACTCGTCTAAGCTCGTTTAGCTAGCTCATTTAAGTTAATCGAGCTCAGCTCATTAAGAAGCTTGTTTGAGCTCATTTAGTAAAACTAAAATAAAAATATGAGCTTAAATTAAACTTAAATTAAAAAAAAAAATTCGGCATCTATTTTAATTTGGACATTTTTTAAAATTTGGGTTGTTTTATATACATTAAAAAAATTATCTATTGATTTTTTATTAAAAAATATGTATTAAATAAGTTATAAATGAGCTCGTTCGCAAACATAAACGAGCTATGAATGAGCCCGTTCATGAACATAAACGAGTCAAATAAGGGTCTGTTTGATCTCGGCTTGTTTATTAAACGAGCTATAAAATTTTGTTCGTGGTCGTTCATTTTAGTGTTGAATGAGTTTTGACTGAATTTTGACCGAACTGTTAACGAACAGTTCACGAGTGCTCGTGTTCATTTGCACCCTTATGATATGATAATCATGGGCTCAAAGCCAATAGGAGTAGAGGATTTCAAACCCAAGATGAAAAAGATCTTTGAAATGAGTGATCTGGGATGCTAAGCTATTATCTAGGAATAGAAGTCAAGCAAAGACCGCACAACATTACCCTTAATAAGGCAGGATATGTAGAGAAATTGTGCTTCGGTAAGTAGGCATGGGCGAGTGCAATACGTGTGTAAAACTGAGAAAATCTTATGAAAGCCCCCTATAGATGTTGTATTATATAGGATTACAATTTGAAGTTTGAGGTACTTGGTGAACACTTGACATGATATGACATATTCAGTTGGATTTGTAAGTCGTTACATAGAAGCCCCAATGACAAAATATCTAGCAGTTCTAAACCAGATATTACGTTATGTGAAAGACATCATATATCATGACGATAGATGCAACAAGTTTGAAGAAGATGAGTTTGGGCTAGTAGGCTATAGTGATAGTGACTTAGCTAGTGATGTCGATGATCGGAAAAGCACGACAGGAGTAATTTACCTCCTCATTTAAAGTCAACTCACTTGGTTATCTCGAAACAGCTCGTTGCTTAATCTTCATGCAAAATCGATTACATTGTTGCAGTAGTATAAGCTTGTCAAGATATATATATTGGCAAACTGTTGCACGAGTTAATCGGTTGGAAGATAAACAAATTTGCATTAAAAGTTGATAACAAATCTGTCATAGCCCTCATGAAGAATTACGTTCATCATAACAAAAGCAAGCACATAGACATTAAGTTTCATTTTATTTGAGAATGTATTCAAAGAGGAGAAGTTGAAGTTGGGCATGTCAAGATAGAAGCGCAGCTAGCTGGTAGATATTCTGACGAAGCCACTGTCTCGAGGTAAGATCGATGGGTTGAGTATGATAATTGGAATTGGAGATGTGAAGAACAGACTTACAAGAAAGAAATGAAGGAAGTAAGTTAATTTGTGGTTGTGTAGTTAATAAACACGTGCATATATTTTTTTTATAGTTTGAAAAAAAAAGATATTTGAAGAAATGAGTTGCTTCTGCAGAGCTATGCTTTTATTATATCTTTTCTGGTTACATTAAAAGTCATTACAGAGCTATATTAATAGTATAATATGGAAGGATCTAAATAGATAAGCAATCAACTTCCTAGAGAATACAAAAGATACATCTAGATTTGTAGAACTCCTGATGCACTAATTAATTCTGGAGACTTTCTTACCAGTCTTGAAGTGCATTAACTTCCAACACTCCCTTTTAAGGCTTTTTTTTTAATTATTACTAGAATTTTTGACCTGTGCGGTACGCACGGGTGTTGAAATACACACTAAATATGTATTTTTTAAAATTTTTGTAAACAACAAATAATCAAATGTAAAGTCTCTCACAAAACGAATAATTTATCACAAGATGCCCCAATTAACCAACAATAAAAATAGGAAATAGTAAAAGCAAACAAAATCTAAGAGATGAAAAAAGAAAAGACTAAATAGATCTAATAAGATATGAATCTCTTTTCACTCTTAGTCATTTGTGTTGTTGAGATCAACTCATGCAAAATTGAGTGAAATTATTATGATTATCGCTTATTCTCAATTCCTTTGGTACGACTCACGGTGAAGTACCCTTCATCAAAATCAATAGATATATTAGTATTTACAATTTTATTGCTCTAAGAAAAGAAAATGTAATTATTTAACTTATCAGATAAATTACATGACTTTTGTGCAAGACAACATTCAGTTTTTAGCTTTATCAAATGCTTGAGAATATTCTTTGGATACAAATTTGGTTATGGTTTTTGGTACTACATAATGCTCATCTAAAATAAGTATTTTTTAGACTTTTAAGATTATTTGCTTGGGATACAACAATATATAATTGTCTGTGCCTGAAAACAGGTCTTTTGAGATAAAGACCTACATTTGAAAATTCTTTGGAGATTGTTATTGACTCTTATGTTGGTTATTGCAAATGATACTGAAATAGGGAACTGTCTCCTCTTAAATTTGAATGGTAATATCGAATCCCACAACGTCAATGTAAGTTATAGTATCAGCATCTTCTGCCCACACAGTTAGACTTTGAATCACCTTAACTTCCAAGACTCTTATTTCTAACCTTGCAATGATCAACCTTGTACCATTGCATAATCCTGCCGAGTGATCAATATTTCGTGATAGCATCGCCGGTATACCAACTTTGAGTTTAAGTTCATGAAGCAGTAAACTTGATCACTTAATGATATTTAAAAAATTTTAGAGTTTAGAGTTCAGTAAATATATTAATCGTCGTATCCGATTGGTGCACCAAATCTGAACTGTGGTAAATCCTTTCATCACTAACATTAATCGATATCATGTAATTTTTTACCTCTTCCACTAAATCCAGCATCGGAGTTAGTATAGCGCGCTCCTGTAAGTATGTAGGATCGTTAATGTACCGATCGAATGAATGATATATTGCTTCTACTGCAAAATCAAGCATATTAAGAGATTCTTCTATCAATAGATCTCTAGGTATATCAATTTCAAAGGTTTTTTTTCTCCTTTAATACCATCACCGATGCTTAAAATCTAGTCTATAAATATTTTAAGAGTATAGGACTCTATTGACGATGATATTGATTGGAGTTTCATATTCTTAATTAGTATCACAATCATGCATTACTCCTAGAGAAATGAAGAATTTATCGTTGCATAAACCAATTGGTTTCTACTACCTTTCGTATGGTAGGTAGAATCTGCCTAAAATCTCATCTTAAAACAATAATCTTGTCACAAATAGAAGGTTTTTATTTTCGAGGTCAACTATTCTCATCAAGTTCTTCAATGTCCTGTCTACTACCCCGAAGCAATGCTTGTGCACCATTGGCGCCTCATCAAGTCTTTCAATGTCCTGTCTACTGTCCCGAAGGAATACTTGTGCACAATTGGCGCCACATTCCATAGGATTAGTTTTATCATTATAAGCAACTCGGCCTTGTGACTTCCAAGATGGATGTTATATATTGAATATACAGTAGGAGTTAGGAGTTAATGGGATGGCGAATGTCAAATGTACAGTCTTTTTAATGTCTTGTCTAATGCTTCGAAGCAATGCTTGTGTACCACTGATGCCTTATCCCATATGATTAGTGTTGCCTTTATAAGCAACTCGACCTCGTGGCTTCAAAGAGAAACATTGCACATCGAATCTTCAATAGGAGATAATAGGATGGAGAATGTCAAATGTGCAGTCTTTCCTCTAGGTAGTAGAAATAAAGCAATTCCACTTAGAGCTGACGTCGATATAATTTGATTCTGTAATATTAGAGTCGAAGCTAAACCTATCCACACAAAAGTCTCTCATGTACCTCCATAGTTGTATAAAAAAATAAATCTCCTTTTTCATTGCTCACGTCATCCATGATCATATTATACATAAGTTTTTGTTCATTTGTTATATTATTCACAAAGTTATTATGGTCACTTTTGAATTTTGAAAACTTAAAATTAAATCCAAAATCTAAATATTTTAAACTTTTATTAAACCTTATAGTGACAAGTATCTTTTAATTGAATAAAGGTCACCAATACCTTAAAGATTGATATGTAAACTAATTCAATAAAAATCTCATTTACATAGTAGTGTAAATAATTAGTGAGTAACGCTTTCGATGTGGAAAAATAATTAGATGAAATATAACATATAATATATGACTAAATAACCAAATGAATTAATTAATATTTATGTGTAAATCTGTAATTTAATATAAAGTTGCTTACGTATTTTTAGGGCGCAACTTGCCATCACGTGGTTAATTCACTTGTTTAAATTTCTCCTTTTATTATAGTAAAGATACTGCAATATTAATATTTAGTTTGTATCAATTTCAATAACTTAAAATTTAATCCAAGATATAAAATATTTTAAACTTTTATTGAAACCTATAGCGATAACTACCTTTTAATTATACAAAAGGCACCAATGCCTTAAAAGGTCGATATGAAAACTAATTTAATAAAAAACTCATTTATACAGTAGTGGAGAAAATAATTAGTGAGTTACGCTTCCGATGTAGAATAACAATTAGGTGAAATATAACATATAGTAGAAAAAAATATTTTAAATGACAAAATAATCTAATGAATTAATTAATATTTATATGTTAATATCTAGTTTAATAAAAAAGTTACTTATATGTTGTTTTTTCAGAGCGCCACTTCTCAACACGTGGTTAATTCGCTTCGTTAGATTTCTCCTTTTTTTATTATAATAAAGATAGAGATATTATAATATAGATTTTTAGTTTGTATCAATTTTAAAAACTTCAAACCAAAATCTAAAACTTTTTAAAATTTTATTAAAATCTATAGCGGCATGTACTTTTTAATTGTACAAAGAGCACAAATGCCTTAAAGCTCGATATAAAAACTAATTCAATAAAAATCTCATTCATATAGGAGTGGTGAAAATAATTAGTGAGTTATGCTTCCGATGTGAGATAACAATTAGTTGAGATGTAACATATAGTAGAAAAAATATATATATTTGAAATGACAAAATAATCTACTGAATTAATTAATACTTATGTGTTAATATGTAATAATATAAAAATGCTTATATGTTAATTTTTTACAGTGCCACTTGCGAGTACGTGGTTAATTCACTTAGTTAGATTTCTCCTTTTATTGTAATAAAAATAGAGATATTATAATATAGATTTTGAGCTCGTATAAATTTTGAGAAACTTAAAATTGAATACAAAATCTAAAATATTTTAAACTTATATTAAAACTTATAGCGGCAAGTACATTTTAATTGTACAAAGAGCATCATTGATTTAAAGGCCGATATTAAAATTAATTTAATAAAAATTTCATTTATATAGCAGTGACGAATATATTAGTGATTTACGTTTCTGATGTGGGATAATCATTAGTTGAAATATAAAATATAATAGTAAAAATAAAATAATATATTTTAAATAACAAAATAACCTAATGAAATAATTAATATTTATGTGTTAATCTGTAATTTAATATAAAATTGCTTTTTTTTTTTTAGAACGCCACTTGTGATCACGTGATTAATTTGCTTTATTAGATTTCTTCTTTTTTATTATAATAGAGATATGATAATATAGATTTTGGGTTTGTATCAATTTCAAAAAACTTAAAATTGAATCCGAAATCTAAAATATTTAACTTTTATTAAAAGTACATTTTAATTGTACAAAGGCCACCAATGCCTTAAAGGTATATATGAAAACTAATTCAATAAAAATCTCATTTATATAATAGTGGTGAAAATAATTATTGAGTTACACTTCCGACGTGTGATATAAATTAGCTGAAATATAACACATAGTAGAAAAAAAATAAAATAAAATGTTTTAAATAACAAAATATCATAATGAATTAATTAATACTTATGTTTTAATATATAATTTAATATACAAATTCTTACGTGTTGTTTCGTTGGAGCGTCACTTGTCAACACGTGGTTAATTCACTTTATTATATTTATCCTTTTATTATAATAAACATAAAGATATTAGAATATTGATTTTGGATTTGTATCAATTTTAAAATTGATTCCAAAATATAAAATATTTTTAACTTTTACTAAAACCTATAGCAGCAAATACCTTTTAATTGTATAAAGGCACCAATGCCTTAAAGGCAAATATGAAAACTAATTCAATAAAAATCTCATTTATATAATGCGGAAAAAATAATTAGTAAGTTACACTTTCGATGTGGGATAACAATTAGTTGAAATATAACATATAGTAAAAAATAATAATAATATACTTTAACTACCAAAATAATCTAATTTTTAATTATTTTATTTGTATTGAGTTAATTTGATTTTTAAGAATGAATTGATTTGATTTTTAAGATGATATGATTGTGATTATAAAATAATTTACTTATTCACATTTTAATTTAAAAATTTTTTTATAAAACATGTTTAGTTGAACTTCTTATTTTAAGAATATGATAAGTAAATTTTAAGTTTAACCAAACTTATACTATTATATATATATATATATATATATATATATTTGAATGAAAAAATATCATAATTAATTAATACTTATGTATTAACATGTAATTTAATATAAAAATGTCTACGTGTTATTTTTTTTATAGCGCCACTTGTCAACATATAGTTAATTCGTTTGGTTAAATTTCTCATTTGATTATAATAGATAATAGATATTATTATTTTATTATAATAGAGAATAGATATATTATATTGATCTTGAGTTTGTATCATATTTAAAAACTTAAAATTGAATAAAAAACTCTGAAATATTTTAAATTTTTATTAAAACCTATAGCGGCATGTACCTTTTAATTATACAAAGGGCATCAATGCCTTAAAGATCGATATGAAAACTAATTAAATAAAAATCTCATTTATATAAGAGTAACGAAAATAATTAGTGATGTATGCTTCCGACTTGGGATAACAATTAGTTGAAATATAAAATATAATAAGGAGAAAATAGATATTTTAGATGACAAAATAATCTAATGAATTAATTAATACTTATATTTTAATATGTAATTTAATATAAAATTGCTTACGTATTGTATTTTCATAACGTCATTTGTCATCACGTGGTTAATTTGCTTGATTAGGTTTTTTCATTTATAAAAATAAATGCAAAGAATATAGATGAGATAAAGAAGCTTCTTATTTATTTTCTTTGTTTTGAATTGATTCGACTTTTAAAAATGATTTGATTTGATTTTTGAGATGCTATGATTGCAATTAGAAAATATTTTATTTATTCATATTTTAAATTTAATAAAAAAAATTATAAAACATGTTTAATTGAACTTTTTCTATTAAAAAGAGGGTAAGTAAATTTTAACTTTAATCAAACATATACTATTATATATATATATAATTATATATATTGAAAAAAAAAATCTATTATTATTATATATAATAATATAATGATAATATAGATTTTGGATAAATATCAATTTTAAAATTTTAAATTTGAATATAAAAAATGAAAAAATATAAACTCATATTTAAACCTCTAGTGGCAAGTCGCTCTATTTAATTTATAAAGAGCACCAATGTCTTTAAGGTCGATGTGAAAACTAATTAAACAAAATTCTCTTTATACAGTGGTGGAAAAAATAATCAGTGAATTATATTTCTGATGTGGTATAACAGTTAGTGTAAATATAAAATTGAATATTAGAATTTATTACAAAATCTGTGAAAAATGTGGAAATATATTAAAATGTCGAAATAACTAATTAGTTTATTAAAATTAAAGACTAAAAAAGTAATTTTATAAAAATATGTCGTGTTGCATTTTTACGATGCCACTTGTCAGCACGTGATTAATTGACTTTGTTAATTTCCTCCTTTTATTATAATAAAGATTTTAAAAACTACATTTTAATTAATTTAATTTTAATAAAAAAATTCAAATAAAAATATTTTTGTTTTTATTTTTCATATACAATTTTACAAACAATTAATTTCAATTATATTATTTTAGGATAGTGGATGATTTTTTCTGGAACCGCTCCAGAATTGGAAACCAGATTGAAATTGGTAACGAAACCAAATTGGAATCGATACACGTTATAAGTACTAACGGGTACTAATTTCTCGAAAATAAGAAACCGATAATTCAGTACGGTATCGGTTCCTTCAAGAAACCGGCACCAAAATCGGTTCCGCTCAATCCTAATTAATTCTAATAAAACTATTTTTGTTTAATTAAATAATATATTTTAATTATGTTAATTGTAGTTACAAAAATTAAAATAATAAAAAAATAATAATTTTTTTTAATTTTATTTAAATATTTGAAATTATTTTTAAAAAAAATATTAAAACTAACATAAAGTTGAAATTTATTATTTGCAGAATATACCATGAACATTTTTTACTTAAAATTTATATCAAAATTAATTAATCAAAATATATTTAAAAAAAAAAAACCAACCAAACATACTTTGATCTCAGTGCTACATTATTAAAAAACTCGGTATACTCATTAACAAAAATTATCAAAACTCACATTTTAAGTGCCAATTCCCAAAACCTCAACTATCTCCTTCGCAATTTTCCGGTCCACAAACTCAAACAACAGTAGACAATCAAGAAAACTTCATCAAACACTCTACTCAACAACCTCAAAACAATCACTCTATAACTCACATTCCCACACAGTTGAAATGAATCTTGTAGATGGAATTTTCATTGACTGTTCAATGAATCACGCTATTGGTAATGGACCTGCTTATTGGAATTCCTTAAAACCTTAAAACCTTATTCAGAGATATTTCAATCTCAATCACTGAAGTGACATATTCGATTACAACAATATCCTGCACTTTTATTTTAAATATCATATTTGACTGTTGAAAAACCATAACATAAGCAGTGACATCAATTACATTCCACACGATCACAATATCTATAAATAGCATACATAGCTCAATACAATTGACAAAAAGCAAAATATACAAAAGTTACAAAAATGGAAGACAAAGTGGTGTTGCTGGATTTGTGGGCAAGTTCATTTGCAATGAGAGTGAAAATTGCATTAGCTGAGAAAGGCATAGAATACGAGAGCATTCAACAGAACCTGTTTTACAAAAGTCCTGCTCTACTGGAAATGAATCCAATTCATAAAAAAGTACCAATTCTTATTCATAATGGAAAACCAATTTGTGAATCACTAAATATTGTTGAGTACATTGATGAGGTTTGGCATCACGAATCTCTTCTGCTTCCTTCTGATCCTTATCAAAAATCTGAAGCCAGGTTCTGGGCCGATTATGTTGATAAAAAGGTTAAATACAAAATTTACAATCTGTCTTCAATATATATTTAAAATTTTTTATCAAATTTTAACTGATGTATTGAAATTTTATCAAAGGCGTATAGTACAGGAAGAACGGTATGGTCAGGAAAAGGAGAGGAGCAAGAGGAAGCAAAAAAGGAGTTCATAGAATTTTTGAAGACAATGGAAGGAGAGCTTGGAAAGAAGCGTTTCTTTGGTGGAGACAACATTGGTTTTGTAGATGTTGCTTTGGTTCCCTTTACAAGCTGGTTTTACACTTTTGAAAAATTTGGAAATTTTAGTATTGAAGCTGGGTGTCCAAAGTTGATTGGTTGGGCCAAACGATGCTTGGAGATTGAGAGTGTGGCCAAGTCACTTCCTCAACACGAGGAAATATACGAATATGCTTTGGGGCTCAAGAGAAAGTTGAAAACTGTGGAATGATTGAGGAAGATGATCACAAGAGCCTCTCATTATATGTTTAGAATCAATTTAGCACATGCTAGAATATTATGTTCATGACATTGTATCTTATTTAGTCCATATACCCGGAAGTCAAAATCAAAGTTTCCAAATCCTATACCAAGGTAGATGGGGTAAGTCACATAACGCTCCAAAGCTCCAACCTCTAATCCTCAATTAGAATTGGGACTGTCACTAAACAGGCCTACCATGTGCTTGATAAAGCAAGCAATGAGAAACTGGAGACAGAAATCAGATTTGATAGAAAAGACTCTAAAAGAAAACTGAACCCAAAATAAATAAAACTCGCGATCTCAGGTAACAAACAAAAACACTTAAGGAAGAGAAATATCTTAAAAATAAGAAGAAATATAGCAACTTGTTCGAGGCCGTAAGCAAAATAAAGAATTTGAAAGGCACGGAGAATTGCTATACTGCTATTGCCAACCTTCAAGGCAAGTCACGTCACTATATTTGACGCCCTCGCTCTGCAAATTGGCTTTTTCATAATTAATTAAGACACAGCATACTCAACAACAACTAAACTGAGAATTGAAGCCGATGGAGATTGAGTTCTGGACGATGATTCTCTATGAACAGAGCAGCCCTCAGGTTTCTATTTATACGGAGTCAAAGAAAACCCTAGGTCTGACGTATTACCATTATACCCTCACAGGCCCAAAACCATTCGGCCCATATAATAAACAATGTTAATCAAAACCCTAGAGCAGCGCTCTCTTTCTCATATAAATATAACTCGTATTTGAGGCGAGGCAAAGCGGCACAGGTGTTTTGTTGAGTCTTTTTTTCTTTTTGTGTTTGTGTTTTGGGTGTTGGTAATTTATGAATCTGTGTACAATAAGCCGATGCTCTGAAAATTTGATGAAGGAAGCATGGTAGTGTGCACAGAAATGGATTTGGTCTGCATGTCTGCTCCCGATGACTCCTGATTTGGGGGCCTGGTTTATGACCTATATTCCAATTTTACGGTTTGTCTTTCAATTGTATCATTGAATGTCTTACATTCTGGATTCATTGGTTTCGACATTATGTCGTGTTATTCGATGGTCGGATTAACAGGCTTTTGTCTTTACTAGGAGAATGATTGAAGTGATTGTGTTTTTTTATTTCTTTTTGCAGCCTTATAAATTCACTATTGTATATTTACAATGCTGCTTTAAGAATGGAAATATGCGCGTCACCGCACCGTTGGGCTATGGAAGGCTTTGTTAATTTGTTGTTGTAGTTCAAAAGTAATGTCTTTAAGTTGGTCTTCTTTGTCTTTTAAGTGGAGATTTACGTTTTTGGTTCGGTCTTTTTCTTGCTAATGAATTGTTACGGTGAAAGGCCGTACATCTTCGGAAAGGACTGAAGTGATAGTTTAGGTATGAGATTACCACGAGATTTAGTTCATTTGCTACAACTATGAAGAATCCTTTGGAATGATTACTACCACACTCAAGACAAACTTCTATATTAATATTTGGAATAATATATATAATTTCAGAAAATTATTTAAAGTGACATAAGATGTTCTTGAAGAGTTTCGAGTCAAATGAAATTTTAAAATATATAAATATTTATATTAAAATTGTATTAATTTAAGATCTAAATATTCTTTGTTTTTAAACTTGTTTTTGTCTTATTACAATTTATAAGTTTTTAAAATTATGTAACTTGTTATTATTTAAAAATAATCATCAAATATCAGTGTTTTCATATTAAATATAAATTGGTAATTAGGGATGAATATCACCGCAAAGTATATGACTAATCATATGAATTGGTGGAAGTTATGGTATAAGACGCAAATTTATTTTTTTTTTCAAATTATTCTATTTATTTTAAGATATAGTCATAAAATTGATGAAATTTATGCGATTTGGTGGAAACTGATGGAGGAACAACGGGACACTAAAATAATTATTACATTATATTAAAAGTTTGGGTTAAAAATAAAATTAATATCATTAAAAGATAAATTTTAATATTAAATTTCTTAAAATTCATGAAGGCAAATTATTACCAGAAATTGAAATTGAGCAATGATTTTTCTATTTCTCAATTTGTACATATTAAATTTTTAGGGCATTGGTAAATACCGCACCCTATCACTTCATAATTTTATCTTTATTAAGTTTTTTAATTTAAAAATATTTAATTTAAAAATAATATTTAAAAAATTATTATTATTTTAAAATTTTAGAAATAAGAGGATAAAAACCCTAAAAAGTCTGTATTATATTCGACTCTATTTATATATAAATAACTAAGAACTTTGTTTCAAAACAAGCTTTCTTATTAAACTACAGTAATATATAAACATTTCAACAGCTCCAGTCGAACTTCAAAATTAAGTCTTAAAGATTCATATAAAGTCTTTTTAAATCAAATCACTGACTCTTTAATTTATAAATCAATCAAACTCATATATAATATAGTGAATTACTAATAATATAAAATTTAAATATAAATTGATTTAGGACATTTATAAATTAAAATATTAATTAATTAAGAGAAAGGATAAATATAAATTGAATTAAGACATTTTAAATTAAAATATTAATTAATTAAAAATATATTAATTAATTAAAATAAGGATAAAATTGAAAAAAGTGCGATATTTACTAAATTAGGGTGCGGTATTTACCGAATTTGAATTTTTAAGAATAAATCAAAAAACATTTTATTTTATTTGATGAAAGGTCAAAAATTACTTTCGAAGTAACATTAAAATAATGTTTTTTTTTTTCAAATTTTTAAGTTTGGGGTGTCCAAAGCTATACCGGGACACCAACCTAGTTCATATTGCCACTTAAATTAAAACGGAGTAAATTTAATCCATTTGAGTGGCAAGTGTTAAATTGGAATATATATATATATATAAATATATATATTTCTTTTTATTTTAATTTTAAACTTTCCATTTAATTTATATAGGATTTTTTTATAGGCTACTTTTGTAAAGTTTGCAAAACTAAAGTTTGATTTTCACTCCATAGACCGTTTATAGACTGTGACAGTAATTCACAGAATAGTATAAAACTAATATTTTAAAAATCTATTTTTTTTTTGTGTTTTTTTTAATGTTTTTCAAAACAGGTTTATAATTGTATTTTTAACTTTAAAAAGCTCATTTGAAAGAATTTTCACTAAAAATTATATTTTATACTACATTAGATATGTATTTAATATTTTGTTAATAATTATTGAATTTATATATTAAATAATAACAATATGAATTATATTATTTGAAATATTAAATAATATCTTTAATTTAATTATAATATTTATTTTTTAATATTATTTTTTAAATAATATTAAAAGAATAAAAACGAAGATTATTTTGTAACTTTAAATTTAACTCCTACAAGTATTTAAATATAAATAAATACATAAATACGAAGCTATATTAGAAAATTAAAAAAATAAATAACCATAAATAACATAAAAAAAAGAAAAAAAATAATAAGACAATTAAGTACATGTAATTTAGAATTCTGGACAGTAGTAATCATCTTCTTCAATACCATCCAAAATTTGGATGCTATATGGAGCTACCGTCATGTTGGTGTTCTTGAATCATTCGTTGTTGTTCTCCTTCAATATACTTACGATGTGCTGGATTTGTTATATATTTTAGATTTGTGAACAAAATCTTGTCCTCATGCATCTGTTCTTTGAATTGTAATTTTTTGGTTTGAAGGTCATTGTGTTGTTAAAGTAACACTTTTGAAAGTCTAATGTACTTTCTTCAAACTTTTTTTTTTTAAAATTGTCGATTTTCCTCTTGCAAGGTTTTTATAAACGGGTTATCTTCATTCTTTTATTTTTTCTTCATTTTTTCTTTGTTTCTACCGGTAGGTCTGAATCAACACCACGATTCGTTTGTTCCATATTATTAAATGCTTCATTTAAATTAAGATGGAATGAAGACATACCTTGAGAATGATTAGTAGTACTATTTGTTTGTGATGCATCTTATTTACTAGTTCGCTTTCGACCACTTAGACTTCGATTACTATCGACTTCCATATACTTCTTTAGTTGTTATAAATTTTAATGTGATTATCTAGTTGATAACTTACATAAAATAATAAAAAATAGAAAGATTCATTAATTAAATTTTAAGTAATTATAATTTGACCCTTACTTCAAAATGTAAATGAAAATGGATTAAAGTTCAAAAAAATTTTATGAGAGCATATTCTCATAAGATGTTTTATTCCCACTTCAAAATGCAAATGCAAATAGAGCAGGGTTGGAGTTGGTCTAAAATAAAAATCCTTATTGTTGATTTCACTTCTTGAATCTATTGTTGATAGATATGTGGAGTGTTTGAATAAAAAGATTCATCCCATATTGCTTGGACAAGTCATGACAATCTTGTATATATATATATGGGAACTCATTTAATGGGTTTTGAATGGATAGCCAAGGCTATAGTCCACCTTAAATTAATATATTAATGTCAAAGATTTGGGCTTGGGCTCTTAAATAAATATAAGATTTAAATTTTGTGTGGATTAATCTAATAAATTAATTTTGAATTTAAATTAATGAGTTGTGTAGGTTAATGAATCAACCGGTTGGATTCTGACAGAGTAAGATTGTAAAATAACTGTTAGTTACACTTAATCTGAAACTCTTCTTCTTCTAAACAACAGAACATTGCCTCAAATTTTAAAATTGCTCTTTCCTAGACTTTTGTTGATGTTGCTTCATCACAAAGATACGCAGTTGTATCCTGAGATAGATACCCGTCGTTGAACTTCTTAACAACCAAAGTGAAGTGGGAAAATTCTGTTTAAGGACATTGCTTCTACAGCAAGCCTCTGCAGATTTGTTTTTATAAAAACAGAGTATTTGTGTTTAGTCTTATTTACTTCATGTCGTTCTTACATACATATTTTCCAACATCTATACTACTCGTAAGTAACTCTTTTTGACCTTTAACTTCTCTTCATGCTTCCCTCATCCTCCTCTTTTCTAATGGATTATTTTCTCCTACCTTATCACAGACTTGTGTAACTTTAAAATTTATCTCATTCCTATATGTTATATAGTTGACCCATTTTCGTTATTTTTTCTTTGATCTTACTGCAACCTTTCTTTTCAGTTCATCAGCTCTACCATATCTAATTGGTGTAAGAGGTTTGGTAAGCAACTGATTGGGATGTTGAGCTCGAGTTTACCACATTATGTCTCGGATATGGTAATTGACGCCTTCAACTTGGGAGAAAAAACTTAGACTATTAATTTTATCAAATGCGGATCCGATTAATTTTATTATCCTTAAAACACATCTTTTTCTATTAAACAGTAAACTTTCAAAGATTTTTTCTTTCTATTCAACACCAAAATTTTCGCAATAAAATTTAAATGGGATAGTCAAATTTTTAAAACATGGTAAAATTCACGAGGTTATAAGGGATTTCACCATTAATATTTTTTATACAAATGTCCACACATGGACCATTTTTAATCAATTTTGCTTTTCTATTGAATTTTTCATTACACATAGGTGGAGAATTGTTAATCAGTTTTGCTTTCCTATTTGTTGTAAATAATCTGGAAGGTGGCTTTTCACCTCTAATAACACATGTCATGCATACAATATATGTCACATTGCATTGTGACGCGTGTCCACCATAATCATTATATATATATAACAATTTGAGAAATAAGATTATACAGATACATTTGTTTTCCTTCGCATCTCTGCTTTGCTTATCTTTCTCTTATTCAATTGAATGGTTTATTTTCTTCTACCCCACTTCTATTTTCTTTTTCTAACACTATTCTTTTTCTAACACTATTCAATTTTTTTTTTTTTTTACCATATTATTTGCTATAACAAACTCTCACTCCAACTAACAAGATTTACATCAAAATTATGAGGTTTTGGACCCATCTCTAATTTGTTTCAATTTGATTAAATTGTTTTCTTATTAAATTTTTTTTCTAATTTCAAATAATATTAAATCTCTAATATATTTCTATTTACTAATTAAATTATTCTCTCTTCTACCCACCAAATATATGCCGTTCTTATTTCACTTACTAAAAAAAATGGACAAATCTAATACTAAAGTAACAATCTTATTTGAAGCTCAAGTCAAGCATTAAAGTTCCCATACAATTTTTACACATACACATCATCACATATAACAATAAAGATCCAATTTCCCAACATTTTCAATTCCATCACAAATTTTCCAGTCCCACAACAAAACGACCAAAAAAAACCCTTAAAACGACCTCGGCTTAGCAACTATAGTCGAATGCTTCAAAATATGCAAGCTAAACTGTCCACCTTTCTCAGTAGTGTCGAGCTTCGACTGTCCAGGCGGAGGCAACAGTTCAAAATTCTGCACCAATCGGCCTATAGTTATTCCAAGGATAGGCAATGCCAGGATAATCCCAGGACAACTCCTACGCCCGACCCCGAACGGAAGATAACGGAAATCATTTCCATTCGCTTCCACCTTCGATTCCTCTTCCAAGAACCTCTCCGGCCTGAATTCCTCGGGATTCTTCCAATTCGCGGGATTGTTAGCCAACCACCAGGCGTTGACTAGGATTTTGCTCTCGGCTGGGATATCGTATCCCCCGAGTTTGGCCTCGTGGAGGTTCATGTGAGGGACAAGGAGTGGAATAGCCATCCGGAGGCGAAGTGTCTCCTTGATCACAGCGTTTAGGTATGGGAGTTTATGCATGTCGGGTTCGGTGATTGGGACACCGTGTCCTAGGACTGTGTCAAGCTCATTCCTTAGCTTTGTTTGAACCTCGGGATGGTTTACAAGCTCCGCTATCCCCCATTCGATGGACCATAGTGTTGTCTCAATAGCTGCCACAAATCAATACATCAATTAGTAATCAATTCTATCTACGTCAATGTATTATTCACCATATGTTTTTAATGCCAATTTGGATTTGAATAATATTGTTTTCAATTTTGGTCTTTTAAATTCATCTAACGTGGCCCGGTCGGCCATTTTCGGAAATTTGAATTATTTTATTATAAAAATATTAATTCCTTGTATCAAGGATATTCCATGTGGCTCTTTGATTTGGTCATCCATAAGGTGACGTTACAAGACTGGATCAAACTCAATTCAACTTGGATGATGAAATATGACCGTCCATCCATATTATATTATATTATATATATATATATATATTATAAAGTGGGTAGGAAGGGAGTTAGGTGGAGGAGAAAAGTAGGGTTAGGAATTGGTAAATCTAGATCACCAACCTCTAACATTTAAGTGATATTTTTCTAATACCTAACACGATCCACTATGAAGTCCATACCTACTTTATTTATATATTTTGTGAACCTAATCATGATAGCAATTGTCAACCTATCACGAAAAGCTTGAGCTTCAATTGAATGAAAAACAATTTTATAACCATTTAGTGCCAACAAAAACGGCTGGACTTCTAGCTTCTTCTTTACTTCTAAGATTGTAATAACAGATATTTTAGATCTATATTTGTCAACTAGTTCGTTTGTCTTGTCAAATTTGGCCCATACCTTATTAAATTAATTCGATTCAAAGACTAAAATGACCATGGTTAAATTGTGAACAATGAAGGTTAAAAAGTAAACAGCAGGGGTAAAAGAGTAAAACTTACCGGCAACGTTGATATTCTCAACGATGTAAAGAACGTTGTCCTCGTTAATCTCTCCCTTGTTCTGTGCATCCAAAATGTGATCGATTGCACATTTCAATTCTCCATTGTTCATGCTCTTTGTGCTTGCGAGTTTCCTGTATATCACCAAATTTAAATTCAATTAATTTTTTTTTTTAAAATTAATTTAATTGTAAATATAAGAAACAAGACATACTTCCTCTCGTCAACGAAATAATCTTTAAAGAGCTGCAATCTGGTGTCTTTAACTTGTTTGCAAATCTTCAAGTAACCTCTCAAAAATGGTCTCAAAATTGGAATAAAATCACCATAATTATACTCAAAGCTTTGTGCGAGTCTACTTCTTTCACCATTCAAAGCCTTCAATCTATTGAACAAGGGATCGTCCTCACTCTCAAATCTTCTATCGAACATAATCCTGTACATGTTGTTGTACATCATAAGCTGCAACCTCCTACGTAGCACGATCCCATTGGTCGCCGCCTCCGGATTCTTCTTCACATCTTCAACAACTTTTGCCGCCTCATCTTCCCATCCGTATCTGTTTCAATTCAAGGCAAAATAATAACAACTATTAGTTTTTAATTTCTTTTTTCCATAAATAAAACAATTAATTTATTACCTGTATTGTTGAACGACTTTGTTAGTGAAAAACGGTACGGTCATGATCCGTCTCATTTTTCTCCAGTGTTCACCGTAGACAGTGAAGACCATATCCTGACCCTTTCCGGTGAAGATATCGAAAACGACGTTACGTGTCCGGGAGCCGAACTCGACGCCTTGCGTGTGGAGGACGTCTTTGGCTAAATCCGGCGAGGAAACGACGACGAGATTCCTCTGCCCCATACGGAGGAGGAAAATGTCGCCGAATTTCTTGGCGAGATCGGTGAGATTGCGGTGGTTTAAGTCGTCGCCGACTTGAAGCCAGTTGCCGAAGACGGGGACGGGGAGAGGTCCTGGTGGGAGCTTGAATTTCTTGCCGCGGAGTTTGGATACGACGACGGCCACCAGGATGGCGATGAAAAGACCCACTAGGGTCTTTTCTAAGAGGAGGAGATCCATTGATGACGTGGCGTGTTGTTGTAAGTGATGAAGTGTGTTGTGTTGGGTTGTTTTGTGTTATGTTGGGTTTGGGTGTTTATAAAGGAGGATGTGGATGGTTACGTGCGTTAGGTGGAGAATGTGGTGTGAGAGAGGAGTGGGTGTTGACGGCGTTAGATGTAACGGGAGGTGCACAGAGAAGTGTAGATATAAAGAAGTGGGACTCGTGGAGGGAGTAGGTGAGAGGGGGTTGGTGGAGAAAGAGAGAGACTGTTTTAATTTTTTTATTTTTATTTTATAATTTGTCAAAATTGGTAGCTTATTTAATTACATTACACTCGTATATATAAATATATTTTTATGAAAATATATATCATTATATTTATCTCTCCTCTTATTTGACAATTACAATTATAATAAAATTGATAATCTTGCGGATGTAAGAATTTAATTTTCATTTTAATAATTTTAATTGAGCAAGAAGCATAATAATGACAGTGGAGGATTGATTTTGGTAAAATAATAATTACTTTAGGTTGAAAATTTATACAAAATTGAAAATGATATGGGAATATAAATATAAGAGGGAGTAAAAGATAAAAGGATTATTTTATTAATATAAAAATAATTATTTAATAATTAAAATAATAATGAATATAGATATGTCCAAAATTTTGTTTTAAAATAAAATATTACATTTTCAATTTTTTTAAATATACAAATACCAATTTTTATATTTATTTTTAATTCACAAAATATATTTTGAACTATTTAATATAGATGTTTTTTCAAATTAATAAACTAGTAAAAATATTATTATTAAATTATTTAAAAAATGTATTTGTATTTAATAATTAAATTGAACCTATGTTTAATAAAAATTAAATTTATATAAAATAAATAAACACATTGATAATATATAAAATATAATTTTATTTATTATTTTGATAATAAAATACAAATAAATTCGACACATCATTTTAATAATGAAATTAGAATATTACTAAAATATGTTGAAATGCATGCTTAAGGGTAAAATGAGATTTTTTTATCTTTTATTTAGTTACATTGTATAAAAAAATTAATGAAGGTGGATAGTTTCTCTTGAAGTAACTTCATGTTCAGAATAAATTTTTCATAAATAAATTTAATATTGGGAATCAGTTCTCTTCGTTAACATATTTTTCAAGTGTTCATTCATCTTCAATTATATTGTGCCTGATTATGCATGCAGATATTATATCATACAATACTTTTATACTCCAAAAATGACATGACCTTTTCATTATTGCAAAATGTGCCTATAAAATTTCAAATGCACATTTTACATTCTTTCCACAAGCTTTCTACTTCATTACAATAATTTCTTTTTGAGACTCTGAGGATTATAAATTGTTTGAACAAGAGCTGACTATTTTAGATATATATCATCAGCTAAAATAATAACCAGTACTATATATTTTCCCTTGAAATGTGTAATGAGCTTCTGGAACTTTTATGTGCAATGAGGTCTACAAACAAATGAAATGATTCTGTTAGGATTATAACGAAAACTTCGGATATACTTTGATATCTAGAATTGACTTTGTAATTTGAAAAATACTCGAAGACTGTTTTGGAAGTATCAAGTTGATTAGGAACTAAAGTCGATTCTAATTAGGAAAAAGATCATTGGGAATATTAAATAGTAAAAAGGTTTTCTTAATGGTTTTAGGATTACTTTGTAACCTAGTGCGATAAATATGATGTTTGTATCTATTATTACATAACTTTGTGTCTTATTTTCTATCTCTATTTTCTTATTTTATGTATGTTTATTTTACTTTGTTGTTACCAATACTCGTTTCCAATGCAATAGATTACATATTTTTTTAACAAGTGGTATTAAAGCTAGTCGAGTTTTCCCAACAGATTCCAATATATTTATATCATTATTTGATCCTAACAAACTAAAATTTAAATCACATATCAATAAATCATAATCTACCATAACTTCTAAAATAGTGGTTGGAGTTTTACTCCATTACTATATTG
Source organism: Cardiospermum halicacabum (assembly GCA_031304145.1). Lineage (NCBI taxonomy): Eukaryota > Viridiplantae > Streptophyta > Magnoliopsida > Sapindales > Sapindaceae > Cardiospermum > Cardiospermum halicacabum. The sequence continues at coordinate 28,452,793 of CM062391.1, read as the reverse complement.
GCCTGACCAATCTGTGGGACAATTCTTTCATTCTTAGTGATACAGTTAAGGCTTCCTAGCATTTTAGGAAAGTCTCGTCGCTTATGTATATGAAAAAATGTTGCCATTAGGGGTGAGAGTGGGCCAGACCATGCCGGACTTTTAGTTAAACAGGCTCGACTTGTATTTGAATATTCGGTCTGAGCTTGGCTAACAAGCCTATTACAGGCTTGTATTATATGCCTAGAATGACCTTTTTAAAGGCTTGTTAGGCCTGAAAGTTTATATAAAAGTCTGTTAACAACTATTTATATTTATAAATAAGGTGTTGACCTTTATATTTATAAACAAACTATTGGATTTTAAATTTATGAACAAACTTGCCAATAGATTTAATAAATAAAAATACATATAAATAATATATGAGCTGGCCTATTAAGTTTTGAAGATTTTTACTATAGTCTGAGTCTGACCTATTTAATTAAATAGACTTTTGAAAAAGTTTGAATCTAGCCCATTTATTGAATAAGCCAAGCCAGACCAGGTTATAAGGTCAGGCCAGGTCGTAGGCCCCTAAAAGACTGTTATTCCCATATTTATCGGTCATTATGGGTGATCTTAGGTAACACTCTCCAAGAATTTTCACTTCATCATTACAAAATATTTTCATAATTTCAACAAACGTAGACTCTCCTATTTTTATGTATTAATCGCTTGAATCTGTGGATACACCATATTTCAACATTTTAAAAACAATTATAATCTATTATAGGCTTGTGAATCCAACTCTACCGAGACCATTTGTTAGTTGTCTAGAGTAGATATCCTGTTGTTCAAAGGTGCTAACAATATTACGGAATAATCTTCGAACCATTTGATATCGCCTATGGAACATCTTGACATTGTATAATGAATTTTCCTCTAAGCGATCATTCTGTAAATTATGTCCAACTTCTTCTCCTCCATGATTAATAACTCAATGACCTAAAATATAGTCTCCATGCCTTCAAAAATTATCTTTGAACCGATTTTTCCAATACCTCATGATGAGATTATTATTAGTTTGAATTTGTAACAAGACCATTTATTGATCTTGACGTTGAGAATTTTGATTTTATATAGCTAAATTAATATCAAATTCCTCTTTAAAATTTGAGGATGGATATTGAGATCAAGAAGAAGACATAGTAAGGATGTAACCAATTTGTTTTAGTTGATACAATTTTCGAAGGTATAGACTTTTGATTTTTATTAACCTAAAAACTTGACAACGATAAGACAATCTATTTAAGTTAATAAATAAAGTAGTCTGGTTGGCAATTATTTAATACACCATTATTAAAAATTAATTAAATTTATCAACACGAATGTTTAAGATAATTAATATCAATTGGTGGATAGATGAAGATTAATGCAAAATGTTACAAGAGGAAGAATCTATACTTACTAGGGTGGTAGGTTGGCATCTACCTAATATTTTTTATATTGAATTACTAATAACTTAGTAGATATTATTGTCAATTATTACTAGAGGGAAAATATATGCATGGAATGGTGGTAGGTTGATACCTAGTTAAAATTTTTATTACTAAATTAATACTAATTAACTTATTTGAGGTCATGACATTAATAAGTTGTAAGAACACAGTTAGGCCACGTTTGGTTTGGTGTGTAGAGTGTAAAGTAATACCATATATAATGAATACTATGCTTGGTAACTTTTGTAAATAATAATAATAATAATAATAATAATAATAATACACGTATAATTATATCTATGAGATATAATTGTAAGAGATTTTAATAGTTAAAATAAACTCACATCTTCCTTTGAATTTTTTTATACACATTTTTTATTTAAAAAATTAACTATTTCAAATTTAAGATTTCCATAAGGGAGAATTTATTAAAATTTTCACTTTTCTCTTATTGAATTTCAAGCTATTTATTTTTCTTTTTCAAAGCCGAAACCTATTTTTTTTTAACTTCTACTTAATAAATTGAAACTAAAATTAGGTTTCTTTTATTTTCTAGTATCAAGATAGATGTCCAATTCATGTCACAATAAACTACTTGTTGAAAATTCTATTTTGATAGATAGAATAAGCCAAAATTTTAAGAACCTTTTAAATGCTTCAAAACATATATCATTGGCTTTCAATGGTCATCACAAGAGTTACTCAAAAACTAAATTGATTGTTGTACAACATGAATGATATTTGGTTTTGAAAAAACAAGATATATGTCAAAGTATCTATAAAAGCAGTTAACTTTATTCTCATTGGAAGATGTGTTGAGCATAGTTTGCTGATTTTAACCTTACATCATAAATAATATGGGAGAATATAACCCTGGGTACCTAAAGTTGTATAAAATTTTCACTTAGGTACTCCAACTTTTCGAGGTTTTATATTGGTACTCCAATTTGCAAATTAGATTTATATATAGGTACTCAAACTTTACGATATTTCATATAGGTACTCCAATTTGCAAATTAGATCCTTATATAGGTACTCCATCTTTGTGAGGTTTCATATAGGTACTCCAATCTTTTAGCGCCACGTCATCCCGAGGATCTAAATGACCTATAATTTGCAAGTTGAAGTACCTATATGAAACCTCGAAAAGTTGGAGTACCTAAGTGAAAATTTTGCACAATTTTAGGTACCCAAAATTACATTATCCCTAAATAAGATCCCTTACAAAGTTCTTTTGAGAAAAAAAATATCCTGAAGGAGAGAGATCTAGCAATTTCCAATCCCAAGAAATATTTTTTTTTTGATCTGAAGTCTTTTAACAGTGAAAGCCTGATGAAGAAAGTCTTTTACTTGAGTACTGGCATCTTTAGAAGAACCTATTATCAACAAATCATATACATACACCAATAATGTAATGAAAATCAATGTTAAGCTTTTTTATGAACAAGTAACAATCATTCTTAGATGGTTGAAAATATATCTGCATAGTGTTAGGATTTTGACAAAAATTCGAGTATATTCTAGTATCCATAATTGGTTGGTAATTTGGAAAAGACTCGAAGACTGTTTTGGAAGTGTCATATTTGATTAGGAATAGTATTTCCTAAGGTGGATTCTAATTAGGAAATAGATCTCGGAGAATCCTAAATAGGAAAAGGTTTTCTTAATGGTTTAGGATTACTTTGTGACTAAGTAACCTAATGCTATAAATATGGTGCTTGTATATATTATTAGATATCCTGAGAGAACAATGTAGATTTAGTTGGTTAGATTTGGGAGGTGCCCAATTGGGACCTGGGAACCATGGAGACCATGGAGATCTTGAGTTCTAGGATCAAGTCTTGTTATCCTGTGAGAGCCATATTGGGAGAGCTTGTGTGTGAGAATGTAACCAATGTAATTGGATTGGGGAGTGAGAGAGTGGTATTCTGGTTGTAACTGTTGCTTTATTGTTACATAGTGAATTAGTCTCTCGTCGTCCTGACGACCGTGGTTTTTTCCCGTTTTGGGTTTCCACGTAAAAACCTTGTGTCTTATATCTCTCTCTATTTTTTACCTTGTGTATGTTGTTTTAATTTATGGTTACCAATACTCGTCTCCGCTGCAATGAATCACCGATCTGTTCAACAAGTAGTATCAGAGCTAGTCGTGTTTTCCCAACAACTGGTATCAGAGCCCTTGGTTTGTGAGCTAGCGCTGGTGTGGTCCGTGAGTTTTGGTTTGGTCAAAGTAAACATGGGTTAAGGTAAGATGAAAGCGAAAGGTTTTGAAGGATGGGTAAATCTCCCGGAGTCTCTAGAACTTCTGAAAAATATAGATTTGGTTTCTCTGGTCGAGTTTGGAGCTGATTGCGTGAGAAAAAAAAGTTAGAGCAAAAAAAAATCCGCAAGTGTTGTCAAGATCTAGTCTGCGATAATCGTAGAGATGAAAAAGCTTCGGCGGTATTTCTCGAGCGACGGCAGTGGTGATCTATGACATGTATGATTGTGGTGGTAAGGTAGCTTTGAAACTTTTGTGTTTCTCTGTTAACGCAAGTAAAGATCAAAAGATATGGTCAAAGATCCAAGTCTAGTCAAATAGTCAAAATAAAATTGAGGGTTTGACTAGTGGTGTTTTGGGATTTTTGTGGGTTGAAAATTTTGATCGATTGGCTGGTGAACTCGAATAAGGAAGGACTGTGAGGAGCGGTTCGGCAAAGGCTCCGAGTGTACATTGGGATAGGAATCCTTATGACATATTTTGAACCACCAAGGTTGTCATGATAAAGGATGGAATAATTCTAGCGTGTCCACAATTTGCACGGGCGTCTGGTCAGCATGGATGTGGGTGTGGTGGAAAGGATGTCGATGACTGAGGAGTTTTCTGAAAGCTGATTAAGGAAGCTGCACCATGGCTTATTCAGCAAGTGTTTCGATATGTGCCGAGAAAAGAAAATCTTAGGTTGATGGTTCCTAAGTGGTTTGTCTTGGGATGGATCGTACCTGAGTGGGTATACTTTCATGGTGGGGTATGATGACTCTGGTTTGAGTTGTGGTCGTCAGAAAGGGACAAAGGGAATTTTCGTCAAGGGGTGGTTTGTTAGGATTTTGACGAAAATTCGGGTATATTCTGGTATCCATAATTGGTTGGTAATTTGGAAAAGACTCGAAGACTATTTTGGAAGTGTCATATTTGATTAGGAATAGTATTTCCTAAGGTGGATTCTAATTAGGAAATAGATCTCGGAGAATCCTAAATAGGAAAAGGTTTTCTTAATGGTTTAGGATTACTTTGTGACTAAGTAACATAATGCTATAAATATGGTGCTTGTATATATTATTAGATAATCCTGAGAGAACAATGTAGATCTAGTTGGTTAGATTTGGGAGGTGCCCAATTGGATCCTGGGAACCATGGAGACCATGGAGATCTTGAGTTCTAGGATCAAGTCTTGTTATCCTGTGAGAGCCATATTGGGAGAGGTTGTGTGTGAGACTGTAACCAATGTAATTGGATTGGGGAGTGAGAGAGTAGTATTCTAGTTGTAACTATTGCTTTATTGTTACATAGTGAATTAGTCTCTCGTCGTCCTGACGGCCGTGGTTTTTTCCCGTTTTGGGTTTCCACGTAAAAACCTTGTGTCTTATATCTCTCTCTATTTTTTACCTTGTGTATGTTGTTTTACTTTGTGGTTACCAATACTCGTCTCCGCTGCAATGGATCACCGATTTGTTCAACAAGTAGTATCAGAGCTAGTCGTGTTTTCCCAATACATAGTTCTACTGAAATCATCAACCAATGTAATAAAATAAATTTCCGCTTATTTTTCTATAATGTTGGTAAGATCCCCATAAATCATCGTGAAATAAGTCAAACCAATTTTTAGGTATAAAATCACGATATAGAAGGAGTTTTTAAGTTGTTTGGAATAAGGACATGCATTACAAAGTAATTTATGAAAGGAAGTAGAATAGCCCCTAAACCAGAAATTCCATCTTGGAGGGCTAATGTATAACATTACATAATATTGAAATCATACAACTAATATCAAAATTGTACTCTTAACTACTTCATTATAAGTTTATATTGCCACATTTTCAATAAAACAATAAACTTATAAAAGCTACATCCAATGAAAGACATTCTAATAGCAACAAAAACTTACCGGCTATCACGCTAATTTGAATAATTACGTGGATCCTCATCATTTAAAGGCTTGAAATTATTGTGAATCTTGCACATAGTCCTGACAATAATTTTACATTTCTTATCAAAACATACTAAATTAATATATTTCTGAAGGAAGAATAGAAAAATTTATAGATGAAACTAACGATTTACTATTTGAAAAAATAAGGATAAACAAGTGATGATGATGATGATAATAATAATAATAGTAATAAGGAAAAATTATAAAATATTAAATTTTCAAACTTTAACTTTAAGTAAATAAACCATTTAAACTTTATTTAAGTTTATGAACTTTTGAAAGTTTGAAATTTCAAAAATGAACCAAATTGACCATTATACCCTTAAAAATGCGCTTCACGGCATCACCAGCCTGTGAAGGCTTCACCAGCTTTAAATTAACTGGTGAAGCACGCTTCCCAGTCTGGTGATGCCATGAGCGCGTCTATAAGGGTATGTTCGTCAATTTGGTATATTTTTTAAATTTCAAACCTTCAAAAATTTAAAAATTTAAAAAAAGTATAAATGGTCTATTAACTTAATTTAAAGTTTGAAATGACTAAAAATGAAACCATCCCTAATAATAATACTAATAATAATAACATTACCATTATACCTGAGAATCAAAACCAAAATTGCGCAAATTAATTTAAATACAAAACAACACCCAATTTAAAAAATCAAAATTGTCCAATGTAATTTAAATACAAGCACCACACTCAATTTGAGAATCAAAATTGTCCAATTTGATTTAAATACAAGCACAACACCCAATTTGAGAATCAAAATTAAAATTACCCAATTTTATTTAAGTACAAGCACAACATCCAATTTGAAAATCAAAATCAAAATTGCCCAATTTAATTTAAGTACAAACACAACACAATATACGCATTAAAATGAGAAACAAAATATTCCTCCCATCATAATCAATATAAATTTTTTAAATTAAAATCTAACTTATTATCTTCTTCATCACACTAAAAGCATTGAAAATTTTACAACTATTAAAAAAAGAAGAAGATAAATATACAAATAAATACAAAGTTAATAGAAAGAAAACTTACTGAAGTTGATTGATTCTATGAAATCTCATCCAAATACATGAGTCTTCCATTTGCGAATTGTTATATTTGTATTTGACAGATGAGTAAGATGAACCCTAAGAGAGAGAAACATGAAACCAATAAAGAGAAGACATGAAAATTTCGTATTTTTCTATTTTCTTTTTAGTTTTTTTTTTTTAAATCAAATTTGAGTGATCCAAGTAAGTTTTGATGATATATTTACCTTTTAATTTACTTTATTAATTTAAAAATGGGTATTGTCAAATAAAGTCAAACTTTAATATATATATATATATATTAATATCCATATATTATTTCCTTTTTAATGTATGACACGGATTTTTAATTATATTATTATTTACTTTTATTTATATTTATATATAATATTATATTATATAGTGTTATTGATTTTTAGAAATCATGGAGCGGCTGATATTCCCTGTCTCCACCCTTCTACCGCCCTTGAGGTAGAATGTTTTACAAAAGGATGATGTTCATTAAAATAAATTAAATATGTCATAATATTTCATGTTTAACTATTAAATTCTTCATAAATTGGTAATATCTTCAATTTGAACTTCCAAACTTTTTACCTAAAACAACAATAAAATTCTTAAAAGTAAAGATAAAGGTAGAAGACTCTTTAGCTGTATATAAAAATCATCCACTACATAAAAGTTCTTTATTGATCTGTAAAAAGCTACAACTTTTCCTAAATCAAGATCTTACATATAACATGTAACACCTGTAAATATACATTTTAGATTTCATGGAGAAAAGTTTGTTTATATAACAAATAAAATTGAAATGACAGTGTGTGTAAAATATTCAAATATATTGTTGAGAACTAAGTTTATATTTAAGTTGACGTGTCTAACCTTTTGAAACTTTAAACTCAATTTATTTGGTAAATAAATTCAACAGGGGTGTGAAAGATTATATATTTTTTTAATGAAATAGTTTTACACTATCACACATATAACTTGCGGTTCTTTTAAATTATATTAGAAAATTATTACATGTACTTTCCATAATGTTACCGTATCTTATCGAAGTTATTGTATTATCACAATTACTTGATTACCTATATATTACTATTTAAATCATATTGTTATGCTATTTTTAGTATGAACTTCAACATTTTTAATTGGGAAATTTTTTTTATAGGCCATAAAAAGTTTACTATACAATTATAAGTCACTTTTCAAAAGTTTGCAAAACTAAAGTTTGATTTTCACTCCATAGGCCTTTCACAGACTGTGACTGTAATTCACAGACTGGGAGCGTAATTCACAGAATATGTGAATTGTAAAGTTTCAGGGGTATTTTGGAAAACTCGGCCTATACATAAAAACCTATTCATAATAATATTATAATGAAAAAAAAGTCATATACAATAATCATTTTATAATATATATATATATATATTTAAATTTATTATTATTTTAAAAAAATTGAATCATATATATAATCATAAAGGAATTTGAAAAGATGTTTTTTTTTAAAAAAAAATTATATATCTTAAAATATCTTATTATTCATTAATATAATGAATGGAACATGTCATATATTATTATTACTTTTAAATTGAATCATACATAAAATTTTAAGGGAACTGAAAAGATATCTTTTGTAGGGTGAAATTTAGTATACCAATACAAGTCCAAAGTTCAACCATCATATATTATAAGTAAAATTTATAATAAAACTAATTTATTTTTTCAAAAATATTTATATTATATAATAAAATTTATAAATATATACTATAATAAAAATATACTTAAAAAATATTATTTTTATTTAAATTTATTAATACTTGATGAAAAATATATTAATATCAAATTAATTATCAAATTAATATAATCATATATATATACATATATTAATAATTAAATACACTGTATTACATATTTCTTTATATAATAAACTAATATATATTATATAAATTCAAATTGTTAATTTATATTTTTATATATTTCATCCTATAATATAAATTAATATTTAGTATTTAATTAAAAAATAACCTCATTTTAATAACAAATTCACTAAAAAATATTATAATAAAATTAGATAATAAATCTAAATTATATAATTTTTTAAAATTTAAATTATTTAAAAAAATTAATTTATACTGCACATAAAAGTAAATCTTATATTAATTATTATTTTAAAATTTTAATAACAGCTCTGAGTCACGCAGATTTATTCTCTAGTGACATTAAAATTGGTAATTATTTTTTAAATTTTATTAAATTTTTATCAAATGAAGATTTTTTTATTTATTAATCAAAATACATTTATTGATTGGACCATGTGGGTGACTAGTAGTTAGTCACACACATATATATATATATATAATAATAATCCAGTTGGATTTATTTTTTTAAAGTAATAATAAACATATTGAGATACCAATATTGTATAAATTAAACACGATTTTTTTCAAAATTTAAAGTATTTTAATAATAAATTTTAACCATATTCATTAAAATAGATATCTGTATTTGTCCTCCAAAAATATTTAGGAAGAAACCTGTAACTTAATAAATTCATACATGCATCATTTCTTTTCAGAAATTGGTATTCTAATAACCATTTTTTATATTATAATGTACAAATGGAAGTACATAGCACCATTGAAAATGATGAGATGTATATAACACCGTTGAAAGAAAGTCGTGACCATTTTTTCTATTTTTTTAGGTGATAAGTATAAGTTGGACTCAATCAAATTGTGAGCAAATGGCTTACGATATCTGTGTTTATATACAATTACGTCAATTCTAACATCACACAATGTTACGTATTAATTCAAAAGTTCCTATTTAATTGAAAAGTTAGTCATCAATTTGTAATACTAATAATATTGTAGGTGGACCAACCAATCAATTAAATCGAATGGATATACAATTTAATTGAAAGGTTTTTTTTAACCCGTGGATTCGGTTACTAAAGGAGTAGAGTAGGGGCATAGGGTTACCAACCATATCAATTGGATATTTTAATTTGGGTGATTGGCACTTTTTAGACCTTTTTATTAAAAGAATTATATTTTTGGACTACTCTTAAAATTTTTACAAAACTAAATTTTTTAAAAATTTTTTGCAAAAAGTAGACCAAAATGACTATTTTACCTTCCAATACCGTGAAAAAACATATCCAATAGCTTCTCGGAAAAATTCAAGCCGGCTTCCCGGTGTGTAGTACCGGGAAGCTGGCTTGAATTTTGCCAGCTTCCCTGTGTGTAATACAGCTTTCTGTATTACACACCGGGAAGCTGATTGAATTTTGCTTGCTTCCCGGTAGTAATACCGGGAAGCTCATTTTCTGCAATTTTTTTTAAAAATTTAATTTTACAAATTTTTTTTTTAAAAAGTTTAAAAGTGTAAAAAATTTAGAGTTGATAAAAAAAAATTGAAAAAGCCTAATTTTAGCTTATTATCACTTTTAATTATGTTGTTACTGTTAAATTTGTGATGACAAATTTGAGTTTAAATGAAATCTTATTTAAAATTAAATTATTAATAATATAATTGTCAATTATTTATTTATATATATATAATTTTTTTTATTGCAAGACTTACTCATTGTTTTTTTTTCCGGATGAACTTCTCAATTTGAATTTTAAAATTATTTTTTAATATTTAATACAATATAATACATAATTAAAATTTAGTAATAAGGTTGGAAATTATTTCAATGTGTCTTTAATTTCAATTTAATATTTATGTTAATTTATTTTATTTTTTCTCAAAATTAAAATTTATATATTATAAAAATACTTCTTTACAATATAATATTTTTTTAATACTATGTGAGTAGAAACAATATGAGATTTGTTATCTTTTATTATTTGGCATATATTAATATGTTTTTTTTTTGTTAATTTGAGGCTCTCCTAAATTATATAATTGATAGGTTGATTTTTTTTTTAAATAGTCTTTTTAAAGTTTAAAATATATATTTTTAAAAAAATATTTTAACATTTAATATTTTTTTTAATTTTATAGACCAAATTTTCCAAATTACACCTGAATTTTTACAATTCACAGATTATGTGAATTAAAAATTCATAGATTCTGTGAATTGTAATCACAATTTGTGATTGGTCTATATAGTGAAAACTAAAATTTGGTTTTCCAAACTTTTTAAAATAAACCTATAATTATATACTAAACTATTTATAACCTAGAAAATATATATATATATATATATATATATATATTCTAACTATAAATGATTGGAATGAGGTAGGATTGTTTGTTACTATCAAAATTTGAGTAGATTGAATTCTTCCGATCGGTAAAATCTTCGTATCAGTTTTAAGTAGGACTCTCTTGACTTGATTCATTGATTATCTTCTTATCATCATATTGGTAAACTTTGGAGACTCAGTTTCATTTTCAATAAGAAAGATAATTTTGAATGTAGTTTTTAATATTTTTTGGTTTATTTTTTTTAATTTTTATTTATTTTTTTATTTAAAAGTATAGATGTTTTAGTATGTTTCATGCTAATTTAGCTGCTACTATTCAGAATTTCCTTATCACTAAAAAAGATAAAACATAATGCCAATTCAACTTTGATGATGCTCATTCCAAAGAATGACTCATCTGTGAACTTGGAGGTTATCCCAAAAAGTCTTATGCTTAGCTTTCATTCTCCTTTCAAAAGACAATATTTCTTCCATACCGCAGCTACTAAGTTTCTAACTCCCCATTCCAAAGATTTAATTAACTTTTGGGGTTATTTATAAACGTAAAAGAATGGTTTAATACTATAAACATTACCAACTAAACCAGGCGTATCCTTTCTACTATAAACAAAATATAGCATTGTCATACAGATAGTTTTGATATTAATTTCTCAATGAAGCTCCTTCAAAAGAGCATACCTTAACTTACCAGCAAGAAGAGACACACATATACTAAATTGATAATACGATAACTCTCATAACCGTATCAGAATTAATAATTTTTTGAATTGATAAAACAATCATATTTCCAAAGATATATATATATATATATTTTTTAATTTATTTTTACTATTTGACTAGAAATTCATCCATAAAAGTTCAAAACATCATTAAACACCTTTACATTAAACTCATTAAGTTTATTAGATCATCTACACAAAAAATGTGAGAACTGAATCAACCTTTGATTACCTCTATAAAAACATAATTTTCTATACAAAACAAAAGAGGAGATAATGAATTTCCTTATCTAACCCCTTGTAGGATTACAAAAAACATTTAGGAGAATCATCGTGTAAAATTGAAACTACACGAACTTAAAATCTCTCTAACCTGATTCTTAAATTTTCCATAAAAACCAGATATATAATTTCCTATAAATTTATTAGCAAGATATAGTTCTGCACCAACTCATAGGCATTGGAATGAAATTAACATATTTTACGTTACCTGAAGGGTACGAAAGATTTGGGATTATTTTATACAAATTCAGATAAATCTCTGGGTTTAACTGGTTATGCCAATGTTGGATACCTTTCGGATCCACATAAAGCACGTTCTCAAACTGGCTATATTTTCATGTACAATGGTACCGCGATATCCTGGAGAACTACGAAACAAGCTTTAGTAGCAACATCATCAAATCATGCTGAAATTCTAGCATTACACGAACCAGTCGAGAGTGTATTTGGTTGAGGTTAATAATCCAACATATCCAGAATTCATATGGTATCTTCCGAACTATGAATAGACCAATAATGATATTTGAAGATAATGCGACATGCATCGCCCAAGTTTGAGGAGGTTATATCAAATGAGGTCGTACCAAATATATTTCCCCTAAGTTTTTCTACACCCACGAACTTCAAGAATCTAGACAAATTGATGTAAAGCAAATTCGGTCTTCAAACAATCTAGTTGATCTATTGACAAAATCATTACCAACATCAACATTCGAGAAGTTTGTTTACGAAATTGGGATGCAAAAACTCTCTAGATTAGAAAATTAGATGTATGGGTGTCATCATCAAGAGGAGAACTTTTGTAATATTGGATTCACCAACCGTACTCTTTTTCTATCATCCAATTTTATCTCATTGGATATTTTTGGTAATATTTTAACGAGACAGTCATATGGTGAAAATCCAAGGGGGAGTGTGATGAATGTTGTTGACAAATGGATTTTCACTTTCTGTATACATGTACATGTGCAAACTAATATATCATGCAAAGGAACACTTGTTCAAAAAGTAAGTAGAGATACGTAATTGTTGCATTTCATTCTTCTGGTTCATTTTAATTATCAATACTTTTCTAAATATATCACGACTCTACAATATTCAATAAGCATATTAATAATCAGTCAAGATTATCAGATTACTTTCTAATTCCAATATATTTCTATTTCATATCATTCTGTTTTATTCTCTTCTATCTGGATTCTATTTTTAGTTTTACAACAAAAATAGAATTTTATTAAAAAAAAGTCTATTGTAATTTTTCGACCATCACACAATTATTATTATTATTATTATTATTATTATTATTATTATTATTATTATTATTAATACCCTCTTCTTTATTCTTTAAATACAGTCAATTTAACAATTAAGAATTTAATCTATATTTATATAATAATAATAATAATAATAAAAATAATAATAAAAGAAAAAGGTCAACGAATAGGAAGTTGGTAATGGATGACGGCGTTAGATTAAACGGCGTAGATGAATTGAATTGACCGCAGACCGTTGGATTATTTGAGTTGCAGAGAAAGAGAAGAAAAAACACATGCCATCTACCACTACCACAAAATCCACTTGCTTTCAACTTGCCACGATTTCGACTGTCCTTATTTTTAAAATTTTCAATAAACGAATGATTTATACTACCAAGATCTATACAGTGTTATGGGTAGGTATGAATTTTTATGTATATGGTATCAATAATTGTATAAGTATGTATTCGACAGTGTAGTATGTTATATCAATTGCCCTTCACTTGCAGAGGAGACAAGAGATGTCCACATCCAATCAGTTAAGCCCGTGCATTTATGGCTTTTAGTGTTATATATCCATGTAGCTAAAGATTTGGGGAGAAGAAAATTACTATTTTGTTTTTGAAATTTTTGAATTAAAAAAAAAATCATTTTTATACATGGGTCTATTAATCCTTTACCCGTTGGTACCTTACTAAAGACATGGGATGGGATGGGATGGAATGGGATGGGATCCTCTCATCCCATGTTTGGTGCACTAACACCCTACTTTACTATATTAATTATAGTAGGGTGAGGTTACTATAATAAATCCCATGTGTAAGGTGGGATAAATGGTAGTAATCCCATGTCTCTTCTTTTACCCCTTCTTTTAACTCTCTTTTATTTATTTTTACCACAATAATAACTCATTTATCCTACTATATATTAAACTCATCCCAAGTACTACCAAACAAGATATAGCTATAAATTTATCCAATCCCATCTCATTTTATCCTATCCCAACTAATCCAATCCCATCTCATTTTATCTCATCCCGTGTACCAAACGAGCAATAAATCAACTAATTATTAAGAGCTCCTAACAATTAGTTAACTAATAACTAATAGAGGATGTTTGGATTCATTACTAACTAACTAGGTAATAGTGTCTAAATAACCAACCTGGTCTTATTAATTACTAACTAATTTATTGTTACTTCGATTTTATTTATATTGAGAAAATTTCCCTTTTGGATGTTTTATTTATGGAAAAATTTTTAGGTCATAAAAAGTTTAGTATACAATTATAAGTCTATTTTGAAAAGTTTGCAAAACTAAATTTTAGTTTTCACTCCATACATCATTCACAGCCTTTGACCGTAATTCACAGACTGTGACCGTAATTCACAAAATTTGTGAATTGAAAAAATTTAGGGGTATATTGGAAAACTCGGCCTATGATTTGAAAACAAAACTTTTAAAAATTTATTTCTATATTTTTTTAAAAACAGGCATATAATTGTATTTTGAACTTCAAAAAGTCCGTTTAAAAGAATTTTCACTTTATTTATATAGAGAACTTTACTTTAAAAAGACATTTTTTAACTTAAAATATCTTATATACCCTTTATTTGACTTTAATCAAAATTATTTTTTCTAAAATTACGCAATTATATTACACTATATTAATGATGAAATTATATTACATTATGTTAATGATGAATTAATGAGGGGTAATATGGAAAAATAACAGTTTTTCTTAATCTCCGTGCAAAGTTAGTTTTTTCTGTATAAATAGAACGGAGGGAGTAATAATTAATAACTTTTGAGCATTTCAGTATTTTACAATATGTTAAGAGGTGTTAGTAGAGTTGGCTCAGACCATATCCAATGTTAGTCTCTTCGTGGAGTCTCTTATATGGGCCCATCAGTAATTTGGTGCCACATAAGCTAAGAGACTCATTCATCATACAAAACATATCAATTTTATTCAAATGCATAATCTCTTTTATTAATTAAAAGTATTAAAAAGTCAAACTTGTCAGACTTATTTTTCTCTCTACTTTCTCTTCACTTTCCATGTGTATTATTTTTATTGGATAAATTACTTTAAAATGAGTCTCTCAAACAAGAGACGATATTCTAAAAACTTATCTACTCCATCGCAAAGAGACTCTCAAAACTTACTTTTGTCAGACTAGAGACTTTCTAAGAGACTGCGCTGTAGATGGTCTCAACTAATGAGTTAATTGTTAAGAGTCTACGCAACTAAATATAAGAGGTCTCTTAAGAGGTGTGTTTAGATTCGTATCTCTTATTTTTAAATAATTAATTTTATCTTTTAATGGATTCAAACAGGGTCATAGTATAAAACAATCAGTATGATTTAATTATCATTCGCTTATGTTTAAATAGATGTATAATTTAAATAATTTTATCAAAATAGATTTAGATTTATATATTACTGGTTATAATTTAATTTAAAAATCTTATTGATTTCATGTCCAAGTTGTGATCAGGATGATGAAAGAAAAATTGTAAAAATATTTAACGTAAATTAAAAAATTATCTTTCAATGTTTGAAGACAAATCGAATCACCAAATTGACCACGTCTAAATAATTTTTCGGATTACCACTTCATCTTCGCTAGAATTCAATTCTATAGCCTCTAACTTGAATAATTAGCAATCATCTTAGCTAGTTATATTCTAGTAGACAGTTGATTTTTTTCCTTAATAATTCTGTAACTAATAATTCATAAGTACTAATCACATGATTATTAATTTATTAACTAAATAATCATAATTATGTAATTAATAATTTAACATAATAATTAGACAGTTAATCGTGAAGTTGCTCTTATGCTTGAAGTTGAGATTTCAAGAGAGGAGATTAAAAAAGCTTTGTTCAGTATTGATAATGATAAAGCTCCAGGGATTGATGGTTATATTGCCTTTTTTTTTCAAGAAAGCTTGGAATGTGATAGGTAAGGATTTTACTGACGCTAGTTTGGAATTTTTTTTCACTCCAACAGACTTCTAAAGCAATTTAATTCCACAGGGCTTTACGTTATCCCTAAAGAAGACAGTGCTGAATATCCTAAAGATTTTCTTCCTATAGCTTGCTGCACAATGGTTCTCAAAACTATTATATAGTTACTTTCTACCAGACTATCTAAGGTTCTTAATGATATTGTTGGTGTCTCACAATCTTGCTTTATCACAGGAATGTCAATTGTTGGTAATATTCTTTTAGCTCATGAGCTAGTTAGAAATTATCATTGCAATGAGATACCGGGTAGATGTTTATTTAAGATTGATTTCTCAAAAGCCTATGACTCTATTAGTTGGGATTTTTTAGAAGAAGTGTTTCTGGGGTTACAATTTCCTGCTAGATTCATAAATGGTCATGACAAGTGTTGGAAGTGTTTCTTATGTCCTACAACTTAAAGGTGAAATTAATGGTTTCTTTATGGGAAAGAAATGTTTAAGGCAGGGAGACCCTATCTCTCCCATTCTTTTTACCCTGTGTCTAAATTATCTTTCTAGATAGCTAGCCAATCCTCCAATTGGTTTTGTCTATCATTATAGTTGTAAGGCTATGAATATAATTCATTTGCCTTTTGCTGATGATTTATTGGATTTTTGTGGGGTTGATTTACATTCTATTAAGTGGTTGAGTGAAATGTTGAAGGTGCTTGAAGGGGTTTCAGGTTTATTTATTAATAAGTTCAAAAGCAGTGTCTTTTCCAGTGCTGTTTTTGATGAGTTTAAGATTGATGTGATGAGATTTTCTAGCTTTAGTGAGGGTACTTTTCCTATGAGATATCTTGGGATTCCTCTTTTTTCTTCTAGGTTGGATAATTCAGTTTGTTAGGTGTAGATTGACAAGTTCAGTAAAAAGATTAGTGCATATTCTAAAATGTTCCTCTCATGTAAAGGTAGGCTAGTTCTTATTCAGTCTATTCTAAGAAGCCTCCCTATTTTTTGGTTGTCTGTGTTCTTAATTCCGGAAGGAATAATTAAGATTTTGGAATCAAAATGTTGAGCTTTCCTTTGGAGTGCTTCAGATTGTAGTAGACGAAGTCTTATAGCCTGGTTTGAAGTCTGTCTTTTGAAGGTTGAGGGTGGTTTAGGCCTTAAAAGCTTGGTTGATTTCAATAAAGCTTTGATTGTTAAGAATATTTGGAAGATTATTTGTGATAAGGAGACATTATGGGTTAAATGAGTTGTTGGTTTGAAGCTTAGAAAGATAAGTTTTTGGTGTATTGTTAAAAATCCAAAAGATAGTTGGAGTTAGAGAGGTTTATTGAAGATTAGATCTTATTTTAAAAGTATGTTTAATTATAAGACTAGTTTAAACTCTATATTTTCATTTTGGTATGATCATTGGTTAAATAGGAAAAGTGTCTTGGATGTATTGGGATCTATAGATTGTAAGGATTTTGATCTTAGCAGGAGAACTGTTATTAATGGAGTCTGGTCTAGAGATCACTGCAGGTTGCCGCTAGCAATATCAGAAAATGTTATGGAGGTTTGGGATCAGATCAGAGGGATCCAGCTCTGTAGGGGCTCTGATGAAGTTTTTTTGAAAAGTAACATAGGTTAGTTTATTGTTTCATTTGCATTTAATCATATTAGAAATAAATGTTGCAAGGTGCCTTGGAGATTTATTGTTTGGAAAGGGAAAATTCCTAGATGCTCTTTCATTTTATGGTTGGCAATATTCAATAGATTTTCTGTGAAAGCAAGACTGGGTAGATGGATGTCTCTCAGCTCTCAACTTTGTTCTTTCTACAATATGGAGGTGGAAGTTAGAAGCCATCTCTTTTTCAATTGTAGCTTCTTCAGGTATATTTGACTTGAAGTTTTGCGCAGGTGTGAGATAAGGAGAACTCTATTTTATTGGCCTAGAGAGGTTGGTTGGTTTAGTAATAAGTGTTTAGGTAAATCCTTGAAGTTTAGGATGAGAAGAGTTGCTTTTGCAACGACTGTTTATGAACTTTAGAGAGTTGGAAATCATGTTGTTTTTCAAGATGTTGTTTTTAGCCCTACTGATGTTTTAAAGAATATCAGTTTGGCTGTGCTGGGCAAGGTTTTGGTGATCAATTCTACAGGCCGCAAACTATTGCAATGTAGTTGGAGATAGTTTGTTTTCAGTCATTCTCAAATATTTCGTCATGTTCAGGAGAAATAAAAGAGGTCGAAGATGAAGTGTTTAAAGAGGCTTTTTCCAAATGTGAAGAACCACTATAAAAATGTGCAGGCTTGTGTTGTAGTCTGTTTTGAACCGTGTTGTTTGGTTTGGTTTGAAGTTTTTTTTTTGTTTTTTTTGTTTTATTTTTTTTATTTTTACTTTTGTTCCAAAAAAAAAAAAGAAAAAAGAAAACTAGACATACTAATTATATATTTTGTATCATGTACTCTGAAACTAAAATGATGATGAAATATCTAAGGGACCAAAGAGTAGTTCTAAACTTCAATATTTTGCAATTATTAATTAATCTAATTAAATAATAATTTTTATTAAATGTTTTACACAATTCAAAATAATCAATTTCCATCGATTTAATACTTACATATCACAAGTACTTTATAATTAAAATTAGATAATTTTTTGGAGTCTTTTATGTCTCCCTCATTATTTTATTTCATTAGTTACTATTGATTCTCTAATAAACAATATATCCATAGCACTTTACGAATTTGTTTTTCTATTTTTCAAATAGATAATTGAGAACTATTACTATTATTATCATATATTGAATCAATTCGCAAGGGAACTATTTATCTACCTTTCACAATAAAGAGTCCTTTTTTATTGTATAAAACGTTTATAACCATCAGCCAAAATCATATTTTCAAAATATAAAGATATGGATTGAGAATAATACAACAATCTCTTGTAGGCAGATTAAAAGGCATGGCTCAACCCATAGGAGTTTGACATACACCTCGGATTAAGATCAAATGATATATGATCATCATTTTGATAAAATCGAATTTATTTAATTAATGGATCTTCAAAAGAAATTCATATTATCCAGGTCCAATTCTATTTAATGTTATTACATGAGGTACCTCCATTTTTATGTAACTACATAAATAATTATGTATACATGACACTTTGTTTAGTTTCTACTGACTATTAAGATTACAAAATCATAAACTTAATACTCTGTATACAATATTAATATACTAAGTTTAATACATAATTAATAAGAATAATATTAATTGTATAAATACATAAATAATTATATGTAATGGACAAAATTGAATAAATTTATTTATTTATTTATTTATAGTCTACGTTATTACAAGTTCTTAGGGCACAAACCCAAACAAATGGATCGAATCCAACCCAAATATAGTTACTCTTATATATCTATTCACATAGCGGGGTTTTAATTTCAAATTTGTATAAATTTATAAGTTTGAAGATAAATATTTTCTTATAGAAAAAATGATAAAATTGGCTTGTGTTGATTTAAATAAGGATTAGTTTTAAATTGTTTATTATACATTTATAGTATTTTCAATATGATTTGGGGTATAGTTTAATTCGATTTTATTAATATTATCCCACTAAAATCATGTTTGTTTTAATTTAAAAAAAAAAATTAAAGACAGAAGACATTTCCCTAATCCCTTAATACATCTAAGTGAGTCTAAAGATGAGTGTATTTTCAAAATAAATATGTATTATTTGAATTTAAATTAGAACATATATTAACCAATTTATCCAAATAATATCATATATATATTAAACCATAATTTAAATTAGAATATATATTAACCAATTTATCCAAATAATGTCATATATATTAAAACATCTCTAATGCATAGTCTATTTAGGAGCCTCTTAATTATGAGGTCCGCATATAATAAATAAATAAAATTTTAAAATAAATTAAAAACTAAAATATAGTAAGTTGAAATCTCCCTCCCGTGTCATTTTATTAATTGGGATCCTTAAAAGTAAGTCTAATTAAAAATAAATAAATGTTTGTCTAATTTATGTTAATAAGCACATGTTTAAATCCGGTAAATGAATTTGGTGGGAATCCTATCAATCCTTACTCGGTTGGATATATATATAAAATAGAAGGAAAAGAAGAAGAGAGAACAATGAAAGGATTTGGGTGGTATAGTTTGTATTTCATGTCCAAAATAACTCAATATAACTATAAAAAATTGACTTATCATTGTATAAAAAACATGCAACATAACACCTCTATGTCTTACATGATCTAAACTCAACCTACTTCAAATATGTCCAATAATGAATTTGCTTACAAAAACCACATACTTCACATTTCAAGCACACAGATTATTCACTACCAATTCACAAATAAGTTTGTGTAACCACAGTAATCATACATTATATCACATGACAAATCATCCTAACATTTACCATGAATACATATATTATATCACATGACAAATAATCCAACATTTACCATGAAGACATATAATATAGTTCATTCAATATTCACATATTTACATCCTAATCATTTCAAGAAAGTATATCCATTTCATAAAAAAAAAATATATAATCATTCCCAATACATTGTTCATTTAAATACATGATGGTAAACCACAGATTTACTACTATGTTTAGGGGACAAAATGCCCCATTATTTTTTTAAAAAAATTTATATATTATAAATCCAATCACTTAATACTTTTTAAAGCCCATTCATTAATATATTTGAGTGACCAACGTAAATTCTTGTTGGAGAATAAACACATCTATTCTAATCATTTCGTCTCTTCATCATCTTCACTTCTCTCATCTACCACTCCACTGATTTCAGAGCTTGTTCGTCATCCTCCACGATTTCACTTAGTCCATCCACCACTTTTTCACCAATTAAGATCAATAAAAGGTAAACTTTTCTTTTAATTTTTTTTTTTAGTTTAGTGCCTTTGCTATGTATATATTTATTCTAAAAATATATTTAGTATTATTTTCAGAATTCTAGATTATTATATTGTTATAATTGTTTTGTTCTGATATTATTTTGATTGAATGTATATGGTGGTTAGTTGATGTCCCAATAAAATGGATTTTTTTTCTTCTGAATATAAAATGGATTCTTATATGAAATGGGGTTGGGTTAAATAGTGGATTAAGAAGAATTGGTTATCTGAGAGATAGGAAATTTGTACAAACAGTTAGAGAGGCCTTTGTTTAACATGGTTTGGTCACACGTATAGCATATAATTGGCAAAACTAATTTGGTTCATGTGATGACATATACAGTATATACAGTCCAATCTCTTTTTGGCTGCTAGTGAATGATTTTTATTTGCATATATAACAGTCATATGAAGGTAACTGAACTCACTTAGCTATAATAAATTCATAGTATACTTTTTAAAAAAAAAAAAAAAAACTCTAGTCAAATATGCATGATTTAGGATATTTTCAAAATTAGATTTATTCAAACACGGTGAAAAAAATCTAGAATGGTAGCTTATTTGAAAAATTCTAATCTCTTACTAACAATATAATGCTTGAATCGACGAAGATTTTGATCTAAGCTTTCAATAAAAGCATAGTCAATTTCTTTCCCTTAAATTCAATTCAAAAGCTTGTTGCTTGAATATTCTACCTTAGCCAAGTAACAACTGATTGAAGTTCTCCATCTGCCCTATCACTATCATCTCCCTCCTCTCTAAGTTCTTGTTCATCTATTCTAATGATATGGGAAATAATCTCTTCATCAGTGAAACTCAAAATAATCGAAAGCATTGCATCAAATTCTATCCTGATCTTTATCATTATTTATGCAACCTTTTCCTTAATCGATTAGTTATTGAACATTAAAAATTCTTTAACCGTTGAATTTAATTAAATATTTTTAACATTATTTTATTAAGAAATAATGTATTACATCTGAGTAAGTCATTATAGAGGATGAGTTTTATACACAGTGTTCTATTCAAATTACGGCTGTTGCTGGTATAGACAATTTGCAGTTACAGAGTATTAAAATGACATATAAAAAATGGTTCTGAAAGAAATACAACTGTTATAGTGAATTGCTATTATAGAGGATGACAGTTATAGATATATTTGACTATAATTGGCAAAAATAATAAATATATACAACAAGTATAGAGACACAATGTATGTCCTAATGCAACCACAAAATCACCAATATAAGATTTGATATTAGTAGTACAATTCTAATTTTACTAAAATTGTTATACTTCAACATATGAGATTTGAGGAAAATGTATTGACCAATATATTATATTTATATTGATAAATTAGTTATACTTAATTACTATACTGTTTTTGAATTGTTAGACATATTTTTTATTTTATTGAAATAGATCATTCATATAAATAATAATTCAATTAATTCTTTTTTAGATGGAAAGATACTAAAAAAAGTACTAAATGAGTCTTATAGTCTACAACTGTTCCAAAGTAATAATTCTTCTCTATTGAGATCAATTTCTAATGACTCTCCCACATTAGCATATAAACAAACCTCGAAAATGCCCCATTCATCTCAACCATCAAAACCAAGTGAGTTTGATATTAACTCACTTTAATCAGATCTGGGTTTTTGAGGATAAAGATCATTCATTTTCCTATAAATCAATGTGATGAAGTTAGGAGAGTCGATTCGAAAAGAGGACCATGTCAACCTTGTATATTAGAATTTTCAATTAGAGAAATTAGGGGAGTAGGAAGCAATTTAATACGAGTTGGTATGAGAAGTATGGGAATTGGTTAGAATATAGTAAGCATGAAAGTACAATATTTTATTTATGTTGCTATTTGTTTAATTAAGAATGAAATCAGAAATGTTGCGGACGACAATGTATTTGTAAATGGAAGATTTTATAGTTGGCATAAGATAGATAGATGTGATAAACATCTGGGTTTACTTAAAAGTGCACATAATCAAGCTAGGAGAAAATGTGAATCATTAAATAATAAAAAATAATCTATCTAGACTGCTCTTTGTAGCAATCTTCTCAAGCAAAAGTGAGTATAGAACTGGATAAATGCCTCAATTGATGTATAGAGATTTCTTATTGATCAAGGATTAGTTTTTCGTAGGCATGACGAAAGTGAAATATCACACAATAAAAGGGAATTTTCTTAAGCTTCCAACATGGTATGTGATGAGTTTGAAAAGTACCATCAATTTGGTATGATTTCGGTTGATGTTGCTTAAAATATTGCACATAATTGAGATACTTTCGCTTATTTACAGGAGTAAAGGTTAGAAATGGAGACTTAAAGTCTAAAAGAAGAAAAGCGAAAGTTTCGGATAAAAAAGGAGTCGAAAAGTGGAGTAAAAGGAGCATGGAGGGAAGGAACCGAGCTGCATACCACACTAGTTACCGGACTACAGCTCAACACAATGATTTCAGTATAGAAACCTCTTCTGACCAAATTCCGTACCGAGCTAATTACCGAATTATAGTTCGGTATGTGAAGCATGTTGAAGAAACTCCTTTCTGGACGAATTATATACCGAGCTGGTAATCGAGCTACAGTCCGGTATGTGCTGATTGTTGAAGAAACTGCTCTCTGGACGAATTACTTACCGAACTGGTAACCGAGCTACAGTCCGGCTTGTGCTGATTATTGGAGTTAAGCTCTCTGGACGAATTAGTTACCGAATTCTTGGCCGGACTACAGTTCGGTAAAAGTTTGAAAAGAGAAAACACCCCTTCTGACTGAGTTTGTTACCAAAATGACTACCGAGATACAATCCGGTAACAGTACTGAAATGTCATTTTTGCAATTTTGTAATTTTTGAGTCATTTTGTGGTGTTTTTGAATTGTACTATAAATACCCATTCTTAACTCATAGAGAGGGGGGATTTTTGTAGAAAACACTTTTAGACACTTTGAAATTGAATAGAATAGAATTCATTTTTAGATCTTAAAAACTCTCTCAATATTCAAGTGGATTCAAAGAGAAGAAGATTGAATGGGTGACAAATTCTTCAAGACCCAAGGATTCTAGCTCTAGAATCATCATCTCCATCTCAAGTTCTTTCTAATCCTTTACTTTTCCTTTCATCTCTAGAGCTTGATATGGAACTCTTGAAGAATTGTGTTGATTTTAGTGTAACTATGCTAGGCTAAACTTGTTGTGGTTGAATATTTGTGGATCAAAGTTGGATATTGTGATTCTTGAGTTTTTCTTGTGCTTGATTGGTGATAACCTAATATGGCATAATATGAGTATTAATTGATGACATTCAATTGGTGAAAACTAGTTGAAATATGAATCTAAACTTGATTGAAGGTAGACATAGCAATTTTAGGTTTAGATCTAGAATTCGAGAATGATTGAAGTGATCTAGACATAGACGTTTTAATCATCTCCATGGATTGTGCTTATGATTCTTTATTTCAAGTTGTAGACATATGATTGATTTAGAGAACAAGTTATTATTAGTGTTTGATGAAACCTAGTAGTAGCATATTTTGATCCATGTTATATTAGTGTGATAAGTGTTTGATGAAATGCTTGAGAAAAGGATCAAGTGAAAACTTAGTCAATCAAATATTCAACCATGTTCTTCTCATATATTTTACCAATATCTTAGTGTGCTAAGTGAAATATTTGATTTAATTACTTTTGTTAATTGGATTTCATAAATTTTGTTAAGTTGATTCTCACTTGAATTGCTACTTGGAAGTACATCGATTGTTGTTACTCTTGAGCATGTTTGAATATAATCCCTTGGGTACGATATCCGTAACTCTATGTTGCAATAAGATGGATGTGATATGATTTATTCATGCATTTGATTTCATGTTAAAAATTATCCCATCAGTATGTTAAATGTAAAGAAAATATTGGTAATGTTGTTCTGAAGAATGCTCCAAAAAATAATAAATTGACAACTCTTAGAATTCAAAAAGATATTATTAATGCTTATGCAAAAGAAACGACAAAGGTTATTATTGAAGCTTTAGGAAATGAATATTTTTCTATATTAGTTTATAAGTCAAGTGATGTATCCCAAAAGGAGCAGTTGGCTATTTGCTTGCGTTATATTGATAACACCAAAAAGTTGGTCGAGCGATTTCTTGATCTTGTGCGTGTTAGTAATATAAATGCTCTATCTCTAAAAAAACTTTGTCTTTTCATTACTTTTAGAGCAGTCATTAAGCCCTTATAGAATTCATAGACATGGTTATGAGGGAGCTAGTAACATGAAAGGTGAAATCAATGGTCTTAAGACTTTGATCATGAATAAAAATTCATCTGCTTACTATGTTCATTGCTTTCCACATCAAATTCAATTGACGTTTGTAATTGTTTCTTCAAAGAATGATGATTGTATGTGGCTTTTTGAACAACTTACATACTTATTGAATGTAATTGGAGTTGATTATAAGAGAAGAGAAATATTTTGAGAAAAACAAGCATAGGAAATTGCACGGGCTTAAAAATTGGTGAAATTGAATGGCAGGAGATTGAATCAAGAAGTTGGATTGAAAAGGCCTGGGGATACTCATTGAGATCTAATTACAAGATTAAGACTTCATATGTTTGGAGAAATTTGCTCAAACTGATTTGACATGATTAAGGCATAACCTATTCATATAATATGAAGTCATTTCACTTTATTTTTGTGGCTAAGTTGATGTTGGTTATTTTTTGGAATCTTACATGAATTGAATATTGTTGTACAAAGGAAAGATCAAGACATTGTAAATGCTATGTCACTTGTTAGCTTGACTAAAGAAAAATTACAAAAGATGAGAGATGAGAATCTCGTATGGATAAAGTCTCTTCTTTTTGTGCCAAGTATGACATTGAAATTTCGAATATGAATGATGCATATTACCTTGAGGAAGAACAAAGCGTGGAAGGTAAAAAGTATTAAATTTTCATCATTTTCAAGTTGAAGTATTTTAAAAGGTGATTGATCTACAACTTTAAGAGATTAACAATCGATTTAATGAGGTAAACACATAATTACTTATTTGTATGACTTGCTTGAGTCCTAGAGATTCTTGTGTGGATTTTGACAAGTAAAAGCTGATAATGTTTGCTAAATTTTATCTAAGTTAGTTTTCAAGTCTTGATTTATTGGCTCTTGAATTCCAACTTGATAATTTTGTTGATGATATGTGAAGTGATGAGTGATTTTTTTGGACTTATTGAGCTTAGAGAACTTTTGATGAAGTTTTTTAAGACAAAAAAACATATAATATTTCTGCAAGTGTATTTATTTTTTAAGTTAGTTTTGACTCTTTTAGTGGCAACTGTAAGTGTGGAAAAAATATTTTCAACTATGAATTACGTGAAGACCGAATTGCGGAGTAATATGTAAGATCAACTATTGAATGACTATTTGGTATTTTATAGTGAATGACGTATCCATAAAGATTACAAATGACGTTATCATCTTTCGTTCTCAAGATATGAGAACTCGTAGAAAACAATTATGAGCTTTTGTATTTTGATTTTGTTTGATTAAAAACTTTATATTGATATTTATGATACTCTTTTGTATATCTTGATGAAAATTTTATTTAAATCAAATTAAATGTCCCTCATTATAAAATTCCTAGACTTAACACTCTGGTAAACTATATCCATTAATATTTACATTCTAAAAAACTCAATAAACTCACATATTTCTAAGTTCTTTTTTCACCTAAGCAAACATTTTCATGTTCGATGGTGGTATGAAGACAATTTAACATCTTATCATTACTTATATATTTTCAAAACTTGTTTGTAACCATTTTTAGATTTTCCGCACATTTTAAAGACACTGAAAACCATGATAATAAAATGGTTAAAAATTTTAATTTCAAGAGTATAGTTTGATAAAGGGTTTTAAGATAAATATTTACATATAAATAGATCTTTATTCAAAGTTCAATGAGTTCAAACTAAAGCAAAAAAGTGCAATTGTTTAAATATGGATTCCTAAGTGCCCGACACCCTAACCAAGGGGCTAGACAACTTTTAAAGAGATAAAATCACCTCACTAATTTTTATAGTTAGGTAATCGGGACACTAACATATTAGGCATCAATTAGATGCTAAAATTTGCCATGGTCATCAGTATGATCAAGTGACCACAATGCTAAAGAGATATAAGGTTTCAAAATTCTATATTTTTTTTTTATTCTTTAACTTGACAAAAACTCTTACAATCACAATTTAGACAATTTGAGATACTTTTAAACTCAAAATAAGTTTTTTTAAAAAAAGTGATAACATGTAGTTTCAAAAGCTTTGAGTCTCAAAATAAACAATTTTTTTCAGCAAAAATTTTGGTGACATCAAATCCAAAATTTTAACCATCCAAATGAAATTATCAAATTCTTTATTTTTCATTACATGACTCACCCTAAAATTGTCACTTATATGGGATTCCGGAGTTACATAGACACACTTAAAAATCATTCATACAAATCACCTCATTAACACAATTTTCACTATATAATCAATACAACCCAAAACACTATGAAATCAAATTCCATATTGTAAGTGTATCTCATGGCTCTATGAAATCAAATTCCATATTGTAAGTGTATTTCATGGCTCATATATATATATATATTAGATGTAAGCCGACCATTACTGAGTTATACTATCAATTAAACACTAAAGTTCAGAAAAATAAGTATTCCACACTTCATTATTTATATCTTAGTTTTCCTTTAAGTAGAATTGATTCTTTTCATGTATACTATACTAGGGAAGAGCCCGCGCGTTGCGCAGACGTAGTACTTTATATATATTTAAAATTGTTATTATTGTAATAATATTTATAATTTTATTTTATTGAAAATTAATATTTAATCCATTGAAGTTTGAAGTTTAAAATTATTATAAAAAGTCGGAGATAAAAATGATTAATGGTATATCTAAAAAATAATAATAATAACATGATATTTTACACCAACATTAAAATGATTTTTTTTTCAATTATTCTGAACTATAATCCAACATACAAAACTTTCTGGAAAAAACCTAATAAATTTAATTCAGTTAGAAGTATTTAGTTGATGTAGGAAAAAAATGAATATGAAACATATTAAATTTAATTTAAAAGAAAAAAGATAATAACTTTACTTCAGTTAGAAGTATATTTTGTTGATGTACCCAATTGAAAAAAAAAATTAAATATTAAAATTATTAACTTTAATTTAATAAAATGGTACACTTTAATCGTTTTAAATATTTTAAAAATATATTGTAATTTGAAAATATTAGAATTTAATTGAATCGAATACTATTTAAATTTATTAAGACTTTAATTAATTTGAGAGTCTTTATTTTCACCATTCACTTTAAACATACCTATGGTCATAAAAATATAGTGTATTGAAAATTGATAAGAGATATTCTGGAGCCTTTTCAAATATTTTATTATATTGAATGTGAATTGTAAATTGTTAGAAGAGAAAGAGAGATAAGAGAAAGAGAAAACAAAAACTTTCAATTTTCAGCTATTTTCGACCTAAAATTCATTTGTGAGTGCGCAACATCAACATCGTTCAATGGACTTACTTTATACAGAATTGAAAAATATGAATCAACATTAACAACACCAAAACCATTTAAATATTTTAGATTTAATGGCATGTGTAAGTGGTGCCTTATGATTTGCTAGAATGGATATCAAAATATTTGGTTGGTTTCATTGCTATAATTTAAATGTTTCTCAGTTGTGCTTGTCTCATATGGTGGTACTTCTGGGTCTTGAAAGCAGGTTTTGTATCTTCATGAAGTTTTAAGGAGGATGGTTTCTTGATTTATAGAAGTTATCATATTGATGGTGGGTGATTGAGTTTCTAATGTTTTTGAATAAATTCTCAAAATTATATTTTTTTTAATGTTAATATTGTATAAAATATTATTTGGTAAAGTATTATCATGGTCCCAGCCTACCACGTCATCTGTAGGCCCAACCAATCATATATCTCATTTTTAACTATATTAAATATTCATATAGTGTTGAGGAGAGACAAACAATTAAAAGAGAGAGATGTGATTGGTTGGGGCTATGATGACGTGGTAGGCTGAGA
Organism: Cardiospermum halicacabum; assembly: GCA_031304145.1. Lineage (NCBI taxonomy): Eukaryota > Viridiplantae > Streptophyta > Magnoliopsida > Sapindales > Sapindaceae > Cardiospermum > Cardiospermum halicacabum. The sequence goes on along the minus strand of CM062391.1, from coordinate 28,423,600 downwards.
CCATGATAGTCTTTTCCATTATCAGATTACAAGAGTAGCATTAATGGTTTGACACTGTACAATCCGAGGCAAAGACCGCATACTTTTTATTTTTATTTTTATTTTTTCGACTTGCTGTTGAAAATAGTGGTTGATTGATTGGAGTTTTGTTTAGATATCAGTGATTTGATTTAAGATAATAAGTAACTAAAATAAAAAATTAACACAAAAAATAATAATAATAAATATGTAAACTAAATTAATACTGCTAATTAAATTATAACTTAAATATAATCATCTAATCTATCAAAATTAATTTAAAAAATTTACTAAAGTAATTGTGTTCAACTAATTTAATTATGAAACACAACAATTAAATTTTATAAAGTATGAAAAGTTACCGAATTTGAAAGAATTGAATTAATTATTAGAATAATGAGTGATAAATGAAAACTCATTCAATTTGAGAAAAAAAAAACCATCGAATTTGGAAGAGTGATAGTTGGCTCTGCACAAATCAAACAAATGTAATAAATAATAGTAATAACAATAGAAATAATAATAAATGTCAAATTGCAATATTCAAATTAGTAAATTATACTTAAATGTAATTATCTCATCTATCAAAATCAATTTACAAATAAATATCAATAAATGTAATATATAAATTGAATGAAAGTTTATTATCACGCAATTTTTTAAAAAAATAAAAAATAAAAATTTTAAGTACAAAAAATATTCCATTAATAAATAAAAATAGATGCAGTTTAAAAAGTAATTAAAAAATTAAAATATTTATGATAATTGAAAGAAAATTTATTTAATATAAACTCTAATATTATATATGTCAATATATATATATAATTAATTCAAATAAAAATATAGACAAGTTATAAAATCATACGAAAAAGTGAATAAAAAAAGAAAAATAGAAAAGAATGAGAAAAAATCTCACCAATAACGGAACCAAAATAAAATAAATGAGAATACAATAAATATTACCTTATGAATACAGTCAGAGGAAAAATGGCGGTATTTTTTTTCATCGTCATATATTTGCATAAGTCGAGATCATATCCGAAACAAATAAAGTAAAAAAAATAATAAAAATAAAATTAATGTAAACAATAATTATAGAAATTATTATAAAACGCCATTAAGAGAAATCAAAAGGCGAAAAATATATATATTGTGGATCTGAGTATAAAAAAAAAATTGTTACATTGAGATTATAAACTGAGAACACATAGTGGTGTTTGAATTTTTCTCTCCATACAAATGTACGTACAATGGTCAAATCTATGAAAAAAAATAAATAATAAAAAAAGATAAAAGTCAATATAAATCATGACCGCAAAAAATAATAATAATACAATAAAATTAAGAGTAACTAAAAGAAAAATTAAACAAAAATTTGTATATACGGAAATTGAATATGGATCGGAATAGAGAAAAACAGAACACGGTTTAGAATATGATTGATTTGTTTTGAATTTCGTTTAGAGAAAAAATGAAAATCACAATCTTGGGAGAATTATTGAGAAATGGAATGAATAATCACGGTGATGAGAGAATGGTTAGGAATAAATAATAATGAGAGATAAAAATAGAAAACGGTAGACATTTAATTTAGAATATTAAGAGTGATTTTTTAGCATATTCATAGTATCTTTTCAACATATTCGATTAAATAATAGGATAATTCAATGAGATAGATGTCACGCGTCATTTTTTTATTTGCAACATATAAACAAAATTCAAAAATGTATCATTTTGGTTATTTTTCAACCCAATTGAAGTTCCAAAATGAATTCATGGCTCCATGGAAACAAAATAAATCTTAAATTCAAATTAGAAAGAATTTGCAAAAGGCTATTAAACCTTTTATCAAGGTCAAAACCATATCAAAATACTTTTAATATTCTTAAAGTATGCTCTTTTATTCAACTATATTTGTGTTATCTAAAGAAAAAAATGGTTTAATTAATTAATAATAGAAAAGTCATTTTTTGAACTTAGTAATTCCAAAATTTTAATGTCTTTTTCATTTAAACCACATTTTCTCAAAACCAATTATAAAATCAATGTTAATATTACAAATTTCATTTTCAATATTTAAAATTCAAATTAACTTTAAATATTTTTATTTTACATATAATTCCATTTTGAAAATTTAAAACCAACAATTTTAGTAGATAGGTTGTACATGGACATTTAAAAGAGGGTGGACCTTCATTGTTGGAAGCCTATAACCTAATAGGCATGTGTGAAATTAACAAGTTGGAAGGGTTCGGTTGTATTTTTTCAAAATTAATGAAGTTAGTTAATTAATTCAGTTCAGATCCATTAATTAGTTGGCAACTAAAACCAGTGTGTATATATTACAAACTTAACTGAAAATGCAATTCTAAAGATAACCCATGAAAAATACCCATCAATTTATGTGTAAAAATGGAATAGAATTACTAAAATACTCTTTGTATCGTCACTCATATATTCACCACGAATCATGAACAAAGAGTCGATTTAAATATTATTTAATATTTAGTGGGTTAGTTGAGACAATTTCAAAGATTAACCTACCTACTACCAAAGAAAGCGACTTACTGAAAAGTGCTTCCACCTAACACCTCCTCCACTCCAACTTCTTTTGATCACCATTATAGTTTTATATATATATATTTTTAAATATATTATTCGGTAGACTTAAAATTCTCGTTGTTATTAAATAATATTTTCCTTATTATTATTATTATTATAAAACTATTATGCATGTCACTTTTCCATCACTTTCTTCATAGCGTAACAGAATATCATCACCATTTTTTTTTCACTTAAATCAATTTTCCATTTTATTAAAACAGAAATATAATATATATATATATATATATATATATATATATATATATATATATTAACCTCCGTACGTCTAAGTCATGGCATTATATGTTTCAGCCCAGCCCCTGTGGTCACAAGAAGGAATTTCTACGTTATTTTAAAAGTTCTAAATATGATTCACATTATTTTCCATTTCTTAAAATAATTTTATAAATTTTCAATAATATTTTTAATTAAATAAAATATCATTTGTATAGTTAAATGTGATTTAATAATCTGTCATACAGATTTTATGAGATTATATATTTAGAATTGACTCACAATATTATAAAGTTTTAAATTATTTATAAAAATAATTTAAATTTTACTTCAATTCAAAATAATTAATTTAATAAAAATAAAATTAATTTAATATAATAAAAATGATTTAAAATAAATAAAATTTTATATAAAAAACTATTATTAATTATTAAATTTTATTAAAAATTACATAATCTCAATTTTATTATATTATTTTTAAATCCACCAATATATAATTATAATTATATCTATACGTATTTATTTTATTTTTAAGTTTATGTATACATTTTTTTATAAATAGAACAAGTAGAGATTAATAATTAAGTTTTAAGTTTAACCACAATCAATATACAATTATTTGACTTGGAATTATTATTATACGTCTCTCTCCACTTGCTCATTTGAATATTATATATATATATAAATAAAAGTTAGAAAATGAAGGAAACCATTTCAGATGCTTGCAGTTTTGACCAATGGATAATTAATAGACTTCAAAATAGAAAAATAAGAATTGTATGTTGGCAACAGATAGATATCTAATTAACAAAATGATCATATACTGCTATTTATTACTGGGTTCCTGTAGTGGGAAAATAACCTACGACCTTAAAGGGTCAAAGGTAAGGTTGTAGCAAACTAAAAAGATTTCAGAGTTTCATAAATAAAATGGGCCAGAGCCCAAGACCAAGTCAATTCGGCCGAAAGAGTGCTTCGACCATAGCTATTTCGGCCGAACAAGCAGCTTACCAAGCCCCAAGAGGCTCCATTTGAAACCATCTCGGGACACTCCAGTACATCGAGAGCCAAAGCCTAACGAGCCAAAAATAATATGTCGAGAATCAATTCTCTGCTCGAAGCAGGCCAGCAGGCCTTCGGCAGAAGCAGGCCCGCAGACCTTCGGTAGAAGCAGGCCAGCAGGCCTTCGGCAGAAGCAGACCTTCGGCAGAAGCAGGCCTTCGGCCGAAGCAAGCCCAAGAGGCCCAACTACCATTTGCATCCAACGAAAGACGACACAAACCCAGCAGTCTTCTAGACAATATAAAAGGGCCTAAGCCTAACCCGCTTCACATACGGTTTCCTGAATCAATTCCAACTAAGATATCCTTCTTTAAATACAATAAAGAGACCGATTTCAAGAAAGATGAGAAGGCACCAGAGGTGAAGGTCAAAATGGGCGAAGGAGGTCAGTGTACAGAAACCATACTCGGCCGAAAGGGCCAAAAGGTCCAGAAGGCGAGTCCAGAAACCATGCTCGGCCGAAAGGGCCAAAAGGTCCAGAAGGCGAGTACAGAAACCATGCTCGGCCGAAAGGGCCAAAAGGTTCAGAAGGCGGGTCCAAAGACCATGCTCGGCCGAAAGGACCAAAAGGTCCATAAGGCGAGTCCAGAAACCATGCTCGGCCGAAAGGACCAAAAGGTCCAGAAGGCGAGTCCAAAGACCATGCTCAGCCGAAAGGACCAAAAGGTCCAGAAGGCGAGTCCAGAAACCATGCTCGGCCGAAAGAGCCAAAATGTCCAGAAGGCGAGTCTAGAAACCATGCTCGGCCGAATGGGTCAAAATGTCCAGAAGGCGTCCAGAGACTATGCTCGGCCGAAAGGGCCAAAAGCCCAGAGACAGCCCAACTCGACCGAGTTCAGTAAAGTCCCGACCATGGTACACCAGTCCACCAATTTCAGATCTGACCAAACAAGGATTCCTAAAACCCGATTGATGAAGGAAGACCTATCCCGCTGAATCAAGGTTTCTAGAAGTCCAGTCAACGAAGGAAAACCAATCCCATTGAGCTAGGGATTCCGGAAACCCAATCACTAGAGGAAGACCTTTTTCATCGAAAGAGAGACACCAAGCCCTAAGGGAAAGAGAAGTCCTAATCCTTCCAAAAAAGAGACTAGCAACCTCTATAAATAAGGGGTAGAGGCAATTGTAAAAGATCGGATTCTTATTTTTCTCAAGAGTAGATTTTGTTCAACCATCTCTTGTAAGCTGTTAAGTTATTTTCTCAAGTAATCTTAGCCTGATATTTGGCTGTGGTTTATTTGGCACCACAGTTCCTTGATTCAAATCTCTACGAAAAGAATTAAAAACAGAAGCTCCATAGTTGACACGAAAATGATTCAATGCAATGGACTTTGTCAAATGTTTGTATTCAATGAACCGGAGAGTCAGAATGGAAAATTATTTGGCTTTGAAGAAGACGTGAATAGTTAGAAGTGATTGATGAAGGGTGATTCGGTTTGATGGTACTTCTTTGATTCAATAATATTCACGATTAGCATTAGGTTTGGTATTTACGATCAAATTAGGCATTAAAATAATAGAGATTAGTATTTTAAAATAAAGATTAGAATAATAAATTTAATATTTGATTGAATATTTGATTGATATAGTAGTTTAAATGATGGTTAAATGTATGTATATAAAATTAATAAATGTAAAAATATTTTGAAATTTTAAAAAATAATAGTATAAATAATATTTGAAAAAAATATTTATATATTTAGATGTAATTAATACTAAGTGGATTCACATTTTTATGTTGTGTTTTCTTATTTTCGAACTCTAGATACCGTAAAAAGGATAAATTTAAAAAAAAATAATAAAAAACTAATTTTCAAACTTTTTGAATTAATTCATTTATTTTAAATGATATTTAAAAAAATCATTAATAATTTTGAAACAATATTTTTTTTAACATGAAAAAGGTTTAAAACAGTGGGTTAATGAAAAAAAAAAATTCTTGACCAGAATTTTCTTTTTTTTTTTTAAAGGAATGTTTGAAACTAATAAACTAATATAAAATATTTAAAAAAAGTGGAGGTTTTGTAATTAAGCCACCGATAAAATACCTATTCAACTGATAAATAACACCCGTTGTGATAAATATTAGTTTAGTTTCCATCCGGTTACCCAATCCAAAAATTGAAATTGTGAACCTCGGGAAAATCCCAATTTGGGGAGGATATTATTCGGTTTGGTATCAACAATGATACTTTCATCACATTGTTCACTTATTTTTAAGGGGTGACAAAACAGAAAAAATTTGTTAAAATCATCTATGTCCACACACTTATGTTCGATAATTAATTATCCAGCCCCTTATCTTTCAAGACAAAATCATGTCCATGTCTAGGATTTTGAAAACTCCTATTATTTCTTTTCATTTATTAAATGAATAATGAAATATCTTTATAATAACGTATTTGTTATCGAACCATTTGATTACCATTTGATTATCTTCTCTTTCTTCATTTATTATTTATTATTTATTATTTTTTTTATCAATTATTAATATTATAAATTATTGAAATTACTTATTTTTACCTTTTTAAATTCCAAACCATCATCTCATATAATTTTAAAATAAAATTTTATATTTTTTCAAATCAATTTTATTGTGATAATCTATATTTTATTAAATATTTTTAATTATTTACAAAAAAAATAAATATAAAATCTGTAAATTTTCTATTGTGCTTTTTTAAAATTATTTTTATAAATATTATTAATTATATTATTTTTAAATATCTTCCTTTTTCATATAAAGTTAAATATATTCAATTATTTTTTTATATTATTATTAAAAATAATTAAAATAAACCTTTTATTATAAAAAGTTATTTTTTAATATATATTGTTACATTTTCGTTGTAATTTTTATTTATTATTGATAATCACTTTTAATTGAACATTTATAGTGAAAATATTTTTACATTTTAAATTTATTTTTTATTAAATATTTATTATTTCATTAAAAATACATTATTTATTTATTTATTGATTTTTTTAATCTTACAAGAAATTAAAAAAAATCGAAATACGTAAAAAAAACTTAAAAATAAATGAAGAAAAGTTCTAAAAAGTTTTGAAATTATACATTTCTATTAACAAATTTTAAATATATGGAAAACAAATTATAATTTAGTTTATAATTAAAAATTACAATATATATATATATATAAAATTTATATTTCAAAATAAATTTAAAAGATCAAATAAGATTTTAAATAAAAATACATTCTTATTCTTAGATTTGAAGGATAGGATCTTATTCCTTACCCCGTAACTTAGGGTAAGGATAGAATTTTTATTCTTAATTTTTTTTTAGAGTATATTAAGGATGTGGATATCTTCATATCCTCACTTTTGCAGGAGAATGCAAAACCTGTAATTTAAAGAGAGGGATGATCTATTGGAAATCTACATATGAATATTTTTCCGCAAATAATGAGTTTGGAATTTCGGGAAATAGGTCCTAATTGACTTGTAATTAAGTATTTAATATGAATTTTGGTAGAATTTAAATTTAAATTTAGTCATGGAATATGCTGGAATTAGTTTTTTTATTTAAAAAGAGTATTAATTTTATAATATATTTTATAAATTAAAAATATTTTTTATAATATATTTTAAAAATACTTGTTAAAATTACATAATAGATTATATTATTTTGTGCTAATTCTTCAAAATCAATCTTGTAAATATGTACCGGTCTACTTTTAAAAAAGAATTATAAAACTTTTTTTTTTTATCATATACAGATTGTACTCTCAAAATTACCCTTATATGAAAAATGTATTAAAAAATTTGTCACTCAAATATAGTTCAACTTTCAAATAAATGAAAAGTTACAATATTATCCTTAAATCATCTCGTCGTTAAACTTCATTACAAATTTCTTTTAGTTCATTCTTCTACTTCCACTCATCTCACATGTTAATATTCTACGATCACTTACAACATCAACAAAACCCAATTTTTACTTCCATAAAATCAATATAATATTTTCTTCAGTTGTAATCGTTTGACTGAAACTTAGATGAAAGCCCCATTCTTCAACCACTTATTTCACTTATGGTGGTCAATCTTGGTCTCTTGCACTCGCTCGCTCGTTCGGTTGCTCATGTTGTTGACTTATCCCTAAACCATCTCTCCCAAGTGGCCATTCATGCATTCACATGTACCTTGTCTCTTCCTCTCCCTAACGTTCTACTCTTCACTTTAGGATGATGACATTGATTTGTAACATTTTACCAGGTTCATGTTTGTAATTGGTGGTTAGGATTACAAAGTAAGAAACCAAATGGCAGAATGAGTAAGGTTTTCTTCAAAATTTGATGATTTTTTATTGATGAAATGACTTTTATTTAGAACTGTAAGGGTTCTATTTTTGAGTTGTTGTGTTGTATGATGATTTTCGATTGTTATTTAGTATTTTGAAATGTAAGTGTTGTGTTCTGGTTTGGAATTGTTATGCTGTTTGTTGTCAAAATCTTTCTTTAGTGGCTCTTATAAGAACATATTTCGTCAATATGTCTAATGTGTTGCTTATATGGATGTTAATGTATATATGTGATCTACATTCATAAATATATGATCGTGATTCATATGTTTGTGATTTGTATCAAATGGTATTTCTTATTTAGTTTATGTAGGAAGACATTTGGTAAATTTGTATTAGTTTAGTGTTATATGATATTAGGGTTATTCCAAACAACCACCGCAAGTTTGCTAAATTCTCCAAAAAAAAAAAAACCACACTTGTTTAAGTTTTCTCCATTTTACCACTTTTCTTGACAAATAGATGAATAGTAACCTCACATCAATTAACATAAAAGTGGTAAAATGAAGAAAATTCAAACTAGTGTTTTTTTTTGTTTAGAGAATTTAGCAAACTTGCGGTGGTTTTTTGGGATTAACCAATGATTTTATATTACTACCAATGATGTTATTTAGTATTAGTTTAATATTTAGATATTATTTGCGATTTTGTGATTGATTTGTTAAAGTAAAATTTTTGGTAGCTATCCATTGTTGCATTGGTAGTAATGTTATATGCATTGTTTTATTGGTAGTAATGTGATTGGTTCTTATTCAACAAAAGTATACAAACAGTTTTAATGAATTACAATAATACTTGTGAACCATATTTCCCCAGGCACCAAACAACGTATCACACTACCTGGAGCCAACACCTATCCTCAACACAACATCATTAGAATATGTCATCCATAACACCAAAATAAATTATACAACCACAAGGTGTCACTGACGACACAATACTAAACCAAATTTTACAACTATAAGGTGTGACTCATGGATGCCATGATAGGTAATTCACAATGAAATTAAATAAGAATTCATCAATAAATAAACAACCACAAATTGTTACTCACTGATGCCACATAGAAAAATATTGAGCAATATTAAAAAGCAACAAATGACCATTTTTCCTTGCCAACAGTTATGTAGCATTAGTAAGTTAGGGGCATTTCTATAATTTTGCGTGTAAAATAATTTAGACTGCGCTAAATTTAAAAAAAAATATTTCTCAAGATAATATAGTTTTTCGAAAAATAAAATATGGACCCACATGTCAGCCATCAGTAAGATAATAGTCAACGTTCAAAGCTCCGTCAGCCAAAAGGGATGTTTTAGACTAAAATACAATTTTTGTAAAAATTTAGTAATTTACCCAAAACTCAGGGGAGTTCGGAGTAAAGTCATTCACACAGTGAATTACAGACAAAGACAATGCTATATTGTCACAAATAGAATTTGGGTCTAGATGTTTTAAGGGGTCATTATGTTATATATTATTTAATTATGTTAGATTGTTAGTTTTCTGAAACTAATAGAGGGGTTTGGGAATTAGCCGTGGGTATATAATCCCGATTGAAACCCTAGACCCATCAGATTGTGCATTCGTTTATGAGTTAGAGAGGGTTTTCGTAAGAGAGAGATTAGAGAGAGCGTGACATTGCGGTGGGCGGATGTAGCTGTTTGTCCGTCACAAAATCTTAGTAGAACTGGTCTTGGTTATGTAGTCATCAAGGTAAGTCAGTCTATTGTTAGGATTTGGGGATTGGGATTTTTCGAGATTATTTTATTGGTCGCAGTTTCATTTGGTTCTCAGAATTCTGACTAACTCGCGGTTTCGGTCACTTTGATTTGTAGTGGAAGGTGCAACGGAAAAATCAAACTGGGAAGAGGAGTGAGCAGTACTGGTACATGCTTGTACATCGGAGGATAGGTTAGTGATTCGTTTTGAGTCCTACAGATTATTGTGTTGATTATTGTTTGTCTTACTGCATATGTTCCATCTTGTTTATCGTGTGTAGTGATTGATTGAAACCCTAGAATTTCTGTCTAAGATGAACCATCTATAATTGCCTTAAATTGGTATTTCGCTATATTGAGTATTAAACTATGAATTAGATTAAATTTGACCAAATTGTTGTAATACACTACTCTGAGTATGAATTATGTAATGAGATCATTGATAACAAATATTTGCCCTTAGATCAGCCTATAGCAGAATCCATGCATGCCTAGGGATAGAGATACCTCGTATTAATAGAATTACTGAACTTGAAGTTCCAATTTACAGGTGATCAGCTTCGGCCATATATGTGTTATATGAATTGTTCCCATTTTCTTTATATAGCTACTTTGGGTAGTGTTAGATAAATGGACTAAATTGGATTGTGTGTTTGTGCTGTTTGATCATTTTGTTGATGGCTGTTGTGTTAACCTGACATCTGTAATGACTGACCGAATATTTGGCTGTTGATTGAATTGGTATTAATGAAGTGCACATGTAATTGTATATCTTATCTGCTGCTATTTTCACTTAAAAGTTACACAAAATAAGTTAGGATCCGAATAGGCTCATAATCTAGTAATTCTGAAAATTTGGAAATGAAATTGATACAAAACCCTTCATGAAAAAATTTTCTTCTTGGGGTGCCGATGACGTAATCCTAATGACTAATAGTTAGCTAGGCTCCAAACTGCTGACATTTTGGATCTCTTCTAGCTTAGTCTAAATTGTAATAACGCTAATTGAATCGCTATATCTCTGTTGGCTAAATGAGAATAAATTCATAAATTGCTAGTTATCAAATTGTAAACCATTTATTTGGGAATTGTAAACCATTTATTTGATTACCGGATTTTTGTACTAGACTTGTGTGATGTTGGTTAATTTTTTTATTAATGGAATTTTTTATGTTGTTGACTTTCGAAACAATAAGATCTTTTGGTTTCTATTCTAGCATTTCAAATTGCTTTATTGTTGCTATAGGTTTTACATTTGCATCGTAGCGCCAGGCCTTCCGTCTTGTTTTACACCAGGGTGGGAGTTTACCGTTACATATATAAACTTGTAAATAATGTGAATCAATAACAAAACTTTGTAAATAACCTCAAGTAATTTACAACCTAAAAGGCTTTCATTAACAATTAATATTTTTTCAAACATTTTTAATCTTAATATTTTCTCAAATGATTTGCTCCACATTTAATTTAAACTCAGACTAGTGTGATCTTAGATAAAAACAATAAATGTTAGTATGTAATAACTTTGATCCGTTTGACAGCTACAAACATGAAATTGAGTACCATTCACAAATCTGTTAACGTATTTCAAATAACTATAATGAAGATAATATGACATGTTTATTCACTTAATATCTTATATATTTTTCTGATGTAAGTCTTGGAAATAGTATCATATCTATACAAATTAGGAAATCAGTGCCTTATAAATAATATATCTACAAATTATAAAATCAAATTATCTTACCATTTATATAATTCTCTAACTATTTGTATAAACATATTGCAAGAAGAATTTATTATTTTTTCTCCATCATTTACTTCAATCCGATATTTATTCATCCTATTTTACATGGTATTAGAGTAAACTATCCTCCCTCATCTCAACCAAACGTCGACTATAGTATCAAATATCTCTTCTTTTTTCGCTCTGCGATAGCCAAAGTCGATCCCCTTCTTGTTTCCACTAATGAAATCCCAAATCAAAGCCTTATCAAAGAATTTCTCACCGAATTAGATTTATTTTTTTAAACCCCAAATTTCCTTTTTCCCTGATTTTATTTTTGTTTAGTTCCTGTTTAATTAGTTGATTATATTCAATATGATTTCAAGACTTCTTTGAACATGTATTTCAAGGACAAGTAAAAGCCTATTACTTTGGTTTACTATCTTGTACTGGAAATGCTATGGCGTCATCCAGAGAATGTTGATCTTGAGAAAGTGAGAGGGGTTCACTATTGTGCAACTGTGAGTTGTTCTCATGTAATGCTTAATTGTTTATCATCTATTTTTTTTCTTGTGGAACATATATTATTTTGTGTTTTTAGATTCCATTAATCATTTATAAGTTTTAGTTTTAAGTTTAAGATTCCATTAATTTGGTATAAATTGTCAATTGAAATATGAAAAAGGCTATAAATTGTCAATTTGGTAGATTTTTCCTAGTTTATAATTTTGACAACAAGAAGATTTACTTACAGGAATTTAGAAAGTTTAGTATATTAGTCACTTTTAAAAACTTTAGTACATCGATCCTTTACTTGAAACTTCCACAGGGTTTCAAAATAAATTCTGCGCGGGAAAGATGTTTAACATCAAAATATTATCAATGTTTTTATACTTGTTAAGGATCTGACCCACATACCTTCACAACTTGTTGATGGAGAGGTCAATAATAATGTAATATTCTATAGAATATGATTTCAATTGTTTTCGAATCTTACCCATGCCTATACAACTAATGTTATATTGTCTTATTACTGTATCCCCGACATTTGAAACTATGACCATTGGGTTTGTGAAGGATGCAAAGCATCGCATCGATATTCAAGGCTTTAAAATTTATCATAAGAACAAGCTTATCATTCCTAAAAAATGTTTGATATTTTTAATAGTGTTAAATACCTCATATTGTCAAGTTTAAATATATTATTTAATAGCTACTTTTGTCATGTATAAAACTACCACTTAATATCTTATAAAACTAGGTATAAAAATAAGATTTTAATATTTGACATTATAAGGTATAAATTTATATTTTTAATAATGACTACTAACATCTTTTTTATTTGAAATAAAAGTGAATATGTAACATTCATATTTGATTATGTTAAATGCTTCTTATCGTAATAGATTTATGTATCAATTCTCTACTTGAAACTTCCACGAGGCGTCAAAATAATTCTGCATGTTTAATGTTTCTTATTGCTGTAGATTTATGCATTGATTCTCTACCTGAGACTTCCACGGGGTTTCAGAATAAATTATGCGCGGGAAAGATGTTGAACATTAAAATATTATCAATGTTATGATGCTTATTAAGGATTTGACCCATTGACCCTCACAACTTATTAACGAAGTGGTCAATAATAATGTAATATTCTATGGAATATGATTTCAATTACTTCTAAATCTTCCTCATGCCTCTATAGCTAATGTATCATCGTCTTATTGTTATATCTTGTTTTTGAAACTATGACCATTGGGTTTGTGAAGGATGCAAAGCATCACATCGATATTCAAGCCTTTAAAATTTATCATAAGAATAAGCTTATCATACCTTAAAAATGTTTGGTATTTTTAACCGTGTTCAATAACTCATATTGTCAAGTTTAAATATATTATTTAATACCTGCTATTGTCATGTATAAAACTACCATTTAATACCTTATAAAACTATGTATAAAAATAATATTTTAATACTTGACATTGTAAGGCATAAATTTAGTATTTATTATCTTATATTATTAACTATAAATATAGTTTTTCATACCCATCACTCTCAAATATAAAATAACATTTAATACATTTCAATCATTAAGTATAAAAAAATATTTTAATATCTAATACATCAAGATATTATAGTTACTACTTCATATCTGATTATACGAGGTATAAAATTATTTATATTTTATATTTTCTTCATTGATACCTTACGGTAGGTAAATTATAAGATACTATTTATATCTAAAAATATCAAGTATAAAAAGATGGATATCAACAATAGATTTTAACATAGTGAGCTTGAGGAGGATATTCATATGAAACAAACTTCTCGCCAATGGTTCACTAAACTCACAACCTCTCTGACTCAGTTTGGATTTTAACAGTTTTTATTCGACCAATCCGTGTTTGTTCTAGTTCGAGATGATCACTTCACATTTTTGGTTGTCCACGCCGATGGTATCTTGGTGGTTGGATCCTCGTTGTCCACGATCTCTACATTTAAACAATATGTACACTTCATTTCATGGTCAAGAATCTTGACAAACTCAAATATTTATTGGGCATTGAAGTTGCACGTTTAAGTTTGGCATTTTTCTGTTAAGGTAAGTATTTACTTGAGATCTTATAGGATTGTGGTTATCTCGGTTGTGCTCTTATCAACTTCTTTATGTACACCACGATCAAACTTCAGAAGCTCAAATCAGATGAGTCTTAGCTTGATCCTTCGGCAGCTTCTCGTTATTGTTGACTAATTGGTCTTCTTCTATACCTCAATGCCACCAGGCTAGACATCACCTTTGCAGTCAGCAAATGTCACAATTTTTAGATTGCCCCACCCAAACTCATCTCACATCATCCCAGCGCGTACTTCATTACCTCGAAGGCTACCCCAGTAAAATTCTCTTATTCTCCGGCATCATCTTCTTATCCTCTAACCTTTCCTTCCATCTGCGCTTACAATGATAATAATTACGATGGTTGTCAAACTAAATGATGTTCTGTCTTTGGTTACTGCATCCTTATTGGTACTAGTTTGATTAGGTGGCGAGACAAGAAATAATCTGTGGTTAGTCGATCTTCAATAGAGGCAAAGTACAGGGTCCTAGCCATTTTCACTTGCGAAATTATGTGGCTTCTCAATTTTTGAAAGAGCTTCAGTTCAGTCCTAAGTTACCTATTCTCTTACATTGTGATCACACGCCAGCAATTGCACTTACTCAAAACCACATCTATTATGAACGAACCAAACACATTAACATAGACTGTCATTTCATAGGGGAAAAGATTCAATCGGGTTTCATTTCACTTCATCACGTCCCATCTCATCTCCAGCTTGATGACTTGCTCACCAAGCCTTTTAGGAAGTCTATGTTCTCTAGATTACTATCCAATCTGAATGTATCCAACATCCATCTTGCAGGGGTAAGATGATATGTTTATTCAATTAATATATTGTATATTGTTCAGATATATAAGCCTTAGAAGTAGGATCATATCGCTGCAAATTAGGAAATAAATGCTTAGACATATGATCATATCTCTACAAATTAGGAAATCAATAATTTTACCATTTATAGTTCTCTTATATAGTAAGAAGAATTTCTTATTTTTTCTCCATCATTTACTTTGAATCGATATCTATTCATCCTATTTTACAAAAGACAAAATAACCCAATAAACTAGAAACTTTCAACAATATCACCACTTCTATCTAAAATAATGCGTCATAGAAAATCAAAGCTATATAAATTGATGTATTACTCGTCAACAGCTAGAAAATCTACCGATTGGACATTTATCCTCTATCAAATAAACTAAACAAATGAAAGCTCATACGATGCTCAATCTGTTGAACACAAAATCATTTATCATCATCAAACCACCATCACAAACATTCTTTCTCAATAACAACATGCAACATATATTGTATGCAACACATCAACAACATACAACATAATAATACAAGATTAATGATTTATTAACCAAAATAGACATCAACATGTATACTAACATATTAAATGTTGAATTCAAAATTTTGACATTGAAGGAATCAAAGAAAGCCGACAATGATGAACAAATTGTCACACATCAAAAGCCATGAAATTGAAAGCAGACTGATTTTAAATGTCAATAATGTAGGAAGAAGAAGACTCAATTCTTAATGATGGTCACAATGGTCAAGACTATACATAGGACAAAGAGGAAGATGACACTGGGTTCACTCTGTCGAGACTAGAGAAGGAAAAACAAACCAAGTCCTGGTACCTAATTGCCAACAGGGTGAAGAGGACAACAATGATGAAGCTGGAAGAATAGAATTGAAGGAATAAGAGAACCTGTTGCTGTGGAGGAGGAAGAAGAAACGTGAAGACAAGTTTGAAATGAATCGGTTTAGTAAAATAGGTTGTAAATTTCAAATGGACAATCTAGTGAATGCATATTTTATTTTTATTTTTTAAATTATTTTTTAAAGAAAAGAATATAATTGGTAGCACAACAATAGAGTTTTGATAAAAATTACATTGGTAAAATTTTGAAAATAGACTTATATATATATATAATTTAAAATTTAGAAAGCATATATCCAAAAAGAGTCTATAATAAAATTTCTTTTAAATTACATTACTTATCCCATAATTATTAGAGTAATGATATATAGCTTACTTTAAAAGACAACTTTTCCTACCTACTCTTACGTGACAATTCATGATTGGTTGTTTCAATGGATAAAAATAAATATACAATAAACACATATTATTCCTATCCAATAATGAATTGCCACATAAAAGTAGACAAAAAAGTTATCTACGAATAAACCGTGTAGTATTCCTTTAACTATTATATCAGTATACTAATATGATATGATATATTCTTCAGATATCGATGAACTTTGATTACTATACTTTCAATTAGAAATGACAATAATATCAGTGTACCCGCTTACAAGTGGAAACTCGCTCGCCATGGACAGATGTGACTCAATAAAGCTGGCGGGCGGATATGGATAGAAAATTTATACCCATCAAGGATAAGGATAATGATAAGGATATGGATATGGATATGAGTCCTATAAAATATCCTTACCGATATATTCTACCAGCAAAGTAAATTTAAAACTAAAATATAATTTGACCTCTATTATTTGAAACTCATACCCCTCGAATATTTTTTTTAAATAAAAAAATTTAAAAATAACTTATAATTGAAATTATAAACTTTCTAAAAAGTGCAAATTGATCGCATCACATCTTTCTTTTCTATCTCTTTCTTATTCTCATTATCACTTGACAATCTCAAACAAATTTCAAGAAGAAAACTTATTTATTTTGTGGAAGTCATATTATTTCAAAGTAACTCTAAATTTTCATATAAATATGTTTTTATTTGTTTATTTTATTTTATATATTAATTTTTGTGACTATGATAAATCCTTGATAATTACGTTTAGAAATTATTCATGAGTTGAATATAATATTTGTGTATTTTTTTTTTATTTAAAAATGATAACTTGCGGTGAGAACTTAAAACATTAATAAAAATTATATTTTCTGTCTTTTTATTTGAAATTTTAGCTAAAAAAAATGTCAGGATTGTTGTTTTATTTTAAATTTATTTTGTTAATAATTTGGATTTGTTTCGTGATTGAATTAATTTTGATCATATTATTATTTTAAAAAATTATTGTGAGGATATGGGTATACCCATGAATAAATTTATATCTACAGATATATACATGTATCCCGACCCGGTTAAATTAAAAGGATATAGAAAGGATAGAGATATAAAAAAAAATAAAAAATTAAAGGATAAAAATATGGATAATAGCATATTCGCTCATATCCTACGTATTGTCATCCCAACTTTCAATATAAATGAACTTTGATAACTCTACTTTCAATATAAATGAGCCAAATGTGAATCTGAATGAGTTTTGATTAGGAGTGTTCATTCGGGACGTCCCGTACCGTACTGTACCGAATTTTCGGGACATTCGGTATTTGGTATAGGAATTTTGAGTACCGAATACCGTACCAAAATTAAAAATTCGGTTTGGAACGTGCCGTAATATTTCAATTCGGTATGAGATTATACCCTAGTATCGAATTAGTAGAAAAAAATTAAGAATAAAAAAATAATTTTATTTTTCCAACTTATTATTTGAACTTGTTGATTAGTTTTATACTTGGATTAGTTATCAAGTGTAATTTATTGTTAATTGTATTTATATGTAGTTTATTATTTGGGATTGATGTGTATAAAATATTTAAAATATTCAATTATATTATACTTCATTTTTTTTAAATTGTTACACTTACTATTCAAACACTATTCATCAATTATTTTGTTTTACATATTGTTCCTTATCTATAAGATTTTATTTTTGTTCGTCTTAACGTCTATATTTCAAATATAAAATTCTCATAATTTTTAATTATATATAATCTATATATATATAAAGCGGAAACTCCAGCGGGTCCCACGAATCTGACGTGGATCGTTGAGAGTTCCCAGTTTGGTTGAAAAACACCAAAAATCAAAGATTTTGAAATTTGGAAATATTGGTCCAATTAGAAGAGAACACGTGTTTTGCATCTCTTCGCTTCTCTCCCCATCAATTTCGTCAAATCCTTCCTTTGCTTCTCTCCCTCAATAATTTCATCAAACCCTTCCTTTGCTTACACAGAGAAGGTGGAGAGATTCAATCCGACTCCATATCATTCTTTGTTGCCATAACCTCCTCCTTCATTCCATCTCTAGATTTCTGCTTCTCCACCAGTTTGCCGACCGTCGTCCCTCGCAACACCTATTTTCGATTTCCTGCTCATACATTCTGGTCTCTCAGTGCTGAGACTCTACAACGCATGGCTTCTTTAATATATCGTTCGACATCCAAGAAGGACTGTCATTGGTCTCAATGTTGAGTCTCGCATCCAATGGGTCTTCACCATATTGACTGTTCGTTCGTTTCTCTCTCTCTCACTCTTCTTTTATGTCTTGCTGTTGTTATATCTTGCTGTTGTTGATTGTTGGTTCGTTCGTCTTCATCAGGTTCGGTTTTATTTTCAATTTAATTTTATTTTTTGTTTTATGTGTTTCGGTTCATGAAAGTGATAGTTGGTTTTGGCTGTTTAAGGATTAGAAAGTGAAAATTGAATATGGGTTGTTTGAATCATGAATATTGTGGCAGCTGATGATGTTGTTTCAACCAGTTTGCTGACCGTCGTCTTCATCAATGTTCGTTTTTATTTTTAATTTAATTTATTTTTGTTTCATGTGTTTCGGTTCATGAATTTGATAGTTTTATTTTGCATTCGGGTTGGTTTTGTCTGTTTAAGGATTGGAATGTGAAAATTGAATATGGGTTATTTGAATCATGAATATTGTGGCAGCTGATGATGTTGTTTCAACTTGTTTGCCAATCGTCGTCTTTATCAAGGTTCATTTTTATATATAGATTTAATTTATTTTTGTTTCATGTGTTTCGTTTCATGAATTTGATAGGTTTATTTTGCAATCTGGTTGGTTTTGGCTGTATAAAGATTAAAATGTGAAAATTGAATATGGGTTGTTTGAATCATGAAATTGTGGCAGTTGATGATGTTGTTTCAACCAGTTTGTCAATGGTTGTCATCATCAAGATTCATTTTTATTTTCAATTTAATTTATTTTTATTTCAGATGTTTCTGTTCATGAATTTGGTTATCTTTGTATTATTTTGTAGTAAATAGAGTTTCAGATTATATGGAGGTTTGGTTGTTTCAGTCTTCTTATACATGCATTGTTGTGATAATCCTGGAATGTCATGCCAAGCAAGCTAAAGATGCTTTCTAGGTACTGAAGAAGTGCCTCGCCAGTAAGAATCCTAAAGTACAACTGCTGGCTCTTTTTATGAGTACAACTTTTTTATAAGACAATTCTGGTGAACAGAATCTGATGATTTTTTTTAGGGCTTTTTTTAGATAAATCTAACTTGTTTGAATGTGATTACTGTTGTCTTTCATTTTTCCTGTTTTAAATATACGGTGACTACTTGAAATGAAATTTTCCATGTAATATTAGGTAGGGTGAATTACTTTGTGTAATGTTCTCATTTCTTCCTCCATCTGTTTGGGTTTTGCTCTTCTTTCGGTTCACATATTCTTCTGCCTTTTATTTTACCAAAATAAAATTTCAACAAGGTCTATGCCTTCTTTTCTAAGGTTGATTCACACTCTCAGATTTTGGTGATTTGCTGATTCTCCAATGAAGATGGCTGCTTCATCTAACAAATTTCTCTTTTGATTCTGGATGCTTTTTGTCATCTCGCAGATTCTCTTCATGTAAGTTATTCAATTATGTGTTATTATGAATTTTTAATGTTGTGACGTTTGAAGTAATTGTTTCTTTTGATTTATCCATTGCCCTCGAACTTTGTATCTATACTAATATTAAGTAATCTCAGTTTGCATTTGTTTGATTGATATTTTAAAATTTTAAATACACCTTTTACTCCATATCATGATACTCGATGAGCTCTAAGCCAATTGACGTTGAATGTTGGTATGCTGTCATGGTAGGTCTCACTCTTATTAAATCTGATGGTGCTAAAGAAGCATGTACAACACCACCATATCACAATGCTTCCTTTTTTCCCCTTAATATATATTGAATTCAATGGCATTCATGTTCTTCTCTATTCAGTTTTGTAAATAACTTGTAGGTTTGTATTTTTTTTTTAGATTTCTCTTTTTAATTTACCCAAAAAGAATAAAGTTAACTTACATTACACCTTACACAAAAACAAAAGACACATATTCTTTCCTTTGAACCTAATCAATGTGCGTATCTCTGTTTTCTTTTAAAATATGTTATAAAAATACAACATAGTTATTGATCTGTGATATTTGTCACTCAAATCAGCTGAATCTGTCCATTTTTTTTTGTTTTTTCAATTTCTGAAGTCTGCTTGGATGGAACCTTGCCTGGATATAACCTGCATCGTGGATTCGGGTCAGGAGCAAATAGCTGGCTCATTCAATGGGAGGTTTGTTTTGACTTTCATTCTAATTAATTCATTAAGTGATCTTGGATTTTCTAGCCGTGTTTTGTAATATCTATGCGATTTGAAAGTCTAATCTGAGATATGTAGGGAGGAGGATGGTGTAATAGCATCAGAACTTGTGTGTACCGTAAGAAAACCAGGTCTGGATCATCCTTGTACACGGAAAAGCAAATACCATTTACAGGCATACTGAGCAATAAAGCTGAAGAAAATCCTGGTATGTTAACTGACTTTGGTATAAAAATTCTCATTCCTTTGGTGACAAGTGTGTTTTGAACTTCCATTTTGTTGTTTTGCATATGGCATTGGAGGTTTCTTTAGTTGGATTTTTTATGGCAGAGTTTAAACCTGTAAAGCTTTACTAATAATTTTTTCATTTATCAACACAAGTTTGGTTCCAGAACTCCTTATTTTCATGTGTGATAAGTCTATTCTGAGTAGCCTGTCATCTTAGGTGTATATTGGTGTTTTCGTTTACTAAGGTTTTGGACTTTTGGGTCATTAATTTGTACATGAGATGGTGTTTTTGGACCTCTCTCTTGGTGGTGTTATCTTTGTCATGTCGAGACAAAGCTGTTATATGACTTTTTACCTTATCTTGAGTTGATTATGGTGTATTTGTACTTGTCCTGTAGTCACATTGCTAAAAGACAGAAACTTGGTGTGTGATGTAATAACTGTGGTTGGGACAAATTGAAAGAGGAGCTTATCTTTGATGTTCATGTTCAAGTATCTAAGCTTATCCACTACTATCCCTATGATTGTATTTGTACATTTGCATTAGCATTACATCATGTCTGTCGAATTCTATGCTCATTATTGTTGATTTGTCTGAAACCATGATTGAAATCAAATCATTTTGATTTTAGGCTGTTCAACAACAATTCAGAGGAGAGCGAATATGGTTAGCTGCTATGGAAGATTTGATGTCCCAGTGAATGCGCCCATCATGTATAGTGTTTGTCATGCTTCATTTATCTTTCAAATTTGGTTTTCACTACCATGTGAATTTCACTACGGAGACAACAAACTCTACTCCAGGCACCTCTTCCCGAGTGCTCTCTGCTGGGGGGTTAACATCAATTTTACACTGTGATCAGTTCAGGAACTTGAATTTCCATAAAAATAATAAATTCTACCTATTATATTATTATAATTTCTATGTGTATATATAATTGTAGATTTCAATGCAAATAATAATAAAATAATATTGTGAATTTTAATAAAAATAATAAATTATGTTGCTCATTTTTATAATTTCTACGTGTATATTTGATTATAGATTTCAATGAAAATAATAAATACGTGAATTTTTTATGAACACTAATAAATGTTCTTATCTTTTTCATATATTTATATTTTTAGGATATTATAAATATAAATTATTTAATTAAGTTCCAATAGTTTAAAAAAATATATTTAAATGGATTATCATAATTTATATGTATATTTATGTATTAAAAAATAATAAATAAAATTTTTTATCTATGAAATATTTTTTAAAAAAATAATAAAAATTGATAAAATGACAAAATTGTAAACTGAAAATGTAATCACTTATTTTAATTAAAAAAAAAACAATAGCAATATTTTAATGGATTAAAAATTTTCGTTTATCACTTAAATTAAACATCGTAAAGTGTTAAATGATAAAAAAAAAAAAGAGTTAAATGAAAAAGAAAAAAAGAAAAAAAAGAAAGAACAAACAACGGTGATTAAGTCTTTTCTCATATATAAAATAAGAGTAATGTGTCATATGTAACATTACTCATAAAATAAACATAATTTATTATTATTGTATTTTTTTTAATGAAGTCCATATTAATAATGTATTTATAAATTATATTGGATTAACATTAATATAACTATTTTAATAAAAAAATATTATACAATTTATCTAAATTAATACCTATTAGTGTATAAATACTATCGTCAAATTAATAATTTATCGTATTTAATTTTCTATCAAATAAACAGATAAATAACTTTTATTTTTAAAGAAATACTAAAAGTAATAAAGATTAAATAAACATTATGTATTAAATACAAAAGTTACTTACACGGATAAATTATTTCCACACCTACTTCAGTTGTTATTGTTATTATTATTATTATTATTATTATTATTATTATTATTATTATTATTATTATTATTATTATTATTATTATATCCCATCTTATGTCATGCCATGTAAGAATTTTTTTTTCTTTTTAATTTACATACTTTTACTAATCATAATTTAATTAATTTTTAAAAATTACATAAATTTAATATAAAATGATATATTTTTAATAATCGCATAAAGTACAAGCTCATTGTGATCCCTCAAGTATTAGACCGATGACAATTCAGAATTGAGTTGGATTTCAATTAATTTAATTAAAAAATTATTAATTTAACATGTCGAAAGGAATTAGGATTTAGGAGTTTTATTCGCCTACTAATTTATATTAAATTCAACTCTTAGAGGTTTTTTTGTTCAACTTGTGAATATTATTAATAGGTTAAATAAGTTATGAATATTATGTTTAGTGAATTTAAAGCACAAAGGTGGTTCAATGGATAGTTTGACTTTGTGTGGTTTATTTCATGTACTTTAATAATTGGTTATTCTTCTTCAATATATTGTGTGGTAAGTGATCTAACTTTTGGAGTTATGGGGAATAATATCTGTAATTTTTTTCTACTCAATCTTTTTTAGTCACAACTACTGTTTTTATAATGAACCTGGTAGGACCGGTCAGTTATTCGGCTCTATAGGTGCTTTTAATGATTTAAGGAAAAAGATTGCATTTAATAATTTTATCATATTATATGATGTGATCTGCTTAAAAACTAATTTGCTATATAACTTTTTGTTATCCATTTGAATTTCCTCCGCATTTTCATTTTATTTTTATTTTTTTTTTCCTGTCGTACTTATGTTGATGGTATGATAGAATTCAAAACTTTATATTTGTTAACCTTGTGTTTTTTTTTTTTTCGCTACTAGGTTTGTTGAGGAACACGTCACCAAAATTAATTTTGACACATTTAATATGCAATATAGAGAAATTAAGGATGATGACCATTTTTGTTTAGAGAGCATGTTATGATACTATTACATCTTCTGTTATATACATATATATATATATATGATTTATGTTTAACAATTGTTACACAATCTCTTTTATTTAATCCCTTAGAAATAATATATAAATTATTTATAATTTAAATATTATTTATTATTTTTTAATTTTGTAAACGATGATTTAATAATGGTAATACCATTACAAACTTTCTTTAAATACATTAAATGGAAATTAGACTTTTATATTATTATGAAAGTTGTTTTAAAATCAAATTTTGAGTCAAATATATTTTAAGTATGACCTTTTGATTTAATAATATAATCCTATAATTATACTAAGACCATTTCACTAACATTAATAATAATTTAAATAAAATATAATAATTTATTTATTAAAAATTATAAACACCGCGCAACACGCGGGTATATCACCTAGTTAAAAATAGTTACGGTTAAAATTAAACATAGAAAACTGTGCATTTGAAAATGCAGCCATTAAAAAAAACGGAGAAAGTATATAATATGTTAAATCGGTATTTCGGAACAATATCAAAATACTGAACACCATCCCGTACCGAATATTGACACTC
The DNA here is from genome assembly GCA_031304145.1 of Cardiospermum halicacabum. Classification (NCBI taxonomy): domain Eukaryota; kingdom Viridiplantae; phylum Streptophyta; class Magnoliopsida; order Sapindales; family Sapindaceae; genus Cardiospermum; species Cardiospermum halicacabum. The sequence continues at coordinate 28,399,214 of CM062391.1, read as the reverse complement.
TCAATTTGATCGTATCCAATACCAACCTGTATTATAAAAATTTGGTACATACGATACCGAAATTTCGAAATCGATTCCGTAGTTCAGCCCGTGCCCTGGTGTGCACATCCCTAGTTTTAACACCCTAATCAAAGCTCGAAATTGAAGGTTTGTGATTCCGATACTTTCATGAACAGCACACGTAATATTGGTGTATAAATAGAAAAATTAGATTGTTTGTTTTTACTAGACTAATCTACAGGCCCAGCCCAAATTCGTAAAAGGCCGCCCAGTCCAAAGTAATTAAAGAAACGCAAAACAAAACATCGCGGCCAAAAAACGGTTAAGCGACCCAAACCGACGTCGTTTTGGCTGATTCCAAGCCAAATAAAACTGCTTTGTTCAATTTTCTCTACATGTCACAGATTCGAGAAATCAAAATCCTCTTCTCTGTCGGATCGAAGCTAAACAATCCATTCGTGAATTTTCAATCTTCGTTTTCCAGATTCTTCGAAACACAGACGATGCTTCAATGGATGGGAGGTTCGAGAAGGAAAGTGACGACCGTATGTGATCTCAATTTTGTTTTTGTTTTTCCCTTTCTCTGTTCGTATTCTTCAACCGCTAATTCAGCAAGATTGTTTTTATTTACAGTCGAGGAAGTCGACGGCGAGGAGGTATGAGCAAAATGTTGAGAGACTTGTAGGTTTTGTGGCAATTGTTACGATTAGATAACTTACTGCGTTTTTCTTTCTGGAGAAAATGATAGGCAAAAGCAGTATTTTGAGCAAAGGAGAAGAAAGCAGCAGCTGGCAAGTGGATATATAGATCAGAGAGAGCATCGATCATTGGATGTTCTTAGTTTGTTGAACTTGGCATCTGCTGCAAATGAACCGAAGTCTGGTAATTAGATATGTTTATCTTGAAGTTTTCTTTAATAGTACACTTTTGTTTTGCGATTGGTGTGAACTTGTGGTGTTGTTGTGTAGAAGTGATTTTGAGGTAGATTATAATAGTTGTTGAAATATGATTGTTTATTAGTTTTCTAGAATAAGCTTTTGAATTTGTTGTGTCTAGTTTAATAGTATTAGTTTGTGAATTTAGATAGAGTTATGATGTGAAAAAGAAGATCAGTTTGTAGGTATGTGAACCCTTCCGTGAATGTCTTGGTTGATTAAGTCCGAAATTGGTGAGTTTAGAATTATGATGTCAGTTAAAAGAGAAATTCATATTTGATGGGGGAATATGTGGTGCCTTTGGTTGTTTTCTTGCATGTTGCTTTTATTTTGCATGAACTCTACAAAAGAGAGCAAATTCCTTGGTTTGATAGTTAAAAAATTATTATGTAGTGTGCTTATGTAGGCAGTACATTCTGATGGTGTATTTAATGACTTGTCAAAGTATGTGGACTATGATAGTTGATGATTAATTCCTTTTTGATTGCGCTGATCATGCTTGGGATTAACATTTTGAGCCATTGAAACACTGAAGTTTGATTTCTTGGTTTTGTTCTGCAAAACAGTTTCCTGGAGTAGGCTTTTTAATAATTACTTGTTTTTTAATTGAGGTTTTGTGTATGGTGCGTACAAATTTTTGGTTGAAGCAATCGTATGTTATATAAATGTTTCATTCAAAATTTAAGCCAAACATTTATGAAATATGATGTTATCCTGATGGGGTTTGTCAGTTGATGGTAAGATGCAGTGGCTTTTACTTGTTCTCACATGCTCTTTTTACTTTTTTTGGGACAAGTATACAGACACTGGAGACAGAGAAGATTCTAGGTTAGAAGATTCTACCTTGAACTATAATGTCACAATGAGTCTACGTGAGATCCTTGGCAACAGAACTACTGCTCATGAAGGTCCGGTTGGAATTAAGGAAGCAGGTATATGTTATAGGTTTATCAGTTCCTTTTTGTGGACAAAGGTGCCATAGTGCATATTTTGGTGTTTGATAGTTGACACCATTGTGTTACTGACAGGAAGTGAAGGAAATGAATATAGAGCTAGGTCTGCATCCCCAAAGATGTGGGTATTTGGGTTCTCCACTAATGGTTATTATGTCTTTGTATTTGATTGTATTGCCGGATCACAAATAGTTTTATCGTAAAGAGCTGATGCTATCTCCTCACAGTGGTTCATTTACAGCATCTGATGAGCATAGCAATACTTGCAATGATGAAAGCGACTATGCACCAGAATTCTGGAAGGCAGCTGATGAACAGCATGAAGGTCAAACAATCGCTTCATACAAGTTTTGAACTTTCTTGTTCTCTATGCTTCTTTAGTTAGACAGTAGGTAGCCAAAACTTTTCTAATCCATGTTTATAAGTGCTGCCCCGTTGGAGGGACTTATTTTTATCTATAGAGCTTTCGAGCACTGCTCACTGTAAACATGCATGCATGAGAATCCTGTTCTTAAAATTTGTCTTTCCATCTTAACCTTTTTCCCCAGATATAACGGTGTTTGATTTGCTTGCTGAGGATGGAGCAAATGGCAATCATGAACAACCTCCTGCATGTGAGGCTCATGTTGCCTTTTCAGTGGAAGGTATGGCATTGTTAATTTAAAATCAGAAGCTGGTTCATGCTTCAAGCATCATTGATAGTGTAGGACAGTTAATATGTTAGGTAAGTCAGAGTCTATCCATGATAAGTTACTTATAAATTATCTTATGATATAGAAATAGGTTTTTTTTTTTTTAATTAATTAATTAATTAATTTTTTTTTTTATTTTTTTATACAAGGTGCCTACAGAGCTAGAAGGGAGAAACATATATTAAAAACACTTCTCTGTAGTCTAGAAATGCTTGAAGAGTGCTAGTCTGATCAATTATTAGTGGACACCAGAATGTTGAATCATGAACAAATTTAGCCATGTTATGAAGGCATATTGACTGTTGACTGCATGGTCCCAATATTCTTCCTCCACTGATAAAAAGTCTAATTGGGAGAGTGATATGATCAACTTATAAGAAGCATTTTGATCTTTTAAAATGAACTTGATTCTTATAGCAAGAATGGATTCAGTTTTTTGTTCAACTGATTACGGCTTTTCATGGATTTCCCCACTCAGCCTCATAAATACTTATGGAATTATGTTTATTCACTTTAGATCGATTATCCATAAATATAGTTCGAGGAAAGGTTCTTCCTTTTCCCTTTTCTTATTTCTCGTATTGAATATCTTCATTTGCTTTGACTTCACATGCATGCGGCTATTACTATAGTGTTATATAAGGATCTTTTAAACAGTGTTTGTAAAAGATCGTGTCAGGCTTTGAAGTACTAGGATTAATCAATTTTAAATGGTTGCCTTTAAACCATCAGGTTTGGGAAATGTGGGTACGGAAACACCTGTTCATTCACCACCACAAATGAGAAGGTAAATGGGCATTTTATGTACTCAAAATTTTCTCCTGTGCTCTGCTTTAGACTTTTAGGATAACTGATGTCTGATTGTTGTTCTACCAAAAACTGGTTGAAGCATAACAGCGCCAACTTCATTTTCCACCCTTAAATCAAAACCTATTCATCTAGAGATACATACCTCAAAAGTTTTAGTGACTTGTGTCTACATCTGATTTTTGAATCTGTCTCTTATCAATCAAAAATGATTTTATATATAAAATCAAAATTATGACTTCTTAGAAATGTTTTCTGTGTGAGTATAGGACATTTGAAGATGGGTGCTTCTCAACTCAGAAGGCTGCTAGGAGACATAAATTCACAGAAAGTTTTAATGATCTCTTGGAAGATTTTAGAGTGGTCAGAACCATGCTTACTGATGTTATCTACATTTTGAAATACTGCCTAGTCACATTTGGTTGCTTACAGTTTGTGCCTTTTATTCTGCATCATACGTTGAAGATTTTAACATCCCATTATATGGACTCTAGATTCTGGTCTTTTATTTGCTCAGTGGATAAAACTGATTTAGAAGGTCTATTATTTAATGGATACTTAGGAATTGAAGGCTCGATTTCAGCGTTGTTTGACTTATGGCAGTAGCATTGCAAATTTAGAAAAGAGCAGTGATGAACCTTTGTCTATGGGTGGCCATCAATGTGGTTTATTTTGGAAGTCACCATATCTAAGCTGCTTTGATATGTTGGTTGAAGAGGCTGAATTATAAGAAAAAAATCTCTGAGTTTTTGAATTTGTTCGATGAGGGTTTTTTCTTGCATAAAGCAAAATACCAGTTGAGGACATATAGGATTATTTGCTTGTTGTAACACTCATATTGAAGGGTGATGCTGGAAACATGTAATCATGTATTATTGGTCTTTCGACTATCTTATATGGCATCTATGAGATGCAGGTCAAAATGCTACTGATCTTGTGAGTAGATTTATATTTGATTGTTGATATTTTAGTTCTTACTTTCATTAGTTTCTTTAACCAAAATATATTGACTCTTATTAGAAGGCAGAACTGAATGTTATGGCATGGTAAATCAGGATGTGATGATGCCAGATGCAACTATACCTCCTAGAGGCAGTCATTCAGAGTTTTTGACAAGAGGAATGAATGTACAAACTGATGAGAAGCGGAAATTTTCCATGGTCAAAGACTATGCTCTGTTCGATGGCAGTGGTAGTAATATAAAGACTTCCTTTGTTGATCCTGACCTCTTTGCCACCAGAAATGTTGATGAGGATTTATGGGATGGTAATTATATTTCTTTTTGGTTCGTTCTGACTTTCTTTTTGGAAGTTGAACCTCCACTTTGATTTACAAAATCTTAGCAATTGCTCCTGTTAGGTGTTCTCACTTTTAGGATACTGTTGTGTCAGGCTGCTTTACGAACTATAAGATGGACTTACATTTGAATCTTGAGTCTTCCCATATTAGAATGCAGGAATTATCTAAAATTTTCTGCCTCAGGGTTCATTAATTTCAAAATCATGAGCTCTGTTGGTACTAAACTTGTTGATAGTAAGAATGAATGATAGACCCTTAGTCTTCCGCTGTACGTAAGAAGAAATGGAATCGAGTAGAGGCAAATCTGTCCATTTGGAGTCAGTTGTTAACAGTCCATCTGGTAATTCTGAGGTCCTTTAGGGCTCACCACTAGTTGCTGAGGTGTTTACTTTTCTATTTTGATTTCTGCTAAATCATAGGTAATAGTTTGTTAGGAATCAATTTTTATCTTAATTATTGAGCCTAAGGTGGGAGTCAGCTAGGGACTTCAAATTGCTGTAAATTTGTAGTTGTTGCTTTACAATATATAGAAACCCACAAATTCTGAGCCATTGTACTTGTCTCTGTTGCTAGTTTATAACAGTTTTTTTATTATTATTATTTTTTATTTAAAAAAAAGAATTAAGGAGTGCAATTACAGGATTCTAGTTTGTTTGTTTGACTTTTATTATTATTTTCACTCACCAGCTGGCTCTAGCTTCTCTGGAAACAATTTTCTCAACATGAAGGAACGAATCATACCTCAGAAGAACTGGTCTTCTGAAATTGAGGAAACTAATTTTATCAACTTTGAAGAGGACGGAATGTCAGATTATGCATTTGATGTCCCTCACATGCAGCAAATCAGGCACTCCTGAAAAATAACTTATTTATCATCCTTTCAAGTTTATAATTGTGTAACTGCTTGATGAAGTCGTACAACATGTGCAGGGGTTCAGTGAAAGCTGCAGACAGATACAATATCCTAGGTGGTTTCTCTATCCACATTGTTGTTAGTCTTTTATTGAGACATCAGCTCCACACATATTTCTTCCTATAAGTTCCAACCTATTTTGTTGTATTAAACTTGCATCATCTTTTTGATGTTCCCCGTTTGTTTTTAAGGTCATACCTTGCTATGAGTTTAACATTTCTGCATAAAACTTTTGATTGTTAACTTATTCATTTTGTGAGCCATTTATTATGGCAATCAGGATCACCTTCTCGAAATAAGCAAACATCAGATATTAATGATGATTTCTTATCATCAAAGAGCGCCAGGTATTCAACAGCATAACTTTTTGTCAGCAACATATGAGAAAACAAGGGTGTTGCACTAGAACTCATATGTTACTGTGTTTCAGGTATCCTGCTGGTGGAACAGATTTTGGTTTTAAAGATGTGCTAAGTCAGCCCAAGTGGTCTTACCCCAACGATGCAAGGGATAATTTCAGCTCATTGAGGTTGACAGCAGCAGATTTGATCTTTGTTGATGTTGATTATGTTTCATTGCGATTTGACACTGATTTTTGTAACTTCTATGGCAGTGACGAGTCGACCTCAACCAGTGCAGGTTTATAAATAGTTTTTGTATTTCAGACTTTCATTTTATTTATTTATTATTATTATTATTATTATTATTATTTTATTTTATTTTTTTGCTTTTCACTAATCTTTATTACAAAGCTTTGTGTAAAATAATGTTTTGTTGCCATTGATCTTAGTTAGGGGTGAGACAACGAAATTTGCATCAAACTCAATGGCAAGGCCAGATGGCAGAAGACTCAAGGGCACATTTGAAAGTGATGAATACACAAGCACTCGGAAGAACATTTATGTCGAAAAGATTGATTACCAAAAGGGGGGTCACTTAGAACAAAGAAACTTCACTTATGGATCAGGAGAAGGCATGAGTTTACCAGCTCAGTTAAAGCCAAAAATATCTGACTGCATGAATACTCCCTTCCAAGAAAAATTCAGTGCTCCACAGCGTTGGTTGTTCAAAGGGCATAAATCAGCTTATGAAACTTCCAGGCACCATTATCAAACCCCAAATAAAAAGTTTGGATCAACTGAATCAAGATCTCTAATGGAGGATGTAATCGTTGAGTTTCCAGTTCCTGAGTCATTTATCACTGACAACCGTTTACATTCCAATAGTATTTGGTCTAATTTCAACTTCAACAGACCATTGGATCACAGGAAACATGGGGCTTCCCCTTTATTCTCTATTGTTGATATTGGACCAAGCAGGCCAGATTTATCCTTGAATTTGGAATTAGAAGGTAAACCGAGTTTATTTCATGCCACTAGTTCTCATCGAGTGAGACAAAGTCCTAATTTGTCAGCTGAGGAAAGGGTTAGCAAAACTGAGGAGAATAAATCAAGATTGGAACCAGACAATGTTAATAAATTTGAGCTGGAGAAATGGAGTTGTGATGAGCATGATAGCTCAATCTCAGAGAACAAAAATGTAACGGATGATTCAAATAAAGATCACAGCTCAACTGAATGTAAAGAAACTTCAGACAAATGTGACAGCAGTGTAACCGTATGTCAGACTAAGCACTGACAGTAACCAATTCCTTTTGTTCTTACTTTCAGGCTTAGATAGAAAAAGAGATTCACAAATTTATCTGTTTCAGGCACATTGAAGATGTTGGAGTTCCTATTCCTTCTGATAATGAGAGCAAAGGTATATTCCCTTTAGGTTTTGTAAATTTTGAGGCTCTTAGAAACTTGAACTGCATTTTGTTTCGGTTCTCAATTTTTCTTCTAGTGTTTCTATTTCATTCCAATTTTAATGTAGGAATTGATATTGATAATGGTTCAGGGCAAAGGCAGACAGGTGAATGAGCCATCTGTCTCAGTGATGATGCTTGAAAGCTTTTTCCTTCAACTTCTCTGTGTGCAGATGAAGAAGGTACGATTGCTTCTATGTTTAAAGAAGATATATAAAGACTTACTTAAGTCCTGTGGCATTAACAAGTTAGGACAAAGCAGTACTGCATTCATGTCTTTGTTTTTCTAATTTTGAAATGTTTGCTCCAAGCTCATATGAACATTGGCCAAGAGCATTATTGTCAAATCTTAACGTCTAATTCCTTGTGCACTAAGTTTTTGATATTGATTTGCTTCGGGTCTCATTACGAATTCATGCTTTTTTTAAAAAAAACTGAATTCTTGTTAAAAAAAAAAAAAAGTTAGTGAATGAAAATGACCTATAGATTTCTCATCATTTTAGGAGGATAAAGCTTGAATTGCATGTAGTATTACTATTTAATCTCAATTAGTCCATAAAAATTGAGCATTTTGATTATATATCACTTCTATCAAAAATGGTATTCACTTTCTCGTTTTACTTATTGTGAATTTTTATGTCTGGCTTTTCCTTTGAATCCCTGAAACCTTTTGTTTACTAAATTACTATAATGATTTGAATTGAGACAAGACTATATGGCCATAGATATGGCATAAAGACATCTGGATGGGTCTCATAATTGAAGGATTAGAGGATATTGTTATAATTGATTTTCATGATGAGATGAGAAGACCAAATATATTTGGTCACTTTCAATTTTAATAAACATGAGATTGCTCCAATCTGTCAATTATTGTACTTCTTTAGAGGCCAAGCAAGTCCATGAATTTATGCAAACATATATTATATATACATTTACAGGTAGTGGCCAAAGGAAAGAATTATTCCATTTTGAGATATATTTTATATACATGTATGTATGACAACTAATCGACTTGCGCATCTGTGAACATAAATCATTAGCAAACATCATTTGGTCGTTTAAAACTGTGATGGAGATTCTCTTTTTTTGTGTTTTGTTTGATTCCATGTATGTGTTAATGGTATTTTCTATGTAAAGTTTAGTCAAATGATGATGATGACATGAAATGAAATGAAGATCAATAGATTGACATTTGGTAATGATTTAGAGTTTATTGCAATACTTGGTTTAAATGATGAGTTTTCCATTTGTTTTTACCTGCATTACAAGTTTAATCCAACTTTATGTAATCTGTTGTTTTTACCTGCATTACATGATTATTTGTTTGGATATAGTCATCTATTTAAATGATGATGCGGTGGTTGCATATGTGGAGAAATGAATGATTTGAATAAAATTATAGTTTCTAATTTGATGAAATGATAATAGAAATATATCCTTCTATTGATATTTAGTGTGGAATAGGGGAAGTATTTTATTTGAGAGCTACTTAGTATGATTAAAGGTTTAGTAATAATGTTTGTTAGAATTAAAATGTAATATGTCAACTCATTTGAAAAATGATTTTATTCTATATTTTCATTTCAAGCTTTTAAATTAATAGATTAATGATTTTACACATCACAATGACAATCATTCCTCTACCCAATAAATTTTAAGCAAAAACAATAAGGTAGTTACATTTATTTATTTTCATTGGTAATATTATGATATTATATTATTTTGATGTTTTAGAATAATAACTTTTTAAAAAAAAAAAATAATTTAATATAATTCATCATACAACATGAAATATAAAATAATACAATATTATCAAATTCATAAATACAAAACTATTTAACTTTAAATCTTTTATTTTTTTTAACCTAAAAGAAAAAAATTTCAAATTTCACATCTTCATTTTTGAATATATAAAATCACATCATTTCTAATTTACTATAAATATTTAACTTCCATTTTCATATAAATTTAATTAATTAAAAGATATATTATGTATATAAAATTTTCTTATTAAAATAAAATTTTAACTTTTAATATAAATTAAGTATATAAAATTAATTTAGTAATTTATAAAAAAGAATAATATAAAAATTGCTATCATAGTAAAAAACTAAATAACAAATTTATTAAATCTATCTGGTTCAATACAGAATTTAACAAATTTTATTTTTTATTTTATTATTTTTTAAAATCGTTCAATTTTATTAATTTCAGAATACGTTTTAAAAATATCTGTAGATATAAAAAATCGATTTTTCTTTTAAATTATTTTGATTTCACTAAATTTTACTTTACCTTTAGTCACCTACAAATGCTATTTTAATGTGAAATTTAATTGAATCCATTTTTATTTTCCTCTGCATGCACTTTAAAATTTTATATAAATATATTTTCTTCTACTTAGAACTCTAATTATGTATAATGTATAATATTGCCATTTCAAAAGCTTATGAGGAGGACACTCGACCAAATCAAATTCCCTCTAATCCCATAATAGGCTAAAATATTGTACGTAAATTAACATCTTTGGAATCCATTAAATAAAGCAATGGCGAATTTTAGAACACCATGTAAATCTTATCAATAACAAAACTACTCAAATATTATATTATTATTTTTCAATATTATTTTATTTAGCCATAATGCCAAATGAATGATAAATGCAAGCTACCGTGATAGTGATAGTGACAGTGAGATCGCATTTATTTATTTATTAAAAAAATTGAATGCCAAAATTCGACAAAAGTTAAATAAAATGCAACTATTTTTAAAAATATATAATAATTTAATTGATTAAATAATTTGATTATGAATTAACAAATTCAACCATACACAATATAATCTTTATATTTCGTAGTGAGCAGATCATGCAGTTTCAAGAGTTGAACAATCAACATGAATATTTAATCCTAAAAATAATATAACAAATTGACCATAAACAACGTTGGTATGACTATTAATCAAATCACGTTTAACCAACACGTTGTAGTTATACATGCAATTCTTTTTTCATTGAATGAGTGGGCCAATATTATGTATTTTAAGATAAAAAGTAAAATAAAATAAAATGGTACAAGAGAGGTTGATAGGAAGATGAGAGTATTAATGAATTTAAATCTAAATCAATGATAGAATAGTAAACACGTGATATGAAATTGAGGTACATATATGGGAAATTGTTTGATGTCTCCTGTACATCTTTTATTCATGGATTATCCTCGAAACTTTTTATACTACGACACTTTTACATATGGATGAGATTAAGTGCCTTATTGGTTCAGCTTATCTACGGTCTGAAAGTGCTTTTTTAAATCTAAAAGCATTTCTTTTTTTATTTTTAGTTGTTTAGTAGAAAATACAGTAGATTTTTTTAGGGTTTAAAAACAAAAAAGCAGAAAATCATCTGCCGAGAGAAGACTAGATCTTTTTTAAAAATATATAAAATATCTTTTATACCCTTATAAGATATATAACTCATGAATTCATACTTTATTTTACTTACTTTACATATAAATACTATTATTTTAAAATATATAAAATTACGATAATTTAAAGGTTTAAATCAGCAATCAAAATTTTTATATAAGTTTGTGAAACCTTTATATAAAACAAATTTGTAATTATAAAACTTTATCTTCTAATATTATTATTATATTTGTAACTTGAATTTTTTCTTTTCAATTGAGTTTAAAAATATATATATAATATTCACATTTGAATTGGTTTCATGTAAAAAAAAAAAAAAAAAATCGAACAAAAAAATATATAGTAACTACATGTTTTTTTTTTTTTTTATATATATATAGATAGATATTATTTCATATTTCAATACTCAACTTTTAAATTTAAACCAAATTTTAAATTTAAAGCAATTTTTGTGAATTCCTATATGATAACAATCAATGAAATAATATATTTCAATATTAACAAATAAGTGAATATTTATATCTAATACCCTTTAAGTAATTATAACGTCTTAAAATACTTTTAAAAGTAATATTTTCAAACACTTGAAATTGATAAGTACTTTTTTAATTGATAACCAAACACCTAAACTTTTATTCTTCAAAACTCTACTTCTAAAAGATGTATTATTAAAAGATCTACCGCTAAAAGATCTATTTAAAGAAGTCGTACCAAATAGGCACGAAGAGTATGTTTGAACTTCTGACGGTGAAATAATCATATTTTAATAGTAAATATAAATTATATTTCTCTTTTATCCTAAATTTACTTATATATTTCGATGTTTATTTTGTAATTAACGATGAAGATGAGTATGTGATGGACATTTTACCTCTAAGCAAATGATTATTTATTAATTCTAAGCGGTTCTAAATATATACTAAATTTAAATTTTATTGTTTAGATCATGGGTATGGGTTAATATAGTATGAAAGTTTTCTATTAAATCATACTATATTAAGATCATAAGTTAATATGATATGTATTTTATAACGTCCACAAATCTGCCTAATTTTTTTTCTTAATTTTTATATATTGTTGTAATGTCTTTTCCTTTAGTTATTTGGCCTTATTTATATTTATTTCATTAAAAGTGTCACTTTCGGAATTTCATTTTTGAAAATAGAAAATGATAAGTGGACAATAGTTGATTTAAGAATGAGTTTAGATAAAAATTGGAAGCTAATATTAGGTATTCGAGATTTTCGTAAGATAATTCCATAATTTCAAGTTAGTATTTTTAAAATGTGAAATTCAAATATTCTCTATGATTCTCAATCTTTAAATATTTCATTTAATTTTAAAGAAATTTGAACATCCTTAGATTTTAAAATTTCAACCGGAAAATTTTATTCAGAAACCATCGTATTAAAACCTCCTAATGGACCTAATGTTGGAATTGGACCTTAAAAGGCTCAAGTCCAACAAAAGGTCCATATTTTTCCCTTCCATTCCCATCTCATGCATACAACTTTGTTCCATGCTCTATAACACTCAACTGATTACCATAGAATGGATTGCGGTCCATGGTGATCTTGCTTTCACTATATTAGTCAGAATTATGGTCAATTTAACTAAACTTGCTTTCACTATATTAGTTAGAATTATGGTCAATTTAACTAAAATTGTCAAATGATGATCTTTAATGAAATAACGATATATGAGTGTTGTTTAAATGGTCAAATTGATCCATATATATATATATATATATATGCTTGATGGTGTTACATGTCGGTGAAATGAAATTTATGTGAATAGCTTATGAAGTCTATGCTATAAGTGAGTTTGATGCTTGACTTATAAATACTGTGACAACAAATGTTATGCAAATGTTACTATTTAGAGTCAAAATGTTTTTCCAACTTTAGTAGCAATTCACTGACATGGTAAAATCTCATACTGTCGATTTAGGCTTATAAAAATGTTTAAAAGGAATTTTAAATAATTGGCCAAGTGTTAGTGAAAAAAGTATAAAGTTTGAGTCTAGACGGTCTGTGACAGAACACCATAAAATGCCAAACATTTTGGAGTTGATTTTAAATATTTAAACTTTGTGCGGAAGGTCTAGACAAAATGCAAAATAGTGGTTTGCAATGCAGTCTGTCATAAAATCACACGTAATGCTTAAACCTACCAAAATAAGTTTTTATTTTGGTAGTCTGTAGTGGCAGTCACACGTATAACACAACAAAATGCCCCAAAAAATTTTCAAAAATAATTTAAAACCTTCTAGTGCTCTTTGAATGTCCTATTATAAAATGTCTCAACATTCTGCCAAAGATTTTCATATCTTAAATGTTATGTGAGCAGTCTGACCAAACGCTATAAAATGCGTCAACATTCTACGAAAATATTTTAAATCTATAAGCACTTTGTGGCTAGTCTAACCATACTAACCACAGTGTCTCGATAGTGATATTTTGAAATTAAATATGCTTCTAAATCATTCAACTTTCAAACTTCCATTTTAATTATTTGATTAAGTCTTATCATTTAAAAAAAAAAACTTGTTAATCATTTTGGAAGTATATATAAATTTAGAAAAGTCAAATGATTAATAAACTAAATCCGTGAAGTGTGGCTAATTATTATTAAACCAAGCTTATAATAAAAAAAAGTATGAATCAAGATGGCAATGTGATTCATTTGAATTGTTAATCAGATGACTTGAATATATTTGTTGTTGAATTTTTTGACTAAGGGAACAATTGTTTTCATCTCATGAAAATGTCGTGATGTGTGCTTGTGTGTAAAGTAAGAAATATTGTATACTTATGTGTTGATGTTAGGGAAAGAAAGTGTAAATTAGACACCGATAGCTTAACCCCTCTTATTTTTTTTTAAAAAGAAAATATTTTTTTGTTATGTTTTCTTACTTTACAGAAAATTTGTCCAAAAAAAGTTACGAGTGAGTGACAGTCATGAATTGGATTTCTTTTTTTAGAGCATAATAACACATATTTCATTTGTCTTATTTTCGCATAAACTCATTCAATAAGTTAATTTTTCCAACTTCAATACTTGTAATATTGTTAAATATGAAGTTAAAAACCACACTTAACTTCCATTATCTAAAGTTGAGTTTGGAGTTAATGATGAATTGGTAAGTAATATTAACATTCTACTGCAAGTTTATATTTATATTTATATGTGGCATGATTGGAATTGGATATCTATCAGGTTTATGTAATCATTAATGTGGTGCTAGGCTCCGGGTCTTGTGTGTCACTAGGTTGGGAAGTTTGATACTACATATTGTCTTTGAAAGTTGGATTGAGTTTATAAATATT